>OX031006.1:195045091-195410356 GCA_943735925.1 Pollenia amentaria
AAATTGAGAAATACATTAAAGAAAAAATATCGGCGTTGTATTATTGTATATCTGAAGTTGCCATCTCAAAAATAAAAACGAAACGTCACAAAATTTTCGAGGCTTTGAAGAATACATAGGAAAAAGCATACAGGAAAACATTACATAGACCAAAATATTCCGATCTTAAAGCAAGTTTGTACAAATGTTTTCTTGAAGCATCGAAAACGTAATTGCGCAATCACTGTTCTAATTTCAATATCAATAGCTAAGCGCGAGTTCGTGTAACTGTAACCTAAAATGACAATAATGTCAGTAATTGATGGCTGGCAAATGTTAAGAAAATACCCAGAATTCGCTATCTGAAAATTTTTGAAGAACTAATTTTCTGACAAACGTCATATGTAGCACCTAACACATAATACATGACTGATTGTATAATTATTGTAGCCGGTACAAATTAGATCTAAGTTTCTTTTTTGTACAGATGAAAACTAAGTCATTGAAAAAAATATAGGTACATATGTTTATTATTGCATTTTTTTACAATTTAGAAAAGTTAATAAATAAGACGAAAAAGTTAACAACCCTTAGGACATTTCAGTTTACTTTTTCGCGATTATACTGCATATTAGGATTTTTTTATTCAACCTGCCATGAAGATGATATTCTTTATGAGTTCCAAAAACAATAAAATTAAAATATTTTAAATATTTTTTAATAAATTCATTTGTGTTTACGTTAAAAAATTTATCATAAATAAGTATTTATATTTTTGTAGGCTTAAATTAAGTTTGTGGACGAGTCTGCAATTATGCATGTTGTTAAATTTATAAAAATTAAAAATGATAGTGGCACCACTGAAATGTAAATACATAATAAAAAACACAGCTGTTTATATTTTTTCAATTGAAGCTGTCGTCTTCAAAATATTTCAGTTGCTGATTACGCGACTACATTTGCAACCTGCAGCATTTGTAGTCGTGCCTTCGTGTTGTCTGCTGTCTCGAATGTGTTTAATGCATAAATGTCGAATAAGTTCATGGAAAAACACATTTGTTTTAAAGTCAGTATTGCCAGTTAAAGGAAATGAAAACATTAGGAAAGATTAAAAAAAAAAACAAAAATAACCATGAAGAGTAAAAGCAACAAGATTAGGAAGTACATTAATATTAAAATAATAAAAATAATACAAATTTGACTTTGTTTTCAATGTAAATTAATTGTTTTTAATGTAAATTTTTAAACTTCAAAAAAATTTCATTTTATTTTCAATAACATTTTTAGCAATGCGTTTTGCTTGGAAGTACATAAAAAAGTTGCTAGGAAAAAAAAATTTAATTTAATTTAAAAAATGCTTTACATATTACATATATTATTGTAAACAAAAAAGAAAAAATTACATGAATTTACAAAGTGGCAACATTGCTATTGAGTCTTTATATAAAAAAAATGAGAGAGAGTGAAATCTGTAAAACAAAAGTCGTTTCATTGAACAAAGTCTTTTTGTTTGCCATATGAAATGAAATGTGTTTGCTAGCAGCATGAATAAAACAACAGTTTGTTCAGTAATCTGAATTTTATTTGAATACGAACTCCATTGGATAAACATTTCAGTATGTTTATGAATGAAGTTATTCATGCAGCCCTTTGATATTATATATTCCGAACGAGATTTTGCCGAAAAATTAATTTGGCTAATAAATCAGTGAGTGTTTAAACGCTGGTTAAGTTGCACTAAACTTAAATTTTTATGTAGTTTAAACTCAACAGTTGTAAATCAGTGTCCCATGTATTATATCCTACGTTTATACGTAGCCTATTCGCACATAAAAATTTTTTGGGATTAACTAAATTACTGTTTATATGTCAATTTTATTACAGAAATTTCTTGTTTTTATATGATCCCGGATGGAAAAATAAATCATTTGGTATCACAGTATGTATATAACCTTTTTATATTTGTAAATGAAAAAATTCCAAAAATGTTGAGTATTTATTTATTTTATTTTCACAATTTTGAGTTAATTTTGTTTTTGTTGTCATATGGATGTGCCGCATCGAAATCAAAACTTAAAACGGTTAAAAGTGTGCCAATGTTCAAAATCTTATTTGCAAATAGTGTCGTTAATCAGGAATTGTTTTCATGAGTTTGCTATTCGCAATTAAAAATTGAATTCACTGTTTATGCGGCAATTTTCTCTCCTTGCAATATAATTATTTGCGAATAAGTCGTGCATATAAACGTAGTAATAGATAGTTTAAAAAGTAACATGTGGCAGCGCTACGATGAATGTTGACAAATTCCTATGGTCTGTATTGGTTGTTTAAACGCCAAATTTTATGCGTTTCAAGATGGTTAATATGTTAACTGATTAATGGATTTGTTGATTTAAACACATTTTAAACCAAAAAGAGAGTTTAAATTGCTTTGATTTATTAGAACTTGGTGGGTTACAAGCGGAATGTCAAGCTGAATATATCCCGCATTCACCACTTATGATGGTGGACGAGATAAAAACTTGAAAAGTGAATTTATAAGAACAAAGTGATTTTTTAGGACAAAATATTTTGATCACAGTTCGTATTTTTTTCAGATTTAAAAATAGAAAGAAGAAAAACCCAGTGTTCTAAAATGCTATTTGGCCATCTGAATTTTTAAGAGAAAGTCTATAGTTTCATTTCATTAAAGTTTTTGATATTTTAATTAGGCTCAATTTTATCAAATTTAATTATCATTAAATTATTTTTATTGCAGGAAGGAATTAGCAACATGAAATGAATTAAAATTTATTTTTTTGATAATTCTCGACTGAACACGGGATTGAACTCGGGTCGAACTTGCATGTTTTGAGAATAACTACATTCTCATCATCAGAATTCTTTGTGTTCTTCCGTTTGCGTCACTGTGGCGCCTGACAGTCTGTACTCAAACATCAATCTTTAACCAATGGTATTGGTAGATCGAAATTTGCTGTAGTTGATTATTAATTTTTAAATTTTATTTACATGTTTCAATAAAAATAATTTTATGAAAATTACATTTGATGAACTTAAGCTTAATTAAAATTTCAAAAACTTCTATTAAAAACCAACAGTTCAATGAACAATCACCATTATTTTCATACATTTATATAATAGATGTTTCTTGTTTGGTAAAAAAATAAAAAAAAAAATCCTAACAATAATAACAGCCTGCCCACGATGTTGACCGCTATCGCGCACTGGAAATTTTAAGCAAGACCATTCAATAGACAATGCAAGCGAGCGATAGCGTAATAGTTTTACTACAAATTTACGCAACACTATATTATATTATGCGACCACAAATGTCAACTTCAGGCGCTTTTGGTTGTCGACAGAGGTATTTTTTTTTTTTTGAAATATTAAACAAAATGATTTCTTTAATAATACGTGAAACATTAAAACTAAATATTATTTTACAATAGTACTCCTTTAGAATAACACCACAAATTAAATTTTATGGTTTATTAAATATGTACTAGAATTTTACCCGCGACATCGTCTTCCTTTCTTTCGTGGACATATCTATATATCCCAAAGTTTATGTTTCTGGGCTTCAGGAATTTTTCATGTTATAGGTTCTTATCCATTCAGGACCCTGCACCTATAATTTATGTTTCTAGGTTCAATATTATAGAACACTCAAAAAGTACCACATTTATAACGAACGTATTTCCTCTTTTTGATAATTTTTTTCTCCCTTGTAACATATTCAATATTATCCCATAATTTAATACGTTTTTTGTCAATGAATGGAGAAAAATATTTTGTAAGAAAATTTGCCAAAAATACGTACGATTTTCACCCCTTACACGTTCAAATTTAAAAAGGTACCAAATTGATAGTGGTATTTTTTAATTAAGTTACGAAAGTGATATAATTTTTATTTCTACGTTTATTGAATTTAAAGTTAGATGGGGTGACAAAACAGATTCTAGAACAACGGTTTTACCCGTTGGCTCACCAAAAGGACCAACTTTCCGAACCAGACAACTTTCCTAATTTTTTTTTTTTTTTTTTTTTTTTTTTTTTTTTTTTTTTTTTGATGAGCAACGATTAGAACTTATTTTTTGTATATATTGTAGTTTAGGAGATATAAGGTTAGCGAATTTTATAACAATCGAAATTTTAAGAATCCCGTTTTAAGCTACGGTCATACTTATAAAATTTTTGACCAAATAAGCTTAACCACTAATTTTGTTAATAGTTAGTGAGATTTAACATTGTCTTAATAACAAAAAAAAATACACTAATTATACTGCCAGACACAGCAAAAACTGTTTTTTGTATGATGTAGTTTTCTATTTGAAATAAACATTGTAGTTAAATGAAATTAGATTTTAGTTTGCCTATTGGTTACTTTTTTTCAAATATTTTCCAAGTGTGACCTATTTGGAGAGAGACCAATCTCCGGTTCAACTTTTTACCGGTATTATTGCGCTTCATGCGATCAACTTACACAGCGACTTTTAATGACATATTCGTCGTATTGAGCGAAATTCGTCGTTCGCCCTGGTTGTGTTCCCAGAATTAGAGCAGAAGTACACACAAATTTGTTTAACCTAAATAAAATGCTAACGAAAATAATAAGTTTTTTTGTTAAATTTTTCACTTCTTTTAAAAAAAAATACTAAATGGTTAGAAATAAAAAAAAACATAATTTTTCTTGGCCATTCATACCAAAACCACTAATTGATTAAAAATTGCTGGTGCTGACGATTTGGTAAGCAACTCTTTGGGCGGCGCAAACAGCCACTATTTACTTTTTTTCAGTTTAAAACTTAAAATATTTATTACTTTATTACAGTATTTTTTTTTTGCTACGATAATTAAGATGCACTTTTATAATGAAAATAATGATAATGAATTTAATAATAATGCTGAAGTTAGTGGCATCGAAATCTAAATAAAAACCTCAAGTTAAAAGAAAATATATGAAGCCATGCCTTAAAATACGATTTCGCTTTTTCAATATATTTTTTTTTTTTTTTAATAAATAATATGGGCTGGCAAAAATGTTATTGTAATTTTCAAAATAAGAGGTTATAAATGGTAAAACCAGATCGCAAAAATCCCTTTACCAGCTGCGATTATATAGTAGAGCGAATATATAATAATAGGAAGATATAATTATAGCGAATGTGAAATAAAAAGGCTAAACTTAGCCTGATTTTAGGGATACCTTGTTTACTGATGCTATACAACTTTAGTGGGGGTTAGATAGTTAGAGTTAGGAGCCCGTACTCCTAAACAAAGGTTTAATGCATTGCCCTCCCAATAATGTGTAAGATCTACCGTATGTGTGCGTATTTCATAGATTGGGGTGTGAGTAGAACTGGCTACCTTTTGAAAAAGTGTCAGTGCACCAATGTAAGGCAGGATATTTTAACAACTTCAAAATTGTTGCACCTTATAAGCAAAGGTTAACATTTGATCCATTAAAAAAAATTTATATTTACCAGACGCAATAAGTTCTTCCATTACGATCTTAATGAAAATGAATTCTCGATTTTCCCAGAAGTTTGAAAGCAGATCCCATCAAAACTCCTGCGCTCCAATAAAATAGCTGTTATGGGGCAGTGAATGCTTAAAAAAAATAATACAAAAGGTGCATTTTTAGTGCTGGTAATAGAGAAGGTTTGAAAGCGAATAAATTTGCAAATATTCTACACACATACAAACGAATGATACCGAAAGTCTATTACAAGACCAATTTTATTTTCGATAATAAATTAAATAAAATAAAGTTGCATGTTTCATTAGGTTAAAAAAATTACTTATTTTCAGCAGAACGTAGTTCTCCAAACCGGGAACTTCCCATGCAAAAATCATGCAACCCATTGTAGCACATTGGGAGCACATTTTTAACGAGGATACTGCTTTGAAGACTTATCAAAACGGATAAAATATTAGAATTCGGTGCTTCACAAAATTTGTATCACGATTTATACAGGCTGTTGGAAAAAATACATATATTTCCTAGCACTTTCTTTATTTATGCGAATATGAAGAAAACATACAAATAAGTATATATTCATTTAAATGCTTAAAGCATTTGTTTTTTTTTTCGTCTTCGCCGATCGATTTGGCGAGGGAAAGACCTCTGGTCCATATGTTATCTTCCACTCAAGTCCGTGAATGTTCAATTAAATTTTGTAAGTTCAATAATATAAAAAAAATCAGAAAGTACCTACCCTATGGGAAAGGGAACTAACACTAAACTTGTCACGTGACAAGTCACTTTAACATGGCGATGTCCTACGAGGGGGTTAATTCGCACCTTTTTGACACTTTGTAACAGGTCACTGAAATAACCTTCCAATTTCGGTTAAAATAATGCCAGTCGCAGATATTGTCCCAAATGAGCCATGTCAATATGATAGATCCCCATCATATAAATAATAGTAATAGGACTAGAGAGAATCAGCCACTACCCGCACAAAATCCAGTCATATGAATAGTTTTGTGCCAATTACCTTTCCTCTGGACCAACTACACTCTAAACACTTTATCACCAGTTAAGTAATATGTCTTGTTTTCACCTATCACAATTCGTTCCTTTTAACTATAAAAATTTGTTCACTGGTCACGGGATAAGTGCTTTAATTGCAATTGACACAAATTTCCCGCAGGGTAATGAGAACACAAAATAGTACCAAAAAGTTTCCTCTTATAGTTTCTTAATCGCTCTGGAGTCTGCATGTTGAATTGTATGTTTCTATGCTTAATATTAATATTAATAAAAATTTAAAAAGTGCAAGTTAAAACGAAAAAGTAACAAACGTTCCCTCTTACAGATTCTCATTCACTCAGGGCCTTTCATGTTTAATTTTATGTTTCTATGTCCAATACTAACGGAAAATCCAAAAGTACCTCTTGAAGAACAAAAAAGTACCAAAAAGTTACCTCTTTTAGATTCTTATCCACTTAAGACATTGCATGTTTAATTTAATCTTTCTAGGTCCAATATTAACGAAAATTCAAAAAGTACCAGATGAAAAACAAAAAATACCATAATTTGTTTATCTTATAGGTTCTTATTCACTTAGAACCCTGCACCTATAATTTTCTGTTTCTAAGATCAAAATTATAGTAAATTTTAAAATGATTTTAAAATTACCACAGAAAGAAATTAAATTTTTCGTATTTCACCTTTTTGATACTTTTTTCAACCCATTGAAGTATCAATATTCTCAATATTGTAGTGGGGTCCCATAACACAGAAAAAATAATTAAATTTCTCCAATCACCAAGTTTATTCCAAATTCATAATATCAAGCAAACAAGTTGTTGATTTTGCACCTTTTACCAAAATTATTATATTCATTACTAAAAATTTTAAAATATTGAAAAAATATTTTCAATAAATGATATTTTTAGTTTCATTTAAAAAAGTGATCAAAAAACTTTGCCATTTCAAACAATGTGTTAATTTATTTAAATAAATATTATCAATTCTCAACAACAATTCTACATGTTTAAATTATTTTCTTTTAAACAAGAAGTCAATACAGATTTTTTGTTATTTAATTAAAATTTTAATTGAAAATTTATTTCAAAACAACTAAAACGTTAATTAAATCAAAATTAAATTTTTAATTTTCTTTCAATAAAAAAAATAATTGTTTAAATTATCACATTAAATGGGTGCACCTGAGGCTAGCTGGTAGTGAGCTAGTCTTTCAGTACCGGGGTTGCGGGTTCGATTCCCGCCAGAGACTCTGGTCTCCTGCAGACAAGCAAAAAGCTTCGCGGGATTTAGTGTAGGAATAATAAAAAAAAAAAAAAAAAAATAAATTTAAATAGTTTTTAAACAATTTTTTTAATTGATAAAACACTTTCTACTGTGAATTTAATACGCATGTATGTATATGCCAATGATGGGAGAAAAAAATTAAAAAAGAAATTATCAAAAAATGGTACGTTTTTCACCCCTTAAACGTTCAAATTTCGAAAAAGTGCCAAATTTATATTTAGATTTTTTGCATAAGTGACGAAATTAGTAAAGTCTTTATTTCTATGATTATTGGTTTAAAAGATAGAGGGGGTGACAAAGAAGTACCAAAAATACCTTTTTCACTCTCTAAAAGAGCTGAATTAAAAAAAAGTACCACCCACCTGCCCGCTTATTTTGTTAATGAATAACGATACGTATTAATTTTTGCAGATCTGTTTTAGTTTTGGAGATACGAGGCTACCGAATTTATTCGTGTTTACCCTTTTAACTGCTTTTAATATTAATAATAAATAAACCTTCTCAATATCCAAAAGTACTCTGACCATGTTAGGAAGGCTTTATTCTTTAAAGCTGGTTTATAAGAGATTTTACCCTTTTATTGTTCGAATTCCACAGATTTTTTGGTGGTTTTTATTAGAAATATTATATCAAAATTGAAGTACCACTTAACCACTATGAAAACCTTTTTTTTCTAATATTGGCCAATTTTCACAAATTTCGCTGTTTTTTTGTTAGAAATTGTATGTCGAAATCAAAAGACATTTATAGATTTAAGTGAGTTAAATTCAAAATGAATTGAAGTATTTCTAGAATCGGCTTTAGTCACTTGAAAAACGACCACTTCTTATGTTAATGTAGGGTATAAAATCAACCTGAAATAGAGAAATTATTTTTTATTTAACATTTTCATTTTAAGCAAACAGAAAACTTAACTATAATTTAGTCAAGTCTTTGTTCTGTGTGCAAATGTGTTAATTATAATAAACTGCAGTTTGCATTCGGTTTCAAAATGTTTGCATTCGGAAAAAAGTGAAATTTTATTTTGTATACAAAAATGTTTTATTTATTTATTAGTCGAATGTGTACATTTAAATTTTATTTATAAGGTGGGTGGTGAGTTCTTTTAATAACTTTTAATTTGAATTTAAAGTGTCAGAGAAATAAAATTTCAATTAATAACTGTTGGGACATGTTTTAAATTACAATTGAAATGAACTCAAGCATGAACTTTCAAAAAGCAGGTGTGGCCACTAAATGGCACCCAATAAGGAAATTATTTAGAAACTAACTTTTTGTTTGTTCGGCTTTTATTTTCTTGTTCTTGTGAGCTCGATTTAGGCAGAGCATTTTTAGACTCAAAAAAGGGAATTTTGATTAAGCATATAGTTAGAGGCTCTTTGTTAGTAATTTTATAACATATTAATTTTTAATTGAATTTTTAATGAAACCACAGTTATATTAGGACGATTAAAAATAAATAAGTAAAAATTTTCTTAACTCGACTTAAGCTGTTATTGCTTGTGGGCACAGATAATAGTACTGGTAGAGTATCGTGTACTTGCACTACAATGCTTAAAGGTAATTACCCAATACTTTCAGAGTAGTATTTTTTGAACAAAGGACTTTGAAAAATTTAAAGGCTCTCTCTTTTTAAATACAAAATTTACTAAAAATAAATCTGCAAAACTTTATCAAGCTTTGAAAAAAAATTAGAATAAGAAATAAGAACGAAGTTACAAGAAAAATTAAAAAAAAAACATATGCTGCCTGTAACATATAAAACTAGAAAGAAATTAAAATTTAAAAATATAAAAACAATGCTTGGTTCTGAAACTTTGCTTCAAAACTAAAAAACCCCATTAGAAGTATTGAGTAGTATTGAGTACCCAAAATGAAATGTATTGAGTACTTAATGAAATGTATAAGAATTTGCCAGTTGGTTGGAAGTTGACAGACATGGCTAATATCTTTTAAAAAAGCTTATACTTCTAAAGGACTAAAAAAAAATTGTTATGGTTTCAAATTGTTTAAAGATCTTTGAAGCAGATGGGGACTGAAATTTAAGAACATTTGTGAAAAAATGTTATGGTCCTAAATGTGGAAGCACTTCCACAAAATATCAATATTTGTATTTTGTAAATCTTCTTCTAAGAGCCAACATTAATAGCTTTTCCAAAAAAAAAAATTTTTTTGACCCGCCGTTTCAGGTAGGCACTGCATCTCAAAAACCTTGATTTAAAGTACTTACGTCATAAAATGCTATTTTTTACGTGAAGAAATTCTTTGAATTTATTAAGCACTATAAAATATAACCGCAGGAACACAATTGCAACGTATGAACGTAGTAGCGTACGACGTTTATATGTTGTCAAATTAAAACGTTAAATATTTTACAAACAGGCACACTGATAGCTGACGTAAACGTAAAAGTGAATCTACGTCGTACGTTGACTTAGGTCTTATTCTATTACATACGCCAGTCGAGACCGTATTGTCATAGAAAAAGAAAATTAAAAATATAAAATTAATTTATTTTTGTGTTCTGAAATTGAATTTTAAAAAAGAAAATAAGAGGAAACGAACAAAAATTAGAATAAATTTAGAATTTTCTCAGATTATTTTCAATAGAGAGCAAAATACGTTTTCGACGAAATTGTGTATAATGGAAAAGTATTTGTAGAAATTTACGTCGATGCGTGTTATTTTCCTACGGCGTACGACATAATTGTTTTCCTATCCAAACATTGTAATAAAATGTTTAAGACTGAAAACTAAACTTACAAAATTCTGTGATGATCTTTTGTGATAATTCATCCAACATTTTTCACAAATCCCACATAAATCCATCTCCCTAAAAACACGTTAATAAAATTAAATCTGTGTTAAATAATTTTAGTGTAGTGAATTAAAGTCCAATTAATATTTATATGACCAGAAATGAAACCATTTCTAATTCTGCAAACACCCGAAAAACACCTTAATACGCCTAAAACGAATAACATATCGGTTATGAAATTTTGGTAAACATAAGTTTTATGTGATTTAAAATTGGGATGCCAGATTTTATAACGATTGGTTCACAATCAGTGCTGCCACGCCTAATCGAATTTTTACAACCAAAATTTTTAAAAAGTTACCAAATGTTAAGAAATAATGCGTGATCCATTTCGAGGTTCCCTACGTTTTTAAAGGAAAAAACACAGAAAATTCAACTTTAATTGGGAATGTCTATTATCATTTGAAAGAACATTCTTTGGCATTTAGTTTTTGAAGATTATGTCTATCAAATGTTGGTCGTTGCTACGTCGCAGATGGTCCATATGTTGAGTTCAATTGTCGATGACTGGTTCGAGCATTTCGACTGGTAAGTGGCGAATGACACGCGTGATATTTTCCTCCAAGGCCTGAATCAAAGCGGGTTTGTCCGCATAAACTTTAGACTTTACATACCCCCACAGGAAAAAGTCTACAGTGTGATACCACACGATCTTGGTGGCCAATCATGACACGATAACGGTCGCCATTAATGGTTACGTTCGCACCGGCACCATTTTTAAAGAAATATGGACCGATGGTTCCACCGGCCCACAATCCACACCAAACCGTTGTTTTTTCTCGATAAAGTGGCAGTTCTTGAATCTCTTCAGGTTGCTCTTCGTCCCAAATGCGGCAAATTTGTTTTGTTTACATACCCATTGAACCAGAAATGGGCCTCATCGCTGAACAAAATTTGCCTCGAAAACGTCGGATGTTCTTGGAACTTTTCAAGAGCCCATAGAGCGAAGCGATGACGCTTGGGAAGGTCGAGCAGCTTCAGTTTTTGCACAAGCTGTATTTTGTACGCTTTAAATTTAAGATCTTGACGTAAAATGCACCAAGTCGTTCCATACGTTAGTCCGAGTTGCTGCGAACGGCGCCCAATCGACTCTCCAAGGTCTTCATGTACACTCTCAGCTACGGCCGCTATATTTTCTTAAGAGCGTGCTGGACGTGGTCTATTCAGTCGAATATTATCCAAAATTGAATGCTGGGTCTAAAAATGGGTGATGGTGTTGCGAATAGTACGCTCAGTAGGCCGATTATGTTGACCATAAGTTGAGCGAAGTGCAAGAAACACATTCCTCACAAAACGTGAATTTTCGTAATAAAGTTGAACGATTTGTAAACGTTGTTCAGGCGTAACTCTTTCCATTATTAAATGCCAAGCAATACTAAACAAAAATAACATGACAGCATGACACGACTCAAACGCGATCTGTCAAAAAAATGCTATTGAAAAAAGTATCTCTACTTGAATCACCCATTATAACCATATTAGAAATGCATTTTTTTTAATTTAGAAAAACATTAAAATTTATTTTAAGTTGCATTGTAAAACAAAGATTATTTACACTTAATAGGAAAATATTAATTACAAATTTAGAAAACAAAACAAGAAATTTAATTCTCGTACATATTAAAAAATGAACGAGATACTTAAATTAAAAGTTTTTATTTATTTGCACATTTTTCATAAAAAATATTTTTATTTTTTAACAGTAGAACTCGTCAAATTTCCATCAAAAATTCAGTTTATTAAATGTTTATAAATTAAATTTTTTTGAATATTTTTAAAAATATATATTTTTGAATATGTCCAATAAACAAAATTTGTACTTCATAGTTATAAATAATAAAAAAGGAAATTAACAATTGTGATCTTTAATTGAACTGTTGGTTTTTTAATTAAAATTTTTTGATATTTTTGATATTTTAATTTAATTTTCATTAATTTATTTTTTCCGCTTTTAAACTCTCAAATGTGGCGATTTATTAACCCTTTTGGCGAAGGAAATTTACATTTGGTTATATGACGATTGTTTATTTTTCTAACTTTCATATTTCTAAAGTATTTTTAAAACGGGTATAACTTTTTTCTCTTGTTTGCAAATTATATCTTAAGTTTATAATGGCTATTATTAATGTTTTCTTCTTTTTGAAATATTTTGGTTATCATTGAATAATATTATATCGAATATAAACAAATTCGTATTTCAGAACGTACAATGGTGGAAAATTATATAACTGGCAGTAAAGGTATTTTTTATAAATTAAAAATATTGCCAAAAATTATCTAAAAAACATTAAATAAAATTACATACCGACAGGTTATATATAAAAAGCAAAATTTAAAATTTCGTAAATTAACATTAATTTCTTATAGTAATTAATTTTTTATATATAAACTTTTCAAAAAATCTTTAAAATTCCTATTTGCTTTCCAAATATTATAATAAACTATTGGAAAGAACATAAATTTAGAACATTTTACTTATTCAAGCCTTTAGAAACAGTAAAACTACTTCTTTGTGATTTTTCAGTCATGTTCTAAAAATTCGATTCCGAGTGATATTATGCACTTTTTACTTTAAGTACCACCTATCTTTACTTCTCTTAAAATCAGGAAAAACTACGCTCATTTAAATAAAATTAATTACAAATCTCCATAGAATAAGACTTTATTTGAATTCAATTTCAAAACAGGATCGTTTTGAAAAAAATTACATTTGGCAATTTTTTCTTAATAAAATCGTAAAAAAAATCATCTATATATATAAAATTGTAACGTTACTGACTGACTGACTGACTGACTGATTCATCATCGCACAGCCTAAACGCCTGAAGCTAAAAACTTGAAATTTGGACCAGGGGTTGGTCTCTCCCCAAATCGATCCACTAAGACGGGATTTTTGGAAATTCGAATGTTTAGGGGGTAAAAAGGGCAAAAACGGGTAAATTCGGTAACCTTATATCTCTAAAACTAAAAGAGATACAAAAAAAATTTAATGCTTTTCGTTGTTCTTTAGAAAAATAAGCGGACAGGTGTCTGGCACTTTTTGGAAATTCAGCCCTTTAAGGGAGTAAACGGGTAAGACCTGCATTTTGGTACTTTTTGTCACCCCATCTATCTTTTAAATCCATAAACATAGAAATAAGGGTTATACCACACTTGAAACTTATCTCAAAAATCCAAATACGAATTTGGTACTTTTTCGAAATTCAAACGTTTAAGGGGTAAAAAGCGTAACTATTTTTGGTACTTCTTTTATAAAACATTTTTTTTATTTATTGACATAAACGTATTAAATTATGGGCTCCCACTACAATATTGAAATTTTTCATGCTTCAATGGGGAGAAAAAAAGTACCAAAAAGGGGATATACGCAGTAAACGGGTAAAATCTGTATTTTGGTACTTTTTTGTCACCCCATCTATCTTTAAAACTAATAAACATAGAAATATAACCCTTATCACATTTGAAATTTATCTAAAAAATCCAAATACAAATATGGTACTTTTTCGAAATTCGGACGTTTAGGGGGTAAAACCCGTTACTATTTTTGGTACTTTTTTACAAAACATTTTTTTTTATTCATTGACATATACGTATTAAATTATGGGCTCCTACTACAATATTGAAATTTTTTATGCTTCAATGGGGAGAAAAAGTACCAAAAAGGGGAAATACGTGAAATTTTATTTCTTACTTTAGGTTTTGGTTCCACAACTGACAATTTTTTTAATTATCGTTAAAATTGGACCTAGAAACATAAACTTCAACATGCAATGTCCTAAATGGATAAGAACCTCTGAGGGTACTTTTTGGTATTTTTTGATCTTTAACTGGTACTTTTTTAATTTCCGTTAGTATTAGACCTAGAAATATAAAACTAAACATGCAAAGTCCTGAGTGAATAAGAATTTGTTAGAGGTATCTTTTTGGTACTTTTTCATTCTATATCTGGTACTTTTTTAATTTTCGTTAAAATTAGACCTATTGACATAAAATCAAACATGCAAGGTCAGGAGTGAATGAGAATTCGTTAGAGGGGCTTCTTGGTACCTTTTGGTCTTTAACTGGTACTATTTGAAGTTCCGTTAGTATTGGACCTAAAATCATAAAATTCAACATTAAATGTCCTGAGTGGACAAGAACCTATAAGAGGGATCTTCTTGGTAATTTTTCGTTTTTTAACTGGTACCTTTGTCATTTTCGTTAATATTGGATCTACAAACATAAAACTAAAAATGCAATGTCCTGAGTGAATGAGAATCTGTAAGAGGGGCGTTTTGGTACTTTTTGTTATTTACCAGTTACTTTTTGAATTTCCGTTAAAATTGGACCTATAAACATAAAATTAAACATGCAAGTTCCCAAGTGAATGAGAATCTGTAAGAGTGGTTTTTTGGTACTTTTCGTACTGTATTATTTGCCAACAGGTACTTATTAAATTTTTGTTAGTATTGCAGCTACAAACATAAAATTAAACAAGCAAAGCGTTGAATGAGCATCTGTAAGAGGCAATTTTTGGTACTTTTTTGTACTTTATTTTGTGCTTTTATTGTTAGTCATTAAATAAAAAAGAGAACAGGCGTCTGGTACTATTTCGAAATTCGGCTCTTTTAGGGAGTAAAAGTGTAAAACCTGAATTTTGGTTCTTTTTTGTCCCCCATCTACCGTTTAAATCAATGCACATAGAAATAAAAATTATATAAAATTCGTAACTTATCTAAAATATGCCAAGTTAAAATGTTGTTCTTTTTCTGAATACGAACGTTTATGGGGTAAAAATCGTACGTAATTTTGTTACTTTTCCCAAGATATTTTTCTTCATCTATTTATTTTCATTGCACAGCCTAAACGCCTGAAGCTAAAAAGTTGACATTTGGACCTGAGGCAGGCCTTTGACCAAATCGATCACGCTGACCTCATATCTGCTAAGCTAAAGGAGATACAAAAAATTTAATACTTATTGTGGTTCAATAAAAAAAAGGCGGTGAAAACGGAAATTCGCTAACCTCATATCTGCTAAACTAAAAGGGATACCAAAAAATTTAAATCTATTATTGTTCATTAAAAATAAGCGGACAGGTGTTTAGCACTTTTTTGAAATAAGGAGTAAACGGGTAAAACATGAATTTTAAAACTTTTTTGCTATACCATCTATATTTTAAACCAATAAACATTAAAATAAAAAATATATCACATTCGTAACTTATCTAAGAAATACAAATACAAATTTGATGCGTTTCGAAATTCGAACGTTTAAGGGGTGAAAATCGTTCCTAATTGTGTTATTTTTTTCAAAACATTTTTCTTCATCTACCTATATAATATAAAATTGTAATGTTACTGCATGATTCATCATCGCACGACCTAAACGCCTGAACTAAAATGCTGAAATTTGCCCGGGAGGTTGGCCTGTCGCGAAATCGATTACCTATGATGGGAGTTTTGGAAATTGTTATGGTTAGAGGGTAAAAGAGGTTAAAACGGGAAATTCCCTAACCTGATGTTCATTAAAATAATAAGCGGTTAGGTGTCTGGTACTTTTTTGAAATTAGACCCTTTTGGGGAGTAAACCTGTATCTTTAAACTTTTTTGCCACTACATCTATCTATTAAACCAATAAACATTGAAATAAAAAAATATCACATTCGTAACGTATCTAAAAAATACAAATAAAAATTTTCGAAATACGAACATTTAGAGGTACAAATCGTCCCATTACAAAGTAGCGGGTTTAAGCCTGGAAACATAAGCTTTGGCGTAAAAATATGTCCACATAAGAAAAAGGGGCGCTAACGAAGTAGCGGGTTAAATGCTAGTAAAGTATAAAAAACTTCCGTTCATTTGAAACAAATAATGAGAAAATCATAGAGCAAAGTACATATTATTCGAAATAAATCGAAATAAGCGATAACCAACCACATAAATAAATACGTTAAAATTTAAAAAAAGCCTAAGTTGCAAATGTATCAAGGTATTTATTAGGGTTTTCATTCGGTTAGCCGCTTATCGGTTAACCGATTAATTACTACCCGATTATCTGATCGGTTAATAAAAAAATGGATATTTTCGATTAACGATTAAACCGATTAGTTTCAGTCGATTAACCGGTGTAATTACATTTTTACTTTTTGTAGTATTATTACATATTTTTTGTGTTTTTAGTTAATTGTTTTGCCTCATAAACAAAAGGTATGTGTTTAGAAAATATTTTTTTATACAAACAAAGATAATAAGTGTTTGATGTCAACAGCTTTTTGCTACACGTACTTTTTAAATGTATGCGTTTAGTTATTTGTTTCTTCTCATATCTTCTTATATCAATATTTTAACAGCATTAACCGAAATAATGCGAATTCTGAAAAATTTTACCAAATTAAAACAGGAAAATCTATTAAGAGTACTGAGAACTAAGGTATTCTGTATTATAGGTGGCTTTTTGAACATCTACGATAAATGAAAGAGTTTTTTCAAAGTAAATTTTATTCAAAACTGAAGAAAATAAACGCTGAAATCCTAAACATTTAAGTCAAATTATTTGCATAAAAGATGATGTTATAAGGTTATGTTGAAATAACTAATAAAATGATCTTACAGTTTATTGCTTATCTCCAATATTGTATAATATATTTACGTCTGATTTTCCTACATTGTTTGACTGCACTTCATTTATATTTGCTGACGACACGGCGATTCTCTGTCATGGGGTTTATGCTGAAGATATCATCGCAAGCCTCCAAAACGCGTTAATAAATTAAGAAGAATATTTCATGAAATGGAAAATTCTTATAAATCTACAAAAAACTCAAGTAATATACTTCACTCGCAGAAGAAATTCTTGTGTTTTATCCCACAAAGAAATTTAAACATTAATAACAACACAACTATAAAATGGGAGTCTGAAGTTAAGTATCTTGGAGTAATATTGGACTCAAAAATTAACTTTAGCAAACATGTTTCTTACGTCATAAACAAAATAAATAATGTCACAAGACTTTTGTATTCTTTCATTAATAGAAAGTCAACATTAAGTCCAGATAATAAGCTTAGAATATTCAAAGCTATTTTTATGTCCATACTTTATTATGCTGCCCCCGTGGAGAATGATGTCGCAACCTGTCATGTCAAAAAACTTCAAATAAGTCAAAATAAACTACTCAAGATGATTTACAATCTTCCTCGGCATTATTCGACTCAACGATTGCACTCCATAAACGGTATCGAAATGGTCAATGATAGTATTTTGAAGCTGACTCACAATTATGATATCAGATGTCAATTTTCTGAATATTTACACATTTACGAATTGTCAGTTCGTACGTAGTTTTAAGTTTTATTTTAACATTAAAAACTTTTTTTTTTTTTTTTTTTTTTTTTTTTTTTTTATATTATTTAAATAGGTTTTTGTTACTTTTTTCCTAAACATAAAAAATTATTGTAAAATATAATATTATTATATCTTTTGCAATTAATTTTCTAAGTAGAAAAGGCTAATTATCGCCTGAACTCTTTTAATTTGTATGTTATGTAAATAAATAAATTGAAATTGAATTGAAAAAAATGTGAATCACGTATTTATTAATTATTCGTTATGCATTTTTATATATTGAAATACTGTATTTATAAAAAAAACTTTATTAATCGGTTAACCGATCAATAACAAAATTTACCGATTACTAACCGATAAAACCAAAACCTCGGTTAATAAATCGAGCGATTAACCGATTAAAGCAAAAGCCCTATTAAATGAATGCACTAGTATTTATACATATTATTATTTTAGGAAAAAAGTAACCAAAATGAAAAAAATATTCACATCTCCACATTGAGAAAAAAAATTACCAATTTTAGCTAGAAATAAACAAAAACGGCAGCTCTATTCACAATTAATCACAAATCCCATATAAGCCCCACTCTCGAAAAATCATAATTCTTGATGAAGGGTATGAAAGATTCCGCACAGCATTTATTTCTTGAGTTCTTTCAGCGATTTCTTTAAGTCTAATGAAGTTATTATTAATTTCACCCTTTTGTTGAATAAAAATTCTAAATAAAAAGAAACCATCATCATAATCATAATTATAATGCGCTCTAATAATTTTAATCTTAAACATGCTCAGAACTCCCCCACACACATTTTTAAAAGAATATTTAAAGTTTCGCTGTTAATAACTTAAGGAATGACTTAATATATAAATATTTAAAGAACGGAATAACTAAAGTGTAACAATAATTCAATTACATAAAAGTTAATTTAAAACATAGAACAAAATAAAAATCTGATACAAAACAAAACTGAAGTAATTAGTTTGAAACAAAATTTCATTACTAATTACACACTTACGTAATATTAGAGCTCCCATGTGTTTGCTATTAAATGTTGAATTCGTATTAAGCAAAACGTTACATTTGAAATAGAAAACCCGGAAAATTAAATAAATTTGTTTTATTTCAAGAAGTGCATTGGAATTTTTAATTTTCTTGCAGTTTTAAAAAGTATCTTTTGGTATTAAGTAATAAATAACTGTTATTTATAACAGCAGAAGGAATAAAAAAAATTACTTTTCTTTGCCCTAAATCTGTAAAATGCAGAGAGATCTTTTTAATTCTGGGAAGACGGGAAGCAACTTTCAATTTTTCAAGATCTCATTAGTGTTAAAGATTTTGAAAGCATTTGGTTATTAAAACTTTCTAAATGCTAAGATTTGCGTTTTGATGAATTACATTTGCGAAAAAATTATTGTCGAATTCTATATAATTTCGGGTATCTATACCGAAGTATTGAAACATTTCTGAAGGAGATATATTTTCAAATTGTATCAATTGGTTGATATTTTAATTGGTTGTTAATAAATATTAACTGCCGTATTCATAAAAAACTATTCTCTATTTTAAGGAAATTTTGTTTTAAAATACGTTTGAAATCTATTTTATTTTTTTATAAATACGGCAGTTAAACTCGAGACATACAGGGTAAATGGTTTGAACATTTTTTTTCAACATAATTATCAAAATTTTTTCTGATCTAATTCTGTGGTGCGATTCACTAACTTTTAACCAACAGACAATCGTAATTTTTATCGACCTATATATTCGCTTGCAGTAACGATAGTGTGATTCTGTAAAAAGCACAAACGAGAATAAAAAAAAAACAAATGAAATTGTGCTTAATTTACTGTTTTTACATTTTTTGTGAATTTTTCATTTAGAATTTGGTTTTTGTTCATAATTTCCTTTTTTTTTGTACATTCTGAACTTATGTCGATTTCTTTTCTGAGAAAAATATGTTACAGTATATACATGTAACACTTTCTAATGTTACCTATAATCGCTCGAAGTGTTACATGTTGTGCAACTTCAATAGAATAAAATTAGCTGCTTTTATTTACAACTATTACACTTTTATCGTTAATGTACTTCATTAGCGATTTAAAAAACTATTTAAAGCTATTTGCAACGATATTAATATACACAGAATTTTTTCATTTTAATATGTAAACATTTTTATATTTTGTTTTTAAACAATCTTTTCACAAGATCATAAGTGATTTGTGTTATGACAAATAAAATAAAGTATTGGTTGTACAAGCAGAGTAGTACGTACCAAAGTTGCAGTATGAACACCATAAGTAAAAGTGAGGGTAAAAAAGTTAACATGTTTTGCATATTTTTCATCAACATATTCACAAAAGAACTTGAAGATTTTTCCCACAGTTGTATTTTTTGTACAAACGAACATGAAAATGTAGAGCATGTAACATTTATGCAACATATTTCTCAGAAAAGAAATCGGCATAAGAATATTATTTTTGTTCATGCATTACATATAGGGTGTTCAGCCGATTAATTCTTGTTCGCTTAATCGAACCATTTTAGACGATCAATTGTTCAATTAATTTTATATTGCTGATTTCGATTAAAGGATTAATAGAAGAATTTATGCCGATTAATCAAATAACAACACATATATGGTTTTTCTGTCAAATGTATAACTTTTTAAAGTTTTAAGTCAAATAAATAAACCAAATGTATGTGTCCGTAGAAAAAAAGTCAGTCATGTTTAGTGAGTAATTCACATACATGGGCGTACTGCTCACTGAAAAAAATTTCAGTAACCAGTAAAATTTTACTGATTACTAAAATAATGCAGTAATCCGTTAATTTTTACTTATTATTGAAACAAATGCAAAAAAATATTTTTAACCCTGGAGCCACACGTTCAATAAATCACTTTCAAGTTGTTCACAAGAACTGCTTTTCAAAACTTGTTTGAATTGACAGCAGTGTCACAGGCTGCACTCAATTTGATAATCAATTTCATTTTATAAATGACCCCCACTAAAGAAACAACTCAAAATAGTAACATGACTCAAAGTATTTTGTAAAAAAGCACAAGAATTTTTTAGAACACAATTTTTTTTTTTAATAAAGCACATTTTGTTTTTAAGAAATGTAGTTTTTATAATGAAAGCGCCAAAGTGAATTTGTTGGCATTGTTAAATTAAACGTCAAATTGGCAAACAAATGGAAAGGTAAAATTGAGAGCAATCTCGTGGTTAATTTAAAAAGTGTGAGTGCGTTAGTAAAAAAAGTGAGAGTGTATGGAAAATTAAAAGGAAAGACAAAACTTGATCGTGTGGTAAAGCAAAACATTTAAACATTTTATTTTTAAAAGATCTGTTTAATTGTTTGTATATATAAAATTATATGATCTCAATACATGTTTTATTTTTTTCATCGTTGTAAAGGCTTTATCTATTAGTACGAATTGTTAGTTTTGTTTTGTTTTTTTTTTTTTTTTTGTTAATAAAATATTTAAATGCTTGTAATTAATAATGATTACTTACTCAAGTACCAATGTTTTCTAAAATTAGCGAAAAACAATCTCTTAATTTATAAAATTTCTGGACTTCGATTTATTCGAATTATTCGATTAATCGATTAATTTTCAAATTTTACTCGTTTAATCGAAAAAGTCAAAAATGCCAGATATCGATTAATCGAACAAAAAAAAGCCGATTAATTGAACACCTACTAAAGACCAATATATTCCGTTTTAAATTTCAAATAAATTGTTTTGCATATCTTAGGAATCTTTTTGTCTTCTTGCATCGCGTTCTAAGAGCTACCCATCGTGAAACTTAGTGAGCCTCAATTTTATAGATGAGCAAATTTTGAATTGATCCGCGAAAAAGGGCTTTTGCCTCTACTGTATATCGCATTAAATTAAAAAACTTATTATAGATGAATTTTTTGTATATAAATAGTGGTTTATTTTTAATACGTAACAACAAAACTTTGTTTTTGAAAAAAAAAAAACGGATCATACGGAGTTACAGTTCTAGTGCCAAGATCCTTATTCTTGTATTCTTTGAAGACTTTTTCTATAGAAGCTGGGTAAAATCATAGCTGTTAAATAATGATTAGTAATCGTAATGATTACGTATTAGATTACTTTTTTTTAAGGGTAAAGTAATGATTACAATTACGATTACTTTTGATTTTGCATGATTACTAATTGATTACGATTACAAGTAATCAAAAAATAATCAGCAGTACCGGCGATTACTACAAAATAATCAAAAAGAATCAAAAGTAATCAAAATGTAATCCGATTATTTTCAACGATTATTTTAGATTCTTTTTGACAACTTTCAAAAATTGCGTATTCCAAGTTGCATCCATTAATAATAATTGTACGAATTTATTATTAATGGATGCAACAACTTGTGGAAAAAGTGTAAGTGGCCAAAGTCTTCGGAAATAATTTCGGAGTACTTGGGATCGTTGTTACTTTTGCCAGTTGTTACTCGTTGGAACTCATTATTTGACGCAGTAACAAAATTACTTACCTACAAAGAGAAGTTGAATAGTCTGTGCGATAATCTTACTTTATCAAATTTTTCTTCAGGAGACTTACAGTACTTAGAGTTGTACAAGTTGGTAATGGAACCAATTGCCAAGGCGCTGGACTTCCTTCAAGGAGAAAACAACATGAATTATGGTACTATAAGTCGCAGTTGGTTGTAGCGTACCAAATTTGAAATATTAAATTATATACTATGTAAATTTCTTTTAACGCAGGATTCTTAATACCGACTCTTGTGACATTGAGCAATAGGCTACATAAACTAAGTAGGAAACAGGAGCTGCAACAAGTATCCTCTTTGAAAATGGAACAACGGCTAAGCCAAGGAGAATGTAACCAGCACAGTTTTGGATACACTTTACAGTTTTTACGCCAAAAATTGCAGAACATTTAATTATGAAATTAAAAATAATTTATCGGCTGTTTTTTTTTTTTGATTTTAGTAATGATGGTGAGCTAATGCATGTATTATTTTAAATATTGTTTGATTTTTAGCAACTTACACCACAAGACCATATAAAACCTGGCCGACGATCCGCTATAAAGCATCAATTTTTCAGCTATCTAAACGATAGTTCAAGCGCTGACGGGAATTGGCTAAAATATGATTTGCTAAAGGAAGCATTTATATACTTTAATACTCCCCTAACGTCAGCTCCAGTGGAACGACTGTTTTCTTTTGCCGGGATCGTCAACAGTCCAAGGCGACAATCATTATCTGATTTTTCCTTTGAAAAATTAGTTTTAATGAAGGCCAATTGTAAAAATATGTTAATATAAGTGTCCGACCGATTATTCGGCCAATAATCGTTGCTTGGCATTTGTTAATAAAATTTTTTTGTTTGTCTTTTTTTATTACCAAAAGTTGTTATAAAATTATTGTTGTTTTTTTTTTTTTTTTTTTTTTTTTTTTTTTTTTTTTGTTTAATAAATAAGTTTACAACTTACTATTTCTTTAATTTTTTTTTCTTCATCTATTTTGAATTACGTGCTGTAGTTAATGTTGTTTGTGTTATTTTTAAAATAAATATATTAAATTTTATGATTATGAAAACTTTAAACACGTTATCAACTGTTTCGAAAAAAAATTTTAGTGCAAATGAATACGCAATTTTTGAAAGTAATCAAAAAGAATCAAAAATAATCGTTGAAAGTAATCGGATTACTTTTTGATTATTTTTGATTATTTTGTAGTAATCGCCGGTACTTCTGATTATTTTTTGATTACTTGTAATCGTAATCAATTAGTAATCAGAAATTTTTTCTTATAGAGTTAAATAATCATTACGATTCTTTTTAAAAAGTAATCTAATTGATTACTAATCGTAATCGACATTTAACAGGTATGGGTAAAATAGTAGACGGGTTTGTTCAATATTGGGAACCAATAAACTTGATATATTAAAATTTTATCTCAGAAATTTGTTGCTGAATGGAATTAATTATACCGAAAAATCTTCATCCTCCTTATCTTATCCCTTATAAACTTTGTACAATATTGAGAAAATAATTAACTGAATTTTCTTTCACTACGGCAAATTCTTTGTTGCAAGACAACTTTTATTAGGGAAATGGTAAATTAAGACATTGATTTGACTTTGAAAGGGGCCAAATTCTTCCATTATTTTAATTAACTCCTAAACAAATATCGTATTCATCTCACTACATCCCCATTTGCGATTTCTATCGCTACATTGTCTTAGAATTTCATAGAGTGTGAAACAAATTTTAAATTTTAATGCTTTTAAACTTTGTTGTATAGCGTCTTTAAATTTTATCCTGCCAGTCATCTTGTAACAAAAAATTAATAAAGAATTGTTTAAAACGATTATGGCAAACTTCCTCTAACCTTCAATATTGTCAGTTATTAAGAATATTCTAACAATTCAACATCTAATTACAAAGATAAAAAAAAAATATAAAAATATGTAATTTATACAAATGAATAACACACAAAATTTTCACTTTTATTTATTTTGAGTTTAAAGGAATTTGTAATTGCGTACGTTAACAAATATAGATAAATTAACGAATGAATGACTAAATAAATATAAATAAATAAAACACAAAATTCAACCAACTTTTCCTTAACGAGCTAAAAACAAATCGTTTGCTATTTTTAAGAAAAAAGATTATTTGTCTAACCTTCTCACAGTGGGGGGATATTAGAAAAAATTAAAATATACATACATGCCGTTTTTAAACGGGTGGTCTGATTTTGAATAAATTTAAAAGCGAATCAAACCCCAGTTTTTTATACTATAATACGAGGGTGGTGCTAAAATAAGCCGCCCTGATGTACAGAACAGTTGTATAGTATTTTTTTAATTTTATTTTTGGAACCATCGAACAGTGAATTTGTAAACATTGAAAACATTAGACACCGTTATATTATGTAATTATTTAATGTTGAAGTTCTCGGTCTACCCATATTAAAGCCCCTTTCCTCCTTCACATAACCTATTTTCCTAGTTTCAACACAATGCAATGCATTAGTATGGTAGCACCCCTGAGTGCTGGTCCTAAAAAAAAAAAAAAAAAAAACCAAGCAAGGTTGTGCTCTGGGGAACTCTGCTTCTTTGCTTACCACTAGAAAATATTGGGTGGCATTTTTTTTAACGAAGTCGTACGTTCTGTCCAGAAGAACATCGAAGTGGTCGACCAATTGAGGTCTCCACGTGAGAAACGGTTTAGAAAATCTACAAAATGGTATTGATGGGTCGGCGGCTGAAAGTACATGAGTTGGCTAAAATGATAGACTTTACAAAAAGTGCTATACATACATTGCATATTGCCCGAAAGTTTGCAGATGAGAAAGCAGTGCGCAAAATGCGTGTTGCGTTTTCTCACAATAGAACAAAATCAGTGTGGTGGAAATGTTTAAATAGAAAGCAATGAAACCAGTGTTGCCACTTTGTGTGTAATTACACGAATTTGGTGTAATTTTTATTCTCGTGGGTAGGGTGTGGGTAATTTCTTTGAGGTGTAGATCAGGTGTAATTTGAAATTTTTTCATTTAAAAACAAATAATATAAGCATTTGATTTTAGTGATAAAATGTATTGTTGTATCAAAAAATTTACAGTATATTTAACCAAAGTCAGTTTTTTTTTTAAAATAATAAAAAAAGATTTCCATAGTTTTTGAAGCAAAAGATTGGTATTGTTTGGCGCAAGATGGGCAATTAGATTTCGATATATATGAACTTCATAGTGATTTATAACCCGAAGTTTATTTGAAAAAGTAGGTATTTATACTAAAAAAAACCCCTGACCCTTCCAATATTACCCTTTGCTTCTAATATTGCAAAAAGTTATGAATTTTGTGTTTGTTTTAACATTTAAAATGCTTTAGTTGAGAAATATTTAGCGACCTTAACATTTGTTAAACTGAGTTGAGAAACAAACTGTCATCTGGAACCATTACAGTAATTTTATTTACTTAATAAAGTATACAAAGGAACGGCAATGAACATTTTGAGCCTGCCCTAGATGTGTTTATGGAAGTAAAACTTATTACGTTAAATTTTTATTAATTTATTTGAAGTTTTTAATGTTTTTTTTGTTAAATTATTTTGAATTACTATATAAAAGTATGATTAATATTACTCTTATTTAAGTATAATCTGCTTGTGCTGATGTATGAAACACATACAAATATTTTTTGTTGTATATCGTTCTGTTTCTAAGTCGTCCGTCATGCTGACTGGTTATCTGTCCATGTAGACCTTCTGCACAAAGTACATGTAACAATTTTTTTAGATAATTAAATGAAATTTGGTTCATACGTTTTTTGAAAATTTAGAGAATCCGTCCAGTCCATAGTTTCACATAGGTCCCATACGAACTTTTTTCCTAATAGAGTCTTTGTGCGTATTAACTATCTTATTATGTTGGTATTTAGACAAAAATTGCCGCAAAAATATTTTATTTTAACCTAAATTATCTAACGAAATTAATTTTGGAATCAGTCCTTGGCTCCTACATTAATACCACTCACGAAAATAGCTTTAAATGCCATAACTGCTTTTTAAATATTGGCATGTATTGTATTTTATTCAGACGAACAAATCTGAAATATATACAGTTACCTATATAATATTCGGCGTTCAGAATTCTTATATTACTAGTCTTAACAGTATAACATAATTTTATTTTAATAGGTCCATAATTGCATATGGGACCTAACAAAGGAACAATCTTAAACATTTTGCTGTAAATACTGTCGTGTAGGGTATCACTTGTTCGACTATGTACTTTCTAATTTGTTCTTTTTTAAAAAAATTATTTAAACGTTAATTTTATATCGGGTGTAATTTCATTTAAATTGGGTAATTTTGCGTCATCTCAAGTGTAGTTTTGAATTTTGCTGGTGGTAACACAGAATGAAACCGAATTGCTGTATCGATTCGTAACCATAGATGAGACATAGCACCACTTCACACCTGAGACAACGAAATAGTCAAAGAAGTGTTCTGGAATGGAAGAATCGTGTCAAAAGAAGGCAAAAAGGGTAATTTGAGGGCTAAGAAATGTTTTGTTTTGGTGCGTTTGTTTGAAGACAAAGATCATGGGTATTTTTTACTAGCCCTGAAAAAATTTTGTGGTATTGCAAATTTCTTTTTAAGATCATTAAACGCAGATTGAAAACATAAAATCTGCACTCAATTCCAATAGTGCAACATTGCAACTTGCAATCAAAAAAGCTGCCTTAAACCATACTCTCGCTTAAATATAAAAAATATGCAGCCTGGCCCCCGATGTCGATCGACAACTTAAACGAGCGGCGACAAGACCCTCATTATCGTCCTCTTAAGCGGCACACTAAGTATCGACTTGTCGGTCCTTTTTAACGAAATAATTTTATTTATTGTCAAATGACTGTATTGCCACATAAACAATTCCACAAATAAAACGCCAACTAAAAAAAAATCGGCAAAACACATAAATTAAGCCATTAAACACAAATCTATGCTATAAACAAAGTGGAATAGAAAACAAGGGAGTAAACAAAAAAGCAATCAAAGCAGTAAACAAAAAATATAGAATAGGATTTTGTGAAAAAAATTATATAAAACTTTATTATTTTATATGCAGTGCTGTTAAAAAAAATACAATTATAAAAAAAATATTTAGTGTTGGCGTGTAAAGAAAAATTTCGTTAAATACTGGTAATATAACAAAATGACTCTGTTGACAACCACAGCACAAGTGACTGATATTGACATTTGGGGTCGCATATTATTTTTTAGTGGGCCGCAACTTTGTATGAAAACTCTTACGTTATCGATAGCTTGCATTGTCGAACGATAGCGGGCGACATCGTGGGCCAGTTTATTACAGCGGAAAAATAAAAATGTTATTCGAAACGGAGTTGCCAAAATACTTTTTATTAGGTGTGTACGGATAATTTTTTTGGAGGTACGGTCTAATGTTGTAATGAAAAAGAAATTTTGTCAATAACGGATTAATTTTTAGCATTAATTGAGAAAAAACAAGTGCAAAATTGTAACTTCCACTCAAATTAGTGAAGAACAAAAATTATACAATACATTAATGTGCTGTTTCTAGGTGACAAGCAATTGATTGTGTAGAAAAATTTATATGAAAAACACTCAGTTTTTTGAGTTCTTTTCATATAAATTTTACTACACAATCAATTGTCTGTCACCTGGAAACAGCACATAATATTGCTTTTTTATATAATATTTTTTTTTTTTTTTTGAGTGGAACAATTTTTATATATCACTATAACCCATGTTTTGTGAGGCTGCTAATTTTCAATTCATCAATCAACATCAACTAAATGTTTGCAATAATTCTGTACTATCACTAATGGCGTTTTCTTTTCTGAGTAATATTTTGCATTTATTCTGCCTTTTACATTTCTTTATGTTTTTACATTTTTTTATGAAAAATATGTGTTATCTTGAAAGTGTAACGTGTACTTTTCTCATTATACTCCCCTTAAAAAGAAAAAAAAAAAATGCTGCATGTTCAACACTCATTTTAATTAAAGAGGCATGAGTACAGCACTAGATTAACAGCTGGTTTTGCTATTATTTCTAAAAAAAAAATTAATTATTTTTTTAGTTCGTCTGTCTTGGTAATTACATAGTTTTTGTATTTTATTATACATAGAAATTAGCCGTATAAAAAAGAGCATTAAATTTAAAACACTAGTTGTACTTTATTGTTTTATGCCGAAACTTGTGTTCTTTTGTAAACGTAAAATATGCAACACTTCTTAAAAAATCAGGTTAAGATTTAAAAATGTTGCCAAATCATATGTAACATTAATGATATAATTTGCTTTAGAAAATAAAAATGCCGAAGTGTGAGTTAAAACTGCAAAATTTGCATTATTTTTACAGAAAAGGCTTTAATATATTTTTTTTAACTTGTTGGAATTTTAAACATTTATGAAAAATATAATTTGCTTCTTTGGGATAAATTTCAATATACGAGTATAATACAATTTTTCTTTTCGGTACCTTAAGGTACCGAATCTCTAATATGGAACTACCCTTCTACTATCGATTTGTGTAGATTAATTACAATCGTACCCCCGTTTGGCAACTGCAGATTTATTATATTATTTTTTTAATTAATATCCCCCACTGTGCATCTGTCTGTTTTTTAAATTAATTAGATTCTTGTTAGAAATTTTCAACAAGTAAACAAATTACAACTGAATTCATCTTTTGGAATATGTGGTACGAATATTTCTACAAAAAAATAAAAAAAAAATAAACTGGAAACTGGAAATTCAACAAATAACAGTGATGAAATTCTTGTCTTGCAATGGTTATTTACGAGTACGTATTGAGTGTAAGAAAGCAGAACTTTTCTAAAAGTGAAAGCATTTATATTCTTTCCCCATTTATTAGTGCTAAGTATTAGAAATACATAGAAGATATGAAAATATTACTTTAACTAATTAGAACAAAATGAACATGTATACCTAATTAAATCATGATTTTCGAAAAGGGCTCAGGTACAAAAATACAAAGTGTTCAGGAAACACAAAAATCTGAATATCTCTTAAACTGTTTGTCTTTTAAACGCAGAGTTTTTTTTTCGTAAAATTGCATGATGAAAAAACTATTTTCAATAAAACTCGTAGTTGAAGGAGAAAATGGACAATGCAGTTTCCGGAGATGAACCCTTTTTCAAAAATTATTTTTAAATTTTCATGGTCTTATTTGCAATTTGTTACAACACAGATATATTCATGTAATTTATAACGTTTAAATTTATATTTTGCATTATAAGATAAGAAGATTTGAAGATTAATTTATGAACTTGAAAATTTTAAGAAACGTTAACAAAATGTTTAACAAAAGCTTTTTTTATTATTAAGGAACAATAAAAGCATTTCGGTACATTTTCATCTGTTTATTAAGATTAAAAATAGGAAAATACTAGGGTTTTCATTCGGTTAACCGATTATGCACTACCCGATTAATTAAAAATTTGCTTTTTTCGATTAACGATTACACCGGTTAATATCGGTCGATTAACCGCCGCAACAAAAAATTTTTAATTATTTTTAGTATTATAACATATTTTTTTGAGTTTTTATTAATTATTTGTTTCGTCTCATATGCAAAAGGTATGTGTTTAGGAAATATTTTTTCATACAACCAAAGAAGGTGTTCAATGAACTTAATTTTAAATAAGTGTTTGCTGTCAACAGCTTTTTGTTTGACGTACTTTTTATAGGTATGTATTTAGTTGTTTGTTTCTTCTCATATCAATCTTTTAGCAGAATTTACCGATACAATTAGAAGAGTTAAGAATTAAAAAAAATTAAAACAGAACTCTAATGCGAGAAAAGGACTGAGAAATAAAATATTCTGTATTATGGGTTGCTTTCGATTTCTCCAACAAATACGAAAAGTGAAAGTATTTTCTCCAAGTCCAGTTTTATCAAAACTAAAGAAAAGAATCGCTTAAATCCTAAACATTTAAACCAAATTATATGGTAAAATGATAATTTTATAAGATCTCCTTAAACTCTTAAGATAACTAATAAAATTATCTAACAGTTTATGCTTTAATTAATACATAATACGTGTTAATTAAAAAATATGTTTTACATATTTATGAATTATTTTTTTGGTTTGCTCGTTTTAGTTCAAGAATTGCTATGTTTGTTATGTTATTGCTAACCAACTAACCAACTCCAAATACATAATAAATAATTTATGAATTTTTATTTATTGAAATTACTTAATCTATAAAAAAAACTTTATTAATCGGTTAACCAATCAATTATAAAATTAACCGGCTTCAATGGCCGAGTGAGTAAAACGGCAAACCCCACTGAAGAGATTGTGTGGTTACAATCGAAAATAGTCTGGGCAACCTGTCCGTAAAAGCCTGGGTTTAAATCTCAGCTCAGTCAAGAATGAAAAATTATCAATAAAATTTTAATTAATTTTATGTTGTAAAATTCCTGTTTTTCAGAGAACTTAAACCTAATTAAAAATATCTAAATTTTATATTTCTCTTAAAAAAAAAACGAACATAATCAGCGGCGGAATGCATTTTGTTAACCGCCTGACCCACGATTTCACACAAAAATTTTCATCCGCTTAACTTGCCTTTAATACAAAAACAATATTTTAAATTTCTTTTTATTTTAAATGTGACCTAGGCAAACGAAGTTTTCGCTAGAAATCGTAGGACAGCCAGTACATTTTGCACAAGCTCGTTCTATATGACTAGAAATCGTACAACTAAATTTCGTGTTGATCGCTCCATAATTTACCATAGGCTCCATATAAAGATCTCTTGAGGATAACCCTTTAGAAAGCTTTTAACAGTAACGAATAATGATTTTGCAGTAAAACTGCGCTGTCACAGTTCTATTAGACTAGAAATCACACTGGCAAATTTCGTAAAGATTCGTCAATAATTTACCATAGGGGCCATATAAAGCCCACTGTCGAAAACTCTTAAGTACGCCTGACATCTAAAGAATAATACTTTAATAGTATAATTTTGTCTGTCATAGTCTCACAATGTTAGAAATCACACAATAAATTTTTTTGAAGATTGGTCTATAATTGACCATAGGCCCCATAAAAAGACCACTCCATAAATATACCAACTTACCAACTCACGGAGGAGGGTATCAAAGTCTCGGCACAGCCAAATGTATACACTCTTACTTGTTTTTAGCCCTTTTTCTAAAGAATTTTTATAATATCGCAGCTCATTTGCTGCAACATTGTCATAACTCAAAAATGCAAGTTTTACATAAAACGACTTTTAATTTGCACAAATTTACTCAAGAGTTGAGTTAACTATATCTCCATAAGAAATATTTCCAATATCTCCCTAAGAATGACTTACTATGCATTAGCGAAACTAAATTAGAATTGGCGATTTTTGACTTATGACGCTGACTTATGAAGCAAATGAGCGATATACCGTTTTAAATTTATATTTTAGTGTATTTAAAGTTTGCGCTTAATAATTTTAATGAAAATCGTGTTTGCAAAATATTATCACATATTTTTTTTTGTTCTTTTAAATTATATGCTGTTTTAGGCTCGGAGTACATCCACTTTTATATTTTATGTCCTTTGATGGTTTTTTCCTAAAACCCTTTTCTATAACGCAATTCTGCTACAAAGTACATTAATTAGATCTTGAGTCCTTGCATCCCCATTTTTAAGTTTCTGTAAAATTACTTTAAAAAAAGTTTGATGCAAAAAAGTACCAAGAGTGTAATATGTTACCCCTTTTGTCCCCCTCAGTAAAAATTTCAAATATTATACTAATTTAATAATAAAGTCAAGAATGAAAATTATCAATAACAATTTTAATTAATCTTCCATGTTGTAAAAATTCCTTTCTTCATAAAAATAATTTAATGAAAATTAAATTTAATGAACTTAAGCCTAATTAAAAATAGTAAAATTTGGATTAAAAAACCATGAATAGTTCAACAAAATAACCACAATACTAATTATTGTTAAAGCTAAGGCACAAGCTCTATGTGTTCATTTGTCCTTCAAGTTGTGCTGAAAAATGTCAACAAGAAAAAAGAAAGACAAAAAAAACATGATAAACAAAAAATGTACTTTGGACTTCAAGAAGAATTCTTGACAAAAGTACGAAAAAACAGAAGTAAGGAAAAACATGTGAGATCAATTAAAAATGGATAATCATTCAAAAAGCAAATTTCGATCTACCAAAGGTTTAAATACAATTTGGTTTAAGGATTGATGTTTGACTACTGACGTCAGCAGTCATCGATGGCTGCGAGTGTAAGACGGCAAATCCCTCTGAGGAGACCTAGTGGTTGAGGTCGAAACATGTCAGGGTAACCAGCCGCCTGGGTTCGAATCACACGCCAGCCAGCCTGGCTTCGAATCCCAGGTCAGTCAAGAATGAAAATTATCAATAACAATTTTTATTAATCTTCCATGTTGTAAAAATTCCTTTCTTCATAAAAATAATTTAATGAAAATTAAATTTAATGAACTTAAGCCTAATTAAAAATAGTAAAATTTGGATTAAAAAACCATGAATAGTTCAACAAAATAACCACAATACTAATTATTGTTAAAGCTAAGGCACAAGCTCTATGTGTTCATTTGTCCTTCAAGTTGTGCTGAAAAATGTCAACAAGAAAAAAGAAAGACAAAAAAACATGATAAACAAAAAATGTACTTTGGACTTCAAGAAGAATTCTTGACAAAAGTACGAAAAAACAGAAGTAAGGAAAAACATGTGAGATCAATTAAAAATGGATAATCATTCAAAAAGCAAATTTCGATCTACCAAAGGTTAAAATACAATTTGGTTTAAGGATTGATGTTTGACTACTGACGTCAGCAGTCATCGATGGCTGCGAGTGTAAGACGGCAAATCCCTCTGAGGAGACCTAGTGGTTGAGGTCGAAACATGTCAGGGTAACCAGCCGCCTGGCTTCGAATCCCAGGTCAGTCAAGAATGAAAATTATCAATAACAATTTTAATTAATCTTCCATGTTGTAAAAATTCCTTTCTTCATAAAAATAATTTAATGAAAATTAAATTTAATGAACTTAAGCCTAATTAAAAATAGTAAAATTTGGATTAAAAAACCATGAATAGTTCAACAAAATAACCACAATACTAATTATTATACTAATTAAATTTCAAGACTTTAATAATAAGATTGTTTAATTTAAAGAAAGCTGAAATTCTTATTTTCGTATTACATATAATTTTTATTGTACTCTATTTATATTCTTTAATTTTCCATAAAGTCATTTAAAAGGAAAGCGGTTTTTAGAAAAAGGACCAATAGTACAAATTTTTTTTACTCCTTTTTGTTCCTCTAAAATTTTCAAATATGTATTTGTGTATATCTAAAGTGTTATTTTAAGCTCCTAAACTTTTATATTGAGGAAAATTTTTATCCCCTTTTTACCCATTTTATTGTCTACAAAAAGTACGAAAAGAACAATATTTGAACCTTATACATTTGTGAGAGGGTAAGGCAAAATAATTTGATTTATTTATTTTGCAGAAAGCGTTTTTACAAAAAGTAACAAAAGTACGAATTTTTACCCTGTTTGGACTCTTAAAGCAAACATTTTTTAATTTATTTTACTGTCAATAGTTTAAACATACAAAATAGATAGAGTTTTTTAATTTTGCAGGCTAAATGGGTTAAATAAAAAGTACCCAAAATTCCCGTTGTTACCCACTTTTACCCTACAAAAGGACGACTTTAAAGATGTACCTATTTGCGACATCTAGACGCTGCTATAGAAATTTAAAAAAATTTTTTTTAATATATGTCGTAAAATTTAAAAAAAACATCCCAGCTAGCATAGGTTGTTTGTTAGACGATTATGTTCAATATACAACTCCTAAAAGAGTCTTCTGATGATTATCTGACGAGTTACAAAAACAAGAACATCTAATTTTTTTTATTTTTAATTTTTTTTTTAAATTTTTGACACGCTCGTCTTTTAATCTTGGAATGAGCCTTTTGAGACTCTCTGTAAGAGTCATATAAGAATTACTGAGCTACCTAAATAAGAGCGTTTTTGAAATATGAAAATTCTATTGTCAATGCAATTTCAATAAAACAAACCGATCTAAGGATCTGTAAAATAAGATTTTCCGGCAGGATGATGTTGATTTCCCGACCTTAAGGTTTGTTTGATATAAATTGTATGAAAATTATAAGTTTTGACATGAAAAACACGCTTGATGCCCTTATTTAGGTAGCTCAGTTATACGGCTGAGCATTTCACGAGTTGTAAAATAATCCCTAAGTGAGTCTCAGACGACTCTTGGCATGATTTTTGAAAGACTCGTTAGATAATCTCTACATACATCGTAAACGATTCCCTCTACGATTAATATAAGCGTCCTCCGCTGTGTTGTAGAAGTATCTCACAGACGAATCAGCTTGTGTAACAGTTACTCCCGTGCGAGGAATCGTCTACAATTAAAAAATGAGCTCGTCGACGATCAAAAACACTCGTCATGAGATTCCCAGTAGACTCCCAGACGATTGAAAATGCTAGCTGGGATGTTTACAAAAAAATATAATACGAACGTTTTTTACCATGTTTTGCCACTTTAAGGTAAAATTGTTTAAGTCAATGTCTCTGGTGCTTATATTAGCAGGACAAGTAATATTGCTGTATTCGGCTGTGCCGAATCTTTAACACTCTCTACCGACAGTTAGAATCAGGGACCGTAACAGTTATTCCTTTTTTCATAAGAGTCAGATGATAACAGTTATTTTTTGATTTTTATTTTTTTGAACAAAAATAACAGTTGTTTTTTGATTTTTATTTTTTTGAAAAAAAAATAACAGTTATATTTTTTTATTTTTTCGATCAAAAATAACAGTTATTTTATGATTTTTATTTCTTTTAACAATAATAATAATTTTTGTTTGATTTTTATTTTTCAATCAAAAATAACAGTTATTTTATGATTTTTATTTTTTCGAGCAAAAATAAGAGTTATTCTTTATAGATATGTACGTGTTATAATTATTTGGTTGACTTTGAATATTTATAAGATATCCCAATGATGATCACACATTTAAATAAATATTTAAAGAAAGCTCAATAAATTTAAAACGTACATTTCTATAATGAATAATTCTTATTTTTGCTCGAAATAAAAATCATAAAATAACTGTTAATTTTGTTCAAAAAAATTAAAATCATAAAATAACTGTTATTTTTTTTGAAAAAATCAAAATCAAAATATAACTGTTATTTTTGACCAAAAAAAAAAAAAATCAAAAAATGACTGTAATTTTTGATCGAAAAAATAAAAATCAAAACTTTAAAAATCATAATATTTTATCATAGAAAAATTCATAAGGATCAATATGTTATACTTGAGTCAGTTTGCCAGTATTTACTTCTATATGCTTTTATTGTTTTAAGATTTCAACATAACTGTTATTTTCGGTCCCTGGTTAGAATATATCAGGTGTGGGCTCTATATGGGAGACCTACATATGTTAAATTATTGACCGACATTCAGAAAGCTTTATGATTTTATTTCTAGTCATATAAAACTTAATTTAAGCAAGTTTGAGTGAAAAAGTCATGATTCGTTACAGTTTTAGCCGAACTAAAATTATTTTCGAGAGGGGAATTTATATTGGACCCATGGTAAATTAAGGACCAATCATCACAGAATTCTGTAGGCGGATTTCTGGTATTAAAAACCCTAAACTAGAACAAATTTTGATATAGAAGTGAAATTTGTTATAGCGTTTTGTAGTTTAAAAGTGGTTTTCAGAAGGCTGCTTAATATGGGGTGCCCCGGTAGGTTAGCTGGTAGTGCGTTATTCTATTAGTGCCGGGGTTGCGGGTTTGATTCTCGCCAAAGACTCTAGTCTCCTGCAGACATCTTCGTGGGATAAGCATAGGGAAAAAATAAATCAGGTAGATTACGGACCGATTATTACAAAACTGCATGGTATTGTTTCTGGCCATGTGAAGCTAAATTCATTATATGGAGAATACGGTAAATTATGGACCGATTTTTACGACATTTTCTACTATGATTTGAAGCATTATGAAACTACGAAGGACCAAATTCGGCTACAAAAACATTGCATTTTAGGCGTAATAATCTGTTTTCCAATGTTGGCTTTATTTGGAATTTATGGTAAATTATGGACTGATCTTCACAAAATTAATCAGTGGGATTTTTTGGTCTTAATAATGTGTGACGTTCCAAATTTTATTACAGTAGCGTTAATTCTTACGTTTTTAGCCCTACTAATCTCTTTGCCGAGGCCTATGGTAAATTATAGATGGATCTTCACGAAATTTTACAGTGTAATTTCTAGTCCTATAAAACTGTGACGTACCAAAGCATAATTTGTTACGGTTTTAGGCGTACTAGACTGTTTTCCGAGAGTTATCTTTATACGGGGCCTTTGTTTAAAAATGGACCGACGATCTTCACGAAACTGAACAGTATGATTTATAATCATACAGAACGAATTTGCGCCAAATCTTATATCAATCCGTGCATTATATCACCATTTTGTGTTAGTTTTTGTAACAAAATTATCAATTTTTTAGGATGGTAGTTCCGCATTTGGATTCCTAGCTCTGATATTACTAAACTGATTTTTCTGGACTTCAAACCCAAACTGCTTAGTATAACTTAAAGCAACTTTACACCAACTTTGTACTTTTCTTTTGAATCTAAAGAATCGAAAGTAAGTGTTTTCAACAGCCGGACAGACGGACATGCTAGATCGACTATGAATTACTCAAGGAGCCAGAATACTTTATGGGGTCTGAGTGGAATAATCTAAAACTTGCACACGGAGTTACAAATCTAGTATACCATTCACCATTCTTGTTGGTGTAGGGTATACAAATAAGTGAACGTTTTACATTTGCAGTATTAATACGATTGATTTAAAATTACCCAAACTTTTTTTCTTTTATAGAAAGTTTTCATAACCATTTTGAATATTTTAGCTAAATTTCGTACAGGTAGCGTTTTATTTCCCTCGGTAAGGCACGCAAGGTAAGAATTTGGCAGTTTTTTTTTTAAATCTCCAAATTTTTAAACACACATATCGCAGACGAAATCATAAACAGTCACAACCCCAAATTTATTAAAAATGCTTATATATTTATAAACCAGTTCACATATCAAATCTAGAGCGACCAGGAAAATTTCGGTTGCGACACTGTCTTCTTTAACTTTTCTTCTTTACCATTTGTGGAACTCAATTTGATTGAAAAATTGCAACCATATTTTTGAAGCCAGTTTTTGCCTTTTGAATTTTGAGTTGTAACTGTTTGTGATCTAGCGTGCGATATGTGCATATTTAAAAATTATTACTTTTCTTCTAAAGTATAGGCTTTCTTCAAAAACAATGTCTTATTACGCACATATTTTAGCCCACAAACATGACGAAAGTAAATATTGACAAAAACTTTTATTTGCTGTATTATCTGACATAATCCCTGTGAGTCATAAATGTCACGACATTTTAACATGAACTAAAATCCCATAAAAACCAACATGCTAATAAATCTATTTAAATTAATTTAAATATTTGAAATTTTTTTTTATTAGTCTCTAAAAAAGAGATTATGTAAAGAAAATAAAACATTAAACAACAAAAAAGATATTAAGCCGCATTTTGTTACAAAAAAAAAAAGTAAAACAATAACACGTTTGCCTCCAGTCATGTTCTGCAGATCAAAGTTTACAATGTTATAAAATGAAAAGTATAAACAAGTCAGAAACAATTTCATCTACTATTATTACAAAAAAAATAATAATGTGAAATATTTAATAATAAAACAATGAAAACATACAAGACAAAACCGCTTGCATAACAATTATTATGGCCATTTTTTTTAATTTTTAACAATTTCGGTTTACAATTAGACACACGACTTTTTATGTTGTACCTGTTCAATCTGAATATTAAATACTTTATTTCATTTAGTTTCATATATGTTGTTTTATAATAGGTGTGTTCATTTATAGAAAATTATTGCTTATTTTCAATAAGCAACGAGAGAGTGAAAAAAAGCATACAAATTTGAAAGACAAAAAACTTCTGATAGTAAAATTTTTACTAGAGAGAATAATTCAACCACCTGTTTCTGTTTACAAACCAAAACTAATTTTCATAATTTTTCAATTGAAAGTTTTTCAATAAAATAAAATATTTATTTTTCTAAAATTTAGGAACAATATTCTTGCGCAAATAGTTCAAAACAAAGGATTTTATTAAGAAACAATCTTGTATCTTACAGTTGAATAGTATCGTTTTTGCAGGAAAAGCGTTCATTTGCTTTTTAATTTTTGAGTATTTGGGAGAAAAATTTTAACAAATAGAATCTGGGAATTATTTCTTTTCATAAGCTACTTCATTATATTCAAAATTTTTTTATTTTTTGAATTTATTCTATGAGCTAAATTTCCGTTATTTATTTTATAAAGCTTTTTTTGTAATAGTTCTATTCCTAAAATTTTTAGAAATTACTTTATACACTACCAGACTATTATCTTGTATCTTCCTGCTACATTTTACCTTAGCTATCCTTTGGATAGCAATGAAGTTATTGTATATACAGAAAAATTTTCAATTATTAAACACCAGCAGAATGTAATGCATTTTCTAATAATGCATCTGGTAGTGTATAAAGTCAATCCTAAAAATTTAAGGAATATAACTATTACAAAAAATCTTTATAAAATACATAACGGAAATTTAGCTCATAGAATAAATTCGAAAAATAAAAAAAAATGTTGGAGACAAATTTTGTATATTTTAAATTTACTCTCACATTGCAAGTTCCTGCAAGTAAAGTAAATGAACACACCTAATGAAATTTATCCAAATCACATATTTTTTAGGAGGAATCTGTTTAAATTGTTATAAAAAAAATTTATATTAATTGACTTTTGCATGGACGAGTTTTTGTTTTAAATTTGAATTTATTTATTAAGGCGAAAGTAGTGAAATATTTCTAATTATAATAACCCAGGCTCGGATTTTTATGCAAATGCATAAATGTTGTCGCCAGTCTGAGATCAACACAAACTAAGGCCCTAATCAAGAAAAACGCAACGCAACGCCAAAGCAACGAAAGCACCAATCAAATTACAAAATATTTATGACATTATTTTTGCCTTCAATGTAATTTTTTGGCGTTGCGTTGCGTTTTACATGATTAGGGCCTTAGTTTGTGTTGATCTCAGAAATTTGAATCGATTTGTTAGTGCATATTAGAGGTCTGCATAAATGTATTTGCTAGCCAAATGATTGTTGTGTGTGTATTTGATATTCAAATCAAATGTGTAAAAAAATGAGAGCTAGTCATTCACGCTCAATCATTTTAAATGAGAGATCAACACAGCCACATACACTAACACTAATTGTGTGTGTGTCCCTATTATTGTTTATTGTTTGATGAACTCAATTTCATACATCCTTCAATAAAAAAACCTAAGTTAAGTTAAAAATCACACTAATCATTCGTGTGTTTGTTGTCTTTCTTGTTTTGTTAAAATTGGTTTTTCCCCTATTTGATAATTTTCCCTATCGTTACAAAAAAAGTAAGAAAATAAAATGGTTGTAAAAAATATATTTTTTATATGCAAAAACAATAGCAGTAATAAAATTATAAATAAAAAAATTATTATTATGCAAACCGTCAAATATTTTACTAAAATTATCGATAAAAAATTAAATAATGTCAAAAAAATGTAAAATTGTTCAAAGCTAAGAAAGAAAGCTCGTTATAAAATAAAAATAATCTATTATCGTTTAAAAATAAGTTATAAGTTCTCTTGATTTAAAAAAAATTAACAAAAATTTCATTTGTTTAAAAATATATTTAAAACTACTTTTTGCTTCTAAAAAGTTGGTATCACTTTTAATGCAATATATTTTTACTAATATTTTGTTTTCGATACGATAAAAAAAATTTCAAAAACACAAAACACATGTTGTGTTGATAAAACATAATATGTACATCGCCACACAAGTGTATTTACTCGTGTAAAAGAGCATATTTGTTATTTATACCTGTATCAAATATTTCTCTCACAACACTCACATAAATAATGGAACGCTTTGCACACATAGGTTATTTCTTACACACAATAAATTGTGTATGATTCTAAAATCACACACAACACACTACTGGCCAGTCTGGTATGTGAATTCATGTGTCGTTTGATCGCACAAATGAAGATCTCTAGTGCATATTTTGCTTTAAATGCATATTTTTGCAAATATTACTGACATTCCATATTTTTTTTTGGCATATTTTGATAACAAAACTTGTTTTATTTTGTCATGCATCGTGTTGCAGAAGAGATAAGAGACAACTTCGATGATATTGATTTATTGATTTCTTATGGAAAAATGTTTTGCAAAGCTCCTCGCGGTTTGCCGCATAGTATGAAAAGTATTCCGATTTATTTTTTCCTCCACAGCCTATAACAACCAGGAGGGGAACGTTGTTGAGCGCAGTTATGTAGTTTGCTAAGAACTTTGACCAATTAAAGGATGTGGGCTGGAAGGATTCAACGATGGTAATACAGTTTCATTAGAAAAAGTAAATTTATCAAATATAAATGCTCAGATAATGTTTGTGTCTTCAAATAATGGATTCATCTTTGAGACTATTGTCAAATGAGAGAAATCTAATCAATTATGAAAGCAAATTAAATTAACTGATAATGCTATTAATAAAATGTATGCATTTTTTTAGTAAACAAATTCCTATCAAGCTTGATAAAGTTTTTAGAAACATTAAGGATTCAAAACAATAAAACAAACTATTGGCATATTTCATTCACATTTTTACGAAAACAGCGTACTGGAAAACAAATATTACACAAAGGAACTATCAGCACTTAATCATGTACCGATCACTTCCGTCGCGTCGAACGGTCATTTTCTATGTTTAAAAGCTTTTTGAGAGGCCAAGCTGTCTTAACTTTACATTTGAAAATACATATTAAAAAAAATATTATGTATTTATAAAAACAAAATTGTTTCTTATTGGAATAATCCAATTCTTTAAAAATTATTTTTTTTTTTTTTTTTTTTTTTGCAGTATTTATTTATTGAATCTTCATATATTAAATATGAACTAACAATAATTAATCAAATCTTATCCTAATACTTTAATTCATGTCGTGCCAGTGCCCGACAAAAAATTTTCTTATCACGGTTTCTGTTCACATATTTAGGTGTTTATCGCTCATCTGATTGGGTGAGTGCTGCAGTGTCTCTTCTCCTTAATCGAGTGTGGCCGCCATAATTTAAAATATTTCGAGCTAAGGGATTTGGGTGCAGTTCCAGCCTTTTTAAATATTTTACTGCATATTTCGTTATCATAGTTTTTACCAATGGCACATTGAGATCCTTGTGGATATTTGAGTTTTTGACATACCAGGGAGCGGCTGTTATTATTCGAAGAAGTTTATTTTGGCGCCTTTGAATTTTTTCGATATTAGAAGCCGAGGCAGTGCCCCATAACTGAATACCGTAGCACCAAATTGGCTTTAAGATAGAGTTGTAAAGTAGAAGTTTGCAATCGAGACTAAGAACAGAATTTCTTCCAATGAGCCAATTAATTTGAATTGCTTTTAGTTTCATTTGAGTTAATTTTGCTTCTATGTGCCATTTCCACGTTAAACGCCGATCTAGATGTATTCCGAGATATTTTACATGCGAGTGTTGGGGTATTATTTGATTATTGATTTTAATAGGGGGGCATGTTTCCCGACGCAATGTGAATGTTATATGTGCGCATTTTTGCTCATTGATCTTTATCCTCCATTGTTTTAACCACCTTTCCAGTTCAAATATGTGATCCTGTAAGTAACGAGATGCTTCTTGACAGTTTTCATGTACGCTTAGGAAAGCTGTGTCATCCGCAAATGTTGAGGTTTGTGTGTAGCTGTTTGTTGGCATGTCCGAAGTATAAATTATGTACAATAGAGGGCCCAGGATGCTGCCTTGTGGGACTCCAGCGTTAACTGGCTGAGGAGAACTTAAAAAATCGCCTTCTTTAATAATAAATTGACGACCGACTAAGTAGCTTTCTAACAGCTTGTGTATGTTTGCTGGCAAGTTTTGCTGCAATTTCAGTAGTAAACCTTCATGCCAGACTTTATCAAAAGCTTGAGACACATCGATGAAGAGTGCTGAGCAATATTTTTTTTCTTCAAAGGCTTTTCTTATTACATTTACTATTCGATGAGTTTGTTCAATTGTGCTATGCTTTCTTCTAAACCCAAATTGATGATTAGGAATACATCTATTTTCATTTAAAATCGGCGTTAATTTTGCCACTAGTAGTTTCTCAAATAGCTTTGAAATATTAGATAATAAGCTAATAGGCCTGTATGACTCAACTTTTGTGTGATCCTTTCCTGGCTTTGGTACCATGGTTACTAAGGAAACCTTCCATTTATGAGGGTAGTATTGAAGTCGTAAAATAGCATTAAAAATAAAAAGAATAATTTTCTTTGCTGTACTTGGTAGCTCCAAAAGCATTTTATTACTGATCTTATCAACACCGGATGCCTTCTTGGTGTTTAAATTACAAATAGCCTTTTCGATTTCTCTAAACTCGAATCTTAGGGGAATAGCTGCTCTAACATTTACAGACGGTAAATCGACTGCTATATCGTGAAATATATTATGGGTAAATACATTTTTCAGATGATTAGCAAACAGATTTCCTTTTTCAATATCATTTCTTCCCCAACTTCCATTCAAGTTTCTCAATGGTGGCTTAGAGATAACTGGTCTATTGAGGCTTCTAGCTGCACGCCATAATGAGTAATCTGATTGTGGAGTTGCATCAAGTCCCTTGAGATATTTTTCCAGGGAAGCCGTTTTCTGAGACTGCAGTAACTTTCTCAGCCTTTTTGTGCACTCTTTTAATAAAGTCTTAAGTTGGGGGGATCTGTGCAATTGCCACTCTCTACGAACTCTCCTTTTTTCAGCCAATAGACGCTCGACATCTGTAGAATATATGATTTTGTTTTTGGTTTTTTTGAGTGTTATGCTGGAATGTTGAACAGCTAGTTTGAGATAACTGTCAAAATTAACAATAGCGAGATCCACGTTCTCCGGTGTGCTAAAAATTATGAATATTTAAATTGCAATTAACTCAAGTTCTAAAAGGGATAGATAGTAAAATACTTAATAGATCTAAGGAGGAAAGATGAAAATGTGTTACTGCCCCAATGTGCACTAGCCAATTAGTAGATCAAAATATTATTTTTCGAACAAATATTTCAAAATTACTTTAGTTTAATAACAACAATAATCTTTTAATTAATACAATGAATTAGCTTAAATTGCAAGACTATGACCACAAGAGCATGTTGAAATTTATTTGTTTTTTTCTTTATCTAATAGAAAGAAGTTTTACCTTTTTATTCATTCATCTCTTACTTTTTAACAAAATAATTGAAAGTAATTAAATCTTAAGCAATATGCCATTAAAATAAACAAACAATAATAAACTTCATTAATGTAGAGTTTATAAAAAGTGAAAATTTGTAATAAAAGATGAACAAAAAAATTACATTAACCAGCCAAACATGAAAATCGAAATCAAACCTAAACAAAATACTTTTAATAAAATAAAAAAAAAAACGATATAATTTACAATAAAAAAAAATTAATCGTGTTGAAGCAGTCATAACTATAAAACGTTGAACCACAAGAAACCGTATTGAATATTTTTGTAGTTGCAACATGAATCATCATGCAGCATAATTTATATCGGATTACTGAGAATGGCCCAGTAACTTGGTTTGTAACAGTGTGAAAATAAAAATGTGTTTTAAACAATAGAAAAAAAATAATTTATTTACAATTTTTCTTTGTTTTCTTTACAATTCCCAGATTTGCTTGTTTCTTTTACAACAGAATTATGTAATTGAAATTAAAAAATATAAAAAAACAAACATCAAAACATTAACATAAGAAACAACTTTTATGGGTTTCACATTCATAAGAAAATAAACAAACTAAAAAACAAAGAACATTTAAAAAAATTATGTAATTTCCTATTTATTATTATTAACTTTGCCAGAGAAAAGACTTCAAAAGAAATAAGAAAACTGACCTTTAAAAACTACATTTTTGGGTTTAGTCAAGCGAGTTTTTTTTAATGTGTTTTTTTTTAATTAAAAAATTATTTAAGAAAAACATTCAAAGAGAAATGTAAGATTTTTCGATTAACCGTTTAAATAATGTTTAACAAACATTTATTTTATGTGGAATTTAATTCAAGTCGTACGAGTGTTATTAGTTGTAACCAATGATGCCAACTTTTTACTACTGAGATGGCTAAATTTTTAGTAAAAAATGGCTAAACAAAATTTTATTACATAAAAATTTACTACACAGAACCGATTATTTTGTTTATATTAATACATTTTTCGAAAAACTTAAATTATCAATCAAATTAATTTTTTTATAGTAAAATTCCTTTGCTTTAATTGCTTAAGAAAAATTCAACGTTATAACACAATAAATGCAATCTTTATTAAATTGCAAATTATAAGCTTAAAGAATATTTGGCTAAATAAAAATGGCTAATGGCAAAATTAATTTTTCCAGATACAAAATGGCTAAATCTAGCAACATTGATTGTAGTACAATATATTAGATTAACCCGGTGCGCTTCGCTACCTCTTGTCCAATCTCCAGATGTAAAAGAATACATTTGTTGAGTGTATGGAAGTCGTTATGCCCACTAGAGTATCCACTTAATTAATCGTTGTTCGATTAATCGAAGAAAATTTTCGCCATTATTTGATCGAATAATTGAAACAGCCAATTTCAAATAACGAATAACTCGAACAATTTATGTCAATTAATCGATTAAAACTGATTTCTTAAAAACTCTAATATTTTGATATAAAAATTTTTTTTTTTTAGATTTATAACTAATAAAAAACATAACAACTAAATAACATGTTCTTATATTCTGTATCTATTGCATTACTCGCACTTCTGAACATATTTTAGTCCCTTTTTAGATGTGGGTGTGTGTGAGTCAAATCATGTAATAAACGATTACCTACTAATCCCATACGTAAGAATTTTCGTATTAAAATATCGCTTTTGCATATTGAGTTGGACGTTTATTGTAACAAAATTTGTCTGTCAGATTATGGGTTACCTGTTTTTATCAGACCTTTAATTTCCTTATTGCCATCCCAAACAGCTGGATAAATTTTGACATTTAAGGTATTGTTAAAATCGTCTTAAAACCTGAAGTGCCCTTAGATAGGTTGTTGAATAAAATAGTAATTCGTCAAAGAAAGAAATTACCAAACCTATAGGGTAAAGCTTTAAAATGAAGAAAAATAAAGTTATCAGCCATGTTCGGTAAATCGAATACATATGAGTAAAATTGAAATAGAACAAACTTTGAAAACGATCCAGTTCAAAAAGTTTCTTTATGCCTTGAGTTCTTATCCTAAACAGAACTTATCTTAAAATCAAGAATAATACGGTGTATAAAAAATTATCTGAGAATCTCCATTGATTTTAAATTGACTTAATTTTGAGGAATAATAACTTAGTTAAATTGAATTACAAATAATAAATTTGTTTAAATACGCTGGACCTCTCATAAAAATGACGCGATAAGAAGTCTAAAATAAAACAAATAATTTAAAAATAATTTATAAAAATATGAGATTAAAGCCTGTGTTAAATTCCCGTATTAAGTATGGTAGGCGGGGCGTAATTGCAAATTCTCTGAAATAAAATTAATGCACAACAATTGCTGCTAAACAAAATGCTTTCAGATCATATTACAGTCTATTCAACCGAAGTAGTGTTTACTTTGTTTATAGTTTTATTTTTTCTTGAACCCTGTTTCGGTGTCTTTAGCGCCTTAAAAAATGTATGTTTTCCAGCAGGGTGTTTGATTTTTATTTATTTATTTTATTTAAAAGTTTTAGAACTATGTGCCTAGTTTAAATGAATTGTTATTTTATTGTTTAACTATATTTTAATTTTACTGTTTTTTTCTTCCGTACGTTTTTCCCATTGGATACAATTATTTGAATTATTCGAGTTATTCGAGTTACTCGAACATAATAAAACTCTTATTCGATTAATCGAGCAAAATTAAAGAACGATTAATTTCTTACTCGAACAAAACCAAAAGTCAAATAATTGGATACTCTAATGCCCAATGATGACAAATGATGTGTATTGATAATGAAGTAAATTGAACAAGTTTAGTTATATCAGGTATAAAGGGATCTATTTGGTTTTTGCATGGAAGGTGCCACGGCCATTTATCCCATACCCTCCACTTTTTTTAATGTGTATCATTTAACGTAACTATTTAGATTTAATTAAAAGTTGTCTATTTTGTTTTTGTATGGAAGGTGCCACATCAACTTATCAGTCACATACTCGCCACTTTTTTTACTGTGTATTATTTAACGTAACTATTTAGACTTAATTAAACGTTGTCCAGACTTCCCTTCAGAAACGTAATTGCGGTTTCTCAACTGGGCATTAGCCTATTGGGAAAAACGTCCAGAGGTTAGGGCTCCCTTAGAATGACCTGTGTAGACATTCCTTCGACTAGAACGAAGAGGAGTGAGCGAAACATCTTCTCTATCATTGCACGGAATTTGTGCATGTTTCAACTTTTGATGCTCAACTTCTTTTCAATTCCCTTTTGAAGTTGCCAATATGAGCACACGCAGCAATCGGTTTAAACTTTTTTTATTTTGCTTCAAAACAACAACAATTTTATGCAACGCGAACCAAAGAGAAAAAGAAAATAAAAAATTTACATGTAGCCATTGTTGTGTATATACCTACGAATAAAAACACTAAGCGTACTGACCGAGTTCAAGCATCTCCGTAACAACCACCTTTCATCTTTCTTCCACCTTCTAAAAACACAAGAGTTAATAATCAAAAGATGAAACGTGTGAATGGAGTCTTAGACTCCAAATGTTTGTTCGAAGAACCCTTAAGACCGTGTCAGATACAACTTCGTTGCGTTGCTTGACATTTCTTACTTTGAAAGAAAAGCGTAAAGCAATAGGTGTATCACACAATGAAAACTTTGACAACACTCAAGCATTGGTGAGAGATGAGAGTTGCCTAACTTTTCGCTTCACTCTGCGTTAAAAGTACTTTATGTACCACGTTTCGTATAAGTATGTATATTTCATCTTAGATGCCAAAGCGAATCTGTTACGCAACGCGAAGCAAAAGTTTTATCTGACATGACCTTTAGAGAAAAAACTTGTCGCTCAGATACCGATTTGGATTGGATCCGCTCCTTCGTTAAATCAACCGGCTGGCTGAGTGCAAATGTCGGTAGACAGGTAGCATTAGACCCCTGGGAGACAGTGAAACATGGTAACACAACGGGAATGAAGATATTGGAGTCGAAGAAGTGTCAAAAGCAATGTCCAGAAATAGGTTTAAAGAAATACATTTTTTCATCTTGTCGACAACAATGAGAGGCTGAGAACACCACCGATATAATGATTATAGTTCGAAAAATTTCAGATACTCTTTAAAAAAATTCAAACAGAAGAGCGTTTGTCATAAAGACATTTCTATAAATGAAACCATGGTGAGGTATTTCGGTCATCATTCGGCAAAGCCCTTTAATCGGGGCAAACCAGGGGCCTATTTACCGCATACGATATCGAGCAAAATTGATCGAAATTTTTTATTTTGGTATCATGACACTCGATATCAAATGAAATTTATCGTAATTTGAGATGATAGCATTTGATATCGAGTAACCAAAGACATTACATCTCTCGAGTTTCATTCGATACGTCAGTGTCTATCGTATGCTGAAAAATACGATAGTTTACTCGATATCGAATGCGGGGATTAGACCCCTCTACGCTTTGTCTACAAAGTTGGGTTGCAGTAAGTGCATGCGGATTTTGCTATGCCTTTAATATACAAAGGCGGATCAATAAGTCCGTGACTTTTTGAATGAAACACAGTTTATTTTACAAAAAAAAATTTATTTTTCAACATAATCTCCTTCCAAGAGAGCAAACGCGGCACCCATCTTGCAGACAGCTTTCTTAAGCCCAGCTGATCATTTAAAATCGAAACCACATTTCCATATGAAATGCCAATGGCATCAACAATCTCACGTACTTTTATTCTTCGATCGGCCAACACAATATCGTGAATTTTTTCGACATTTTCGCGTGTATTGACGTCAATTGGCCGTCCAGAAGGTTCAGCGTCACTTGTACTAGGGAGACCACAACGAAAGTCGGTAAACCCCTTTTTTACCATTGAAATCGAAAGTGCAGTGAACAAATTAAATGCAAACCCTGGCAACGATTAATATTTTTTTTTTTTCTTTTTTTTTGATAATTTGGTCACTAGTGGTGATCTTCTTGGCTTAAGCGATTTGGATATCGTGCCACGGGCACTATACATGAAAATCGTAGAAAGAAGTGCCCATTTTCTGCAGAAAATGATATGATGAAGAAGTGCAGAAGTGAATTTGATTTTAGATTCGATAAATATAATGAGATACTGCTGGTCCGCTGCACATTGACAACGGTAGGAACAGTTAGAAGATGGAATTCAGAAAAAAAGCAAAAGACTGACAAAAAATATCATATCTGTTCTAAAAATATAATAAGGACATGGGTAGAGTTGATGTGACGGACAAGTCTATTTCTGTGCAGAAAATTGGTATACCTGAAAAAAAATGTTGGTGGCTTTTATTCACATACATGACTGATATTGCCATATCAAATGAATGAAAGTTATATGTAGCATCGATAGAAAATGTCGGATCAATTACACGGTGCAACAGTGTAAAAAAAAACTTGGAAAATGACCTAGCGTGGGTTATAGGTCTTGTTGAGCACATTAAAAATTCTGTTCAGAAGTTATTCTAAAAAAACCATTATCAGTGATGTTCGTCAACTTATCGCCCTGTAACTCAGTCAGTTTTTGTCCGATTTTAATTTTGGTAACTGATTACGCTTTATACATTTTTAAGTTATAACTATTATTTTTGTTAACAATATCTACAAAAAAAAAAAAACGAAAATTATAAACTTTTTTGATTTTAGTAGCTTTTCAAAGCTTATTTTAATATGAAAGCTTATAAAAATTTATACCAGCGTATGAAGAATATTTAGTTCTTAACAAAACATCCTCATTTTTCAAATCGGAAGAAAATTGTAAAAGTTATTCAACTTTTCATTAACACCAGTTTTTAGTATTTTCTCCCCCAGCGCAAAACATATGAATAAAAAAAAAAACTAACTATACAAACAAATTTATCAAATTGATAATGCAAAGTGATTTGTTTGTTGTAATTTTAAAGTTACGTTTTTGGTATTTACTTAATAAGTGAAGTTATTATATTCGATAATGCAGAATAAATATACCCTTCTTTATTGTTAATCTGTCTTTATTTAAAAAAATTTAACTGGAAGATAATACAGATGAATAGTTTTTATCATGTCCTATTTTTTTAAATCATTAACAAAGTTTAGAATGTTTTTATATGCAATTTTCAGTTATATATATTTGGATAAATTTTGATGAAGGATATTGTTTTTAGATAAGGGTAAAAAAAGTGTAACTACCCTGCGGGAAATTTGTGTCAATTGCACTTATCCCGTGACCAGTTAACAAAATTTTATAATTAAAAGGAACGAATTCTGTCACCTATCACAAGACATATCACTTAACTGGTGATAATGTGTTTCGAGCGTAGTTAGTCCAGAGGAAAGGTAAGGTAATTGGCACAAAACTATTTATGTGACTGGATTTTGTGCGGATAGTGGCTGATTCTCGCTAGTTCTATTACTTAATTGGAAGATTATTTCAGTGACCTGTTACAAAGTGTCAAAAAGGTGCCAATTAACCCCCTCGTAGGACATCGCCATGTTTAAGTGACTTGTCACGTGACAAGTTTAGAGTTAGTTCCCTTTACCGTAGGGTAGTTTAAAATTTGTGACAAGTGAAGTGCTATTAATATTTTATTTTATTAAAATACGTAAGTTTGTAATTTTTGTAATCCTTTAACAAATTTTAAATTGTGTTTAATTTTTTTCTGCAGTGTGTGATAAGAGTTTATTCGCGGTTTATTCGCTGACAAAAAACATCGCTTGGATCTGATGGTAAATAAAGCCTTGTTGGTAAATGCCTTCAATACAGTTTTTAACTGCTCAAATATGTAGTTCTAGCAAATGGTATGAACCCGAAAGTATTTCTACAAGCTGTTCCAGTGTGGTTAAGAAAACTAAGCCCGAAAAGTTATACGCCAGCCATTACCATTCTCTATCCCAATGATTTGGCATCATCAAATATTCCATAAACCACAGGACTGTTATTTTTGCCAAACAAACATCACTGGTTATCAATATAAAAATCGTGATAGCATTAAGTATGCTAATGTGTTAACTGTTACTAAGCCAGTATTAAGTGCAATTAAATGTAATGAAACTTCACATAAACAAAGTGCTGATGAATCAGAAAACGAGGAATGTGATATGGAATATTTACCAAAATCGGCTGAGCCACATTTTTTGACAAATGGAGATTTTTGCGAACTTGTGCGAGATTTGAAACTTTCGTGGAGACAAACAGAGGTTTTAGGGTCGGCACTAAAACAATGGAATATCACACAGAGTGACTTTAAAGTTACATTTCCAAGAGATAATCCCCAATCATTTTTTGAGGAAATTTTTAAAACCAGTGATGGTAGTGTTGACCTTGTGTATTGTTCAAATATAGAAGAGTTGTTTTTTACCTTAATCACCAACATGAAGCGAATGATTGGAGGTTGTTTATGGACGGTTCGTGTAAAAGTAGTTATTATTATTCCGAAGAAATAAAGCTAGATACTTCCTTAGCCAATTGGCCCAAAAGTAGTCCGCCCGCCCACCGTCTTCATTAGTAGTTTACGACTAGACGGAATTGATCAGCTGCCCGAGAAACAGCCAAATCGTGTGCACAATATTGTTAGCCATACCAGAAGTCGTTGGAGCTGCAAAAATGCAAGAAAACACTTTGCATTGAAAAATGTTATTTTGAAAATTTTCACACTTAAGTGACCCATATGCTAATTTGGGTATACCACTTTAATTTCCAAAAAATATATATATATTTGATTTTTTTCCTTTTTGTTTGTTAATACGCTTAAATTTAATAATAAAATAAAAAATTAAATTTTTTTCCTGGTGGTTTTTGTTTGCGGATAAATGGATGAACCCATTTTTCGCCGCACCAAGTAAACTGACAATATAATAACGAAATAAGATTTTATGTAACTGACAGGAAAAAACATTGCAAAGAGTATGAGTGCTGCTGATTATAATCACCGGTCGGCGAAAAATGGGTTAACGGTATTCAAAATAGGTTTGGTTTTATACTGGCCTTTTAGAATTTTCGATTTGTAAATGGTTTGACAGTCCTTTAGAAAAATATACGGAACTACCAAGCAATACCCGAGTCTTTAAATACCGATTGTAGAGCTTGTGATTTCTGAGAAAACAATGACAATTAGAAACTCGTTTAAAAAACGATTACAAAAGAACACAACATTTTATGTTAAAGAAAAAAAAACGGCTAATGAAGCGAATAAATGAGTAAATAACTGACAAAATGTTTGCACTCTTATCGCTTATTATTGTTACAAGTCGTGCAAAAGCAACATAAACTAAACAATGTGAGTAGTGCAAATGACAACATAAACTCTATTCGTTTTATTAGAAGTAAAATGTTATTATGACCTAAGACTCATTAGAAAATGTTGTGCAACTTCGAAACAAAGGAAGAGGGGATGATATAGAAACAAGTTGAAATAGAGTTATGTAACTTGAAAAATTACAATGGAAAGAAACTACAATACAACAACTGAACTTTTTCATTAGTTCTTCCTTTTAATTGACAGTCGTAAGAACAACAAATGCTTAAAGCAAAAAATTAGAAAAAGTCATGATATAAATATTCAAATATATTTTAAACAATTTTAAAGTTGATTTGAGATCTTTAAAATTCTACGGAAACAACTTTCTTTTTATTTAATTCTAAAATGCAGATTTTTAAATGTTTTTATACAAAAGTTGATAAACCACAAATTAAGATGATTTTACTAAAAGCTTAAAAAAATATGCCAAAAATGTTTGACATTTTTGACGTGTGACAACAAAGTGGTAAACAACAATTTAATACATCTTTGTAAACAACTAATCCTGAACATTATCTTTTCCATATTCTAAGCAAAATGCTACCTCAATTCTAATAATAAATCGCAGAAAGCATCTTTAAGAATATTTAAGAACATCAGAAAGAAGAAAAAAATATTTTGAACTAAAACCAAAATTACTTTAAGCTGTCGTCTCTCTTTTTTGCTTAAATTTTTAATAAAATTACAATAAAAAAACAAGAAAAACTCACAAAAAGAATAAAAACTTGCTTTAATGTAATTGGTATAAAACATCTTAAATTTAATTCTTATTTTTGTATCTTTTATATGTAGGCCAATTGTCTCGCCAAGACTCTTTTACAACACACTCACCATAAATTGAAATTTTTACCACAATAAACCAGCCAACCGAACTAGGGTTTCTAATTTCCCTGATTTTTCTATTTTCTCCCAAAAAATTAATGAATGGCTTGAAATCAAATAGTAGGTATATACGAGTAGCAGTGATGCCAATAGTAGGGAATTTTCCCTTTATGTGGGGATTTTTTCGGGTAATTTAAAGCGTAAGGAAGGACATATTTTTTATTTTAAGGCAAATGTAGGGAATTTTCCAAATATTATTTCATTGTCAATATATTATGTACAAGTACACAGAAAAAAGTGTTTTATCAATTAAAAAAATGGTTTAAAAAGTATTTAAATTTAATTAATGTTATAATTGAATCAATTATTTTTTTATTTGAAAGAAAATTAAAAATTTAATTTTGATTTAATTAACATTTTAGTTGTTTTGAAATAAATTTTCAATTAAAATTTTAATGAAATAACAAAAAATCTTAAATGACTTTTTTCGTTTGAATTAAAATAATTTAAATATGTAGAATTGTTGTTGGGAATTGTCAATATTTATTTATATAACTTAACACATTCTTTGAAATGGCAAAGTTTTTTAATCACTTTTTTAATTAAAATTAATAATATCTTTTATTGAAAATATTTTTTCAAAATTTTAAAATTGTTAGTAATCAATATAATCATTTTGGTTGATATTATATGCTTGATATTATGAATTTGGACTAAATTTGGTGATTGGAGAAATTTAATATTTTTTTCTGTGTACGAAAATTTTCGTATTATTTTCATTAAAAAATTAAGATGTTTCATATACAATAGCATTTAAGTACAAACGCAGTATTTCTTAACAGAAGCCTGGCAACCTTCATCAAGTGGCATAACCATTTACATATATATTAGGGGCGATGAATATACGTAGATGAACCATTCGCTTATTTTTGCAACTTTCATTCGCTCACATTCTTACTTTCGCTAATGTTGACATTTCTACATAGAAATGGCAGCATTGTTTAGTTGCCAAACCGTTATCAATAATGTTATTTTGACAGCTTGGCAACTAAAAATAAATATAACAAATTGAAAAAAAAACGAATAACAATATGATTTAGAGCAAAGCGAATTCATGCAGGTGACATTTTTGAGTTATCTGTTTATTGTTTATTTATTTGTGTGTATACTGAATGTCAAGCTTTGTTTTCATTTGTGAAAAAATTAGTTGAAATTTAAAATTCAATAAACATCTAAATACTTGAAAAAAAACTTATTGAAATTTTATAAAACAAAAAAAGTGAATATAAAATGAAAAACCAAGGAATAAAAAGTGCGTAAGGAGTAAGTGGAGTCACAATAAATTTGCAACACAGGAAAAAGATTTACCTTCTAAAGCAATTGTGTATATTTTATAAACAAAAAACAAGTCTCTTGTTTATATTATCAACAAATTATTTTGAAATTCATTCTAACTTTTTACAAAAACAAAATACAAACCCCCATATTCATAAAAAGTATTTTTGATTAATAACAGGTTTATTAAACAAATTTTCATAGAAAATTCGGTTCATAAACCTGCAATAAACCCAAAAATTTTTTTTATGAATATGGGTGAAAGTATTTTTCAAAAAAAGGGATATCTAGCATAAATCTATCTCATGATGCGGTCACCTGTATGAATTCCCCTTGATTCAAAGTGAATAAAAAGCTAAATAAAATAAAATTAAAGAATATGAATTAGATCTATTTTTCGCAGACCAAGAGGAGGCGGTAAGCGTGGCAACTATTAGACGATATTTAAAAGATATATTCAGCTAAGTTTTCTTCTTGAAGAATTCTTGACAAAAGTACGAAAAAACAGAAGTAAGGAAAAACATGTGAGATCAATTAAAAATGGATAATCATTCAAAAAGCAAATTTCGATCTACCAAAGGTTAAAATACAATTTGGTTTAAGGATTGATGTTTGACTACTGACGTCAGCAGTCATCGATGGCTGCGAGTGTAAGACGGCAAATCCCTTTGAGAAGACCTAGTGGTTGAGGTCGAAACATGTCAGGGTAACCAGCCGCCTGGGTTCGAATCACACGCCAGACAGCCTGGCTTCGAATCCCAGGTCAGTCAAGAATGAAAATTATCAATAACAATTTGAATTAATCTTCCATGTTGTAAAAAATTCCTTTCTTCATAAAAATAATTTAATGCAAATTAAATTCAATGAACTTAAGCCTAATTAAAATATCTAAATTTGGATTAAAAGCCATTAACAGTTCAATAAAATAACCACAATACTAATTATCATTTAGAAATGTTCTTAATTTTTTACTCAGAATTGATGCAATGATTTGATTGTCTTATTCACAGAAAAAATTTAAAATTTTCTCTAATCACAAAATTTGTACCAAATTCATAAATCAAGCAAACAGGTAGTTGATTTTGCACCTATTACCAAAATGATTATTGATTACTAAAAATTTTAAAATTTTGAAAATTTTTTTCAATAAATGATATTTTTAATTTTAATTAAAAAAATTATCAAAAAACTTTGCCATTTCAAACAATGTGTTAATTCAGTTAATTAAATATCGACAATTCCCAACAACAATTCTACATGTTTAAATTATTTTATTTTAAACGAAAGAAATCAATTAATATTTTTTGATATTTATATAATATTTTAGTTATAAATTTATTGCAACACAACTAAAATGTTAATTAAATCAAAATTATATTTTTAATTTTCTTTCAACTAAAAACGTAATTGATTAAATTATCACATTAATTAAATTTAAATACTTTGTAAGCCATTTTATTAATTGATAAAACACTTTTTTCTGTATTTCGAATTAGTAAAAAAAGTAAAATTGTTATAATGGAACACTTTTTACACGGCCAATAAAATTCTACCGGTAGTTGTGAAAACGGGTTAAGACTACTTACTAGCGGAATAGTCCAGATAAAGTAGCAGTGGCATTGCTTATGGATTTTGTAGCCTCTTCGAAATATGTAACCCAACATTTTCAGCAAAATGATTTTAATTCTTACAAACATTAATGAGAATAAGCAGAACAGTCTTAAAACGTACAAATACATACAAGATTCAGCAACAAGAGAATATTTCAATACTATGGTGCATTGCAAAGGGTCTAGAGCTGGAAGTCCACACTACGCGTTCAATGCGTTTATGCATCTGTCGAAAAAGTAAAATCAGTGTCAAACTGCATGGGAAAATTACACAGCAACAGTGTTGAAGGAATATACGCATTCTTCTATGTCTTACGGGGATACCTGATCTGACACATCTGAGGATATTGTTAACTTATTCGCAAATTATTTTCAGTCAAATTTTGAAAACACAAATCAAAATGTTCTTTTTAATATTTCTGAAGGAATATATGATTGCGCAGATATAAATATGGGAAAGGTTGTTTTATTTGAAGAGGATGTTTTGCAATATATTCATAATATCAAGAACTCATTTTTGGCTGATGCTGATGGCCTGTGTGCATTTTTGTTAAAAAAATGTTCCCAGTCAATTGTTTACCCATTATTGTTAGTTTTTAATAAATCTTTAATGGAAGGCGTTTTTGCTAACCGTTGGAAGTTAACATTTATAACTCCAATTTTCAAGTCTGGAAAGAGACATGAAGTAATGAGTTACAGATCAATCTCAAAATTGACAACTGTATCTAAGATTTTCGAACATGCTATATATAATAAATTATATTTTGCAACAAAATCTGTTATAATATCACAACAACATGGTTTTCGTAGTGGTAGATCCACAATTTCGAATCTAGCTGTTTTTACAGATTATTGCTTTTCGAAATTTGAATCTGGTTTACAGGTAGACGTTATTTATACGGATATATCAAAGGCTTTTGATAAATTATCGCATAGTGTTCTTTTAAGGAAAATGTCGAGATATGGAATGCATTCAAGTTTTAATCGTTGGTTGTCATCATATTTGCACAACAGGATTTGCATAGTAAAAATTGAGGATTATAAATCCTCACCTTATGTTCAATCCTCAGGAGTTCCTCAGGGCAGCATATTAGGACCTTTATTGTTCAATCTTTTTATAAATGATATTTCTCATTGTTTCGAATTTTCAAACTTTCTGCTTTATGCTGATGACTTGAAAATATTTTCAAAAATTAGTTGTTTAAATGACTCCATAAAATTACAGCGGGATATTGATAAATTGAATATATGGTGTGTAAAAAATAATTTAAAAATTAATATGAATAAGTGTTATCATGATTCATATACAAGGGTTCGTAATCCCCTCCTGACTGTTTATAGACTTGGGAATGAAATTGTAAGAATGGTAGATGAAGTTGATGATTTGGGAATTTTATTTGATACAAAACTAACTTTTATACCTCACTTGGAAAAATTAATACCAAGTGCATATGCTACTCTTGCTTTTATTAGGAGAAATACTAAGGATTTTTCTGATCCATATACATTGAAAATATTATATACATCATTTGTCAGATCGAAGTTGGAGTATGGCTCCATAATTTGGAGACCTCACTGTAACGTTCATATTAGTCGAGTTGAGAGAATACAGAGACGGTTTATCAAATATGCTTTACCACATTTGAATTTAATTTCTCCCCAAGTGTCATATGAGGTACGCTGTATGCATTTGGGGTTGGAAACGTTAGAATTACGTCGTAAAGTTCATTCAATGCTATTTATTTATGACTTGATCAATAATAATATTGATTGTTCAATTCTTTTGGAAAAAATACCTTTTCATGTACCAAGTAGAATGCTTCGTCACAATAATTTGTTCAGTGTTGGATGCCATCGTCTTAATTACATTTTAAATAGTCCTCTTATTAGATCATTTAATGATTTTAATTTATTAAATAATAAATACATTGTGGAGTTTGATGCATCAAAATCACATTTTAAAGAACTTTTATTTTATAATATTAAAAATATGTAAATATTTAAAGAATATTAAAGCCATAGTCTGTAAGGATTTTTTGTTCCATAGACTTAAGAAATAAAGAAATAAAGAAATAAAGAAATAAAGAAATAAAGAAATAAAGAAATAAATAAAGAAAGCATGAAGTGAGTTTACTTTCTACTTTTGCATGCGTCTTGAAAAATGGTCAAAAAAGTATCAAACGCATAGAACGCGTGTTGTGTGTATTCAGCCTAAGAATAAATAGAAACAATTTGTATTCTGTTTTGATTTTATGCTCTGCTTTTTAATGTGTTATTTCTGCTAGTTGTTATAAAAAAAAATATGCATTGAAAATTATATTATTTGTTCAAAAAAAAAACTCTAAAAAAAAGGTATCTTCGTATAGATAGTAAGATATCACCATTAACGATATAACAGCAAACCTTAAGTATCGCCGATATATCGGTAGCAGTGGCATCCCTGGAGGAATAAATTAAATGGAACTCATAAAATTACTTAGTCTGGGTTAATACTATGAAAGTTGTCTTTCAGAAAGCCTGAGATTATTTGTGAGAAGGGAGAGAAGAATATCATGTTCTCTTCTTCTCTCGCTAATAAGTTCAGACTTTCTGAAAGAAACTTTCATAATGTGAACCCAGACTTAGTTTTGTTGCTTTGGTACTAATATTTTTTGTTTTTATAAACTCTCGAAAAACCCGAATTTTTCCGTCTCCATAAAAATTATTTTTCTTTAACAGAAACCCTAAACCCTACCTTTATCCCCCCCTCAGACCATACATGAATTTTTTTGATGGCCATAACGAAACTATGTAGAGCAACAGGTGACGCTGAGTTTAACTTGTTTTCCACCACAGTTTAAAAATCTTTCATCATTCGAACACAATCATCTACAGGATTAAAAAAAGCAACTGAAAATCTATTTACAAGAAAAACTTGAAGTTGCAAAACAAACAAATTGGTCCAAAACAACACCAAAAGATGGGAAAACTGAAAACAAACTTTTCTTTAAATCAACACATCATGGTCTCGTTAACAAAGTTGGAATAGTAGAAAAAATATTTTCCTAGAATAGCGCAATTAGAGAAAAAAAAAACAAAAATATTATTTCACTTTTATTTATAAGTGGACACAGTAGATGTGGCATAGATAGGAGTTGTGTTTTATTTGCTCGAATATGGAAACAAATTTTTAAAATTAATTTAATTATAATAATAAAAATCGGAAATGAATCAGTTTTAAAGGGTATTTTAAAAATTGATCGAAAAATGAAAATAACTAATTTTTGCGATTGAAGTTAAAATATTATGCTGACTGCTTTAAAATTGTGAAAAGCTGCCTGTCGTCAGCTGTTTAATAAGTTTAAGTGCGGCTTGTTTAAAAAATCGGTGGACAATAATTTCTAGAATTACACATTTTTATTAGTTGTGATGTTAAAAAGATCTTTAATCCAAATTAAGATATTTTAATTAGGCTAAAGTTCATTGAATTTAATTTTCATTAAATTATTTTTATGAAGACAGGAATTTTACAACATGAAATTAATTAAAATTTTATTGATAATTTTTCTTTCTTGACTGCGCTGAGATTTGAACTTAGGCTTTCACGGACAGGTTGTCCAACTAGTTTCGATTGTAACCACACAATCTCTTCAGTGGGGTTTGCCGTCTTTACTCACTCGGCTATTGAAGCCGGATGACGTCAATAGTCAAACATCAAACCTTAAACCAAATGGTATTTCACTTTGGTAGATCGAAATTTGCTTTTTGAATGAATGATTATCTATTTTAATTGATTTACATGTTCTTCCTAACTTCTGTTTTTTCGTACTTTTTGTCATGAATTCTTCTTGAAATCCAAAGTACATTTTTGTTTTTTCATGTTTTTGTCTTGTTGACGTTTTTCAGCACAACTTGAAGGACAAATGTAAACATAGCTCGTGCCTTAGCTGTTAACAATAATTAGTATTGTGGTTATTTTATTGAACTGTTAATGGTTTTTAATCCAAATTTAGATATATTAATTAGGCTTAAGTTCATTGAATTTAATTTTCATAAATTATTTTTATGAAGACAGGAATTTTACAACATGAAATTAATAAAAAAAAAAATTTTTTTTTTTACAATTATTCTTTTCACTATGAACTAAAGTCAAGAAAGCCAGGACGTCGATATCCTTTGCCTCGGGCACCCAGCGGAGTGAGACATTTTTCGAATAATGGGAAAATAAATGTTTATCTCAGGCTAGGAATTTTGTCAATTTTACTTATGTAGACAATAGAAACGAAATGTTCGGGTTTTAATCGTTTCGTACATTCCATCCATCACACACCTGAATAATTTAAAATATCTTTACAATACAACAGTTGGAGATCCACATCATGCTTCAATGCATTGATGGCCTTGATACTCTCTGTGAATTTTAAACGTTTTTAAATTCAAGTTAGGACCATAACAGACGGTTAAACGCAAGTACATCCAAGACGTTTTTAAGTTAATGGTTGGGAACCAGTTTTAAACCTAAATGGTACGACAATCTGATGGAATTATCTTAATCATTTCAGTTTTCTTTGATAAAAGATGAAATGCAAACACGAGTTTCCTGTGCGTCGATTCATTTTCGGTATCTCCAAGGAGACTTTTGTATAAACTGAAATGAAACTCCAAAATATCTAGAAGTTGCATTTGCGTTTCACAGTCTATTCTGGATCTTAGGCAACCTCTAGTTATTTTCCAGTTTCACTTGAGTCTATGCCATAGACTCCACATTACGCGACCGTTTTGAGACCGGTTTGAAACGCATTGGAAATCTGTTGCATTGAAACCGGCATGCAGGAAAACTCGTGTTTACGTTTCATCTGTTCTCAAAGAAACCTGAAATGATTGTGATAATTTCATTACATTCTGGTACAATTAAGGCTGCAGGGTGTGTAGAAAACAATTGAAACTTGTTTCAAAACAATAATTTATAAAGGGTTTCGTTGCAGTTGCGTCTGTTCTGGGCCTTAAACGCAACTTGTTTTATGCGCCAAATATTTGTAATTACTATCATCTGCGGAAAATCCCAGGAATTTTATGTACAGAAAAATGTGAAAAAGTATTTATGATTTTAGTGTTTTAATTTGTCTAAGAGGATTCTGTATAATTTTCACAATTATACGTTTTTAATCACTTTCAATTGTCACATATGCAAAGAATAAAGATATTGTTTTAAGATCAATTCTAGCTTTTGTGGTGTTAAATGAATTATTTTTGAAATATTATTTAGTTCTTCCCGTCATTATTTTCTTTCAAAAAATTTAGTATAATTTTTTGGTATATTTGCTCTTAAGTTAATTGCCTTGGACTTGAGAAACAAGGTTTTGACACTAGAGTTATTTTTTCCAAACGAACCCAATTCATGAATTTTGCCGCAATTTGAATCCTGAGCCCACATTACGGAATTCGATAACGATCGAAATTTCCAATCAAATTGTATTTTAATTTCAATCGATATTGAATGATAAACTAATCATTAATTTCAGTTGAATATCATAAAAAGTCAATTATTTTTAAATGAGATCACTAATTGAATATAATTAGCTAGTAAATCAGAATACAAAATTGTGATCACTAAATAGATACTGGAAATACAAATTTCTGTTAAAGAAGGAATAGGATTTTTAAAATCGAAAATGTGTATAACTTACATTAAAATTTAAAGTCAATAAATTACATTTATAGTTCGTTTTTGATGTGCTAGTGTAAATAATACTTAAAAATTGGGGGCCAATTTTGGGATTTGCATTTAGCGATCGGGATTTTTGGGGATTTTTTACAGTATTGAAACTGCCAATAGATCAGTAGTTTAAATCTCATACCAGTTGTTATTACTTTTTCTTTGTAGTTTAGTTTGTAGTTTTATACAAATAAACCTCAAGAACTTTACTTTGAGCCTTAAAAATTGTACTACCACTAATGTTTTCCTACTTAAAGGTAGCAATAAAAGTAGTTTTTAAATGAAGGGCGAATTGAACACTTAATATTTGCTATCTGTTTTTGGTAAATTCAGTGTTTAAATGTAAGAAATAGTTGTTTGCATTAGACGTTCGTAAAAATAGTGTTTCGTTATACGATCTTATAAAAAAAACATTTTTTTATGATTTGCTCACATGCTTCTATTGCTACATCATATGATACTTTATTGCTTATTCACATGCTAAAATTTAAAATATCACAATCTACTTTGTTGCTATATCATATAATATTTGTTACTAAATATTATTCTATCTTATTGTCGCATCACGTGCTTCTTTATTGCTACATCATTTGCTTCTTTATTGCTACACCACATTCTACTTTATTGCCACATCATATGCTACAAAATTGCTGCATCAAGTGCTACTCTATTGCTACATCACATACTTCTTTATTGCTACATCATACGCTAGTTTGATGCTACATCATACGCTACTATATTGTACATTACATGCTACTTTGTAGCTATATCATATAATATTTGTTACTAAATATTATTCTATCTTATTGTGGCATCACGTGCTTCTTTATTGCTACATCATTTGCTTCTTTATTTCTACACCACATTCTACTTTATTGCCACATCATATGCTACTAAATTGCTGCATCAAGTGCTACTCTATTGCTACATCACATAATTCTTTATTGCTACATCATATGCTACTATTTTGTACATTACATGCTACGTTATTGCTCCACGACTATCTACTATTTTCTACATCACACGCTACAGCACCATCTACTTTTTTGATAGATTACTTGCTACTTTATTGTTACATAACATGGTACTTTATTGCTACAGCACATGCTGCTCTATTGTTACATCACATACTTCTTTAATATCACATGTTTCTTTATTGTCACATCACATGCTACTTTGTTTCTACAACACAAGCTACTTCTTTGCTACATTACTTGCTAATTTATTGTTACATAACATGGTAGCTTATTGCTACATCACATACTTCTTTATTATCACATGTTTTTTTATTGACACATCACGTGCTACTTTGTTTCTACAACACAAGCTACTTATTTGCTACATAATATGCTACGTTCTTGCTAGTTCAACTGCTGTTTCTGTTAGCTATATGCTTTTATTTTACGATAAATAATATTGCTACAGTCACCTAATTGCAAAATTTAAGGACTCTGTTAATCTTATTTTATTTAATAAATATTAAATTAATTATCAGCCATGTCACAGAGTACAATTCCGTTCGGAACCGAAGAAAACATATGTGTTTTTAGATAAAAAGTTTATTTTGATAGTTTTTGGCCTTTAAGATACAGAAACCTCCCATTCCGTTCATGAGAACTAAAATGGGTTCATTCCGCAAAGTTTTTTCGTAATTTTCTGAAGCACCGAAATACGGAATGAATTCCGTTATCGAACGTAATTGTACTCTGTGACATGGCTGTACATTTAATTTTATTTTTCTACTACGCCTACAACTAAATATTGCTAAGAAAAGATAAAAATAGCAAAAGCAATAGTGGAAATATGGCTACTAGTTATATAAATTTTTACACCAGATAATTTAGTATATTTTAATTGCTACTGCTACTTGTAGTCTAGTTAAACACTGAGTAGAATACTGTTCTAAATTATTCAAAATATGTTATTATATAATATGTGAGAGTATTAGTTTGTTATAATTAATTATAATAATTTTTATTAAATAAAAATATTTTTTTAGGTACTTTTTGCAAACCACTCAGACAAGTCTTTTAAAACACGATTATTATCAAATCAAAAGCCAACTTAACGGCACTTGTTAAAAGCCATACTCTTTACTTTCTCACTCTCTGCAAATACTCTTTTCTTCAAAAATAAATAAAGTTTATTAAATAAACTTAACGAAAGCATTTCTTTTACAACAAATACTCGAACTTGAAATTGTTTAAACTTTCTTTTCGTTTAGCATATTGGAATTTGGAAAAGAGTTGAGTTGAGTTTTCGTTGTATTGAATTTAAGTGAATGAAATATTTTATATTTTAAAGATGTCGTTTGGTAAGTGAACATTTTACAAGATTACTACCACCTGTGCGGCAGCGTGTTAACAGCATCAGTTTGTCACTAGTTTAGCAAGAAAGCACAACGTTTTAACGCTTGAAACGCCGCAAAACAAAGTCAGCACAGTTGACTGCAATTTTTTTTTTATAAAACGATACTTTTGTTTTGGCTAATTTTTTTTAAGTAAAAAGAAAACAAAACGAAGCGCAACAAAATTTAATAAAATTTGTGGTAGGAAATTTTTGTATAGACAATATTTTTCGTTTTTTGTTTTTTATATAAATTGTAATAATCCAGTTTCTGGTTTTGTGTTTTTCCATCTTAAAAGTGTGTTTATTTTGTTGGCCATGATCTTCTCGTGTTCAGTTGTTATTAAGATACGCAGTAAAACGCATGTAATTTAACTCCGAGTCTGGTTTGGTGACAAATTTTTAATAAGAGAATAAAAAAAAATAATTAAAAATGAAATAATAAAAATACCATCTAAATGATTAAATACGAAGAAAAAAAAAAATATTTTTTGTGAAAGTGTGAAAAAATCTCCCTCCAAAAATAAAAAAATTGAGTTTGCATGTTGTCGTGAGATTTAGCCGTAATTTGAAGAATATAAAAAAAACGTCAAGCATCTGCTTTGGTCACTAACAAAAACAATATAACAATAATACAGTATGTTAATTAGAAAAATATATAATTTTAATAATATAAATATTAAGAAAAAAGAAATTTAGTTAGTTTAATGAAAGTTTTTTAATAAAGTCACTAAAAACCTTTTGAACACTTTCAGTTTTATATTAAAACTTAAAAACCCAGCAACAATCGCCGTCAATGTATCGATTCTTTGCAACGTGACCTAAATATGTCTTATTTTTTTAAGCAGTTTTCACAAAAACAACAACAACAACAAAAAACGAAAATCATACAAAATTATGTTCATGTTGGTCGGATGGGTTGTTCAATTACCAAGTGTTTACATTTGGTGAAATGGAAAGTTGTCTGCTTGTGTTTGGGCGTTACTTAAAAATATTGTTTTGAAAATAATCGATTTTATTTATGATCGGTTTTAAGGTTTCTGAACTTCGTAATTTGGGTTATTAAATACATACTATTGGGTGTACAATTTAAAAATGTGTATATTATTTGGCAAATTTGTTGGTCTTTATTGTGAGATATTGGCACAATAACAATTAGTCTGTGGTTTTTTTTTGAACTGTTCATGGTTCAAATAAACTTTTCAATATTTTTTAAATCGGGCTTAAATTCATCAAATTTAATTTTCATTAAATTATTTAAATTAAGGAAGGAATTTTATAGGTACAACATGAAATTAATTAAAATTTATTGATAATTTTTCATCCTTGACCACGGGCTTGAACTCAGGTCAAATTTACATGTTCCAAAAACAACCACATTCTCATCATCAGAAACCCTTTTCTCCACAATATATATTTATTGAAAGTATTGACTACACAGAAAAAACTCTTGAAAATTTTTCACCAATTAAAGCATTAATCAAAAATAAAATCAGTTTTAATTAAAAATTAAATTAAGTAAATAAAACGTTTAATCAAGTGAATTAAATAAACCGCCACAATATATATTTATTCAAAGTATTGGCTACACAGAAAAAAATCCTTAAAATTGTTTACCAATTAAGTAAATAGGCATATTTTTTATTAAACGTATGTATAATTTAGATTATACAAATTTATTATATAATTTTTTATTTCTATATTTTATTCCATATGCAAGTCATCGAAAATGTAGTCTTTAATTTCGCACATTGCTATTTCGCATCTACCACAGCTGAAACGAGTTTTGGGTTAGGTTTTTGTGCTCATAGTTAGCTTGAACTAAGCGCATAATATGCCGAAGTTTTCTGATTTGATTCAAACTTGATTCATTCGATGTAGAACATATTATTTCTAGAATTCACGTATCTGTTTTTTAATATATTGTCCTATTTGAAATATCTTTCAATGAAAAACAAAATTTGGTCTGACTAGAATAAGAGGGTTATTTCATAGACTTTTACATAAAAATGGAATTTAACCCCACTTATTTGCTCCAAGCGAATCCAAATTAGTTTCATTCGATTCAGAAAATATCATTTATAGAATTCACGTCCCTGTTGTTTTTTGATTTTTTGTTATATGCGATAAATATTACAAGCAAAACACAAATTTGGTCTGGCCAGACCAAGACGGTAGTCCTGGGGTTAAACAAAATACCAGTATTTTTTTATTAATTATTATAAAAAAAAGGGAATTAAGCACAACGAACAAAATCTTTTAATATATATTTTTAAAGAATATTTTGATATTTTTTATATCTAGATAAAATTCGTTTAAAATAACTCTTTTATGAGCCATAACCTTAAACATAATTTTGTTGTGGTGAGGCCATCACTGCCCATGGGTCCCTAATAGAAAAATGCTTGCAAGTTTGTCTGTCAATATCTTGGCTTTGGGTAATATATGGTCGGGGTTTACCGACTATACTTTTGATTTGTTTACTACTCGTATATGCAAATATTATTAAATTGATAAATCTATTGCTATTGTTTCTGGGCCATCTTTTTACAACTTTTAAGCACATATTATCAAGATTTAACTGCATATTTAATGCGCGTAAAACATTTTCAACGCTTATTTTTTATCAGCAACACAATTTCACAATTGCTTACAATATCAATTATTTTATTGCAATAATTTAATTAGCATTTAAAATCATTGAAATCATTATTGTTACTAATACATTTTCAAATTAAACATATAATTCTTGCAAAAATTAAATAATAATAAATGTAAATTAAAACCGTCATATGACATACATACATAATTATAAAACTTGCATTTCATATTATTTACATAAAAATTTAATTAAATGAAAATAAATTGAAATTATTATGAAAAAATCAAAAACATAAATTTTAATTTTCAATGAAGTTTATATTAAACTTAACTTGAATAGAAAATTTTAAATCAAAGTTGAAAATATAAATAACAAAATAAAAATTCTTTAGTTAAAAACAAATCTACAAAGCTGAACTAAAAGGAAGTTTTCCTAAAAGCAAAATCTTTAATATCATGAATTTCTAACAGATTTATAAAACAAATAATAAAATGAAAAATAATGACTGAAATTTTAAAATAATATGCAAAAATTTAAAAACAGAGATTTAGTTTATTAAAAAAAAAATATCCAAAAAGGAAATAAAATGTATAAAAAACTTAAGGAAAATCTAAATTCATCCAAAACTGAATTAGCAAAAAACCCCGACAGCAACAGCAGCAAAAGCTATAGACTATTGAATACCGAAACAATGGATCTACAAATGGAATATTGTTCAGCGAGACATTGTCTCCAATATCAACAAAAAGTTTTGCCAGAATCTTTAAATCAATCAACTGATGAAAAGAAAATTAACAATTCTATTGTAAGAAAGCAGGACAGTAGAACGTCAAAAAATCCAACAACGACAACATGGCTTAGAAGCTTAAGTTTATTTAAAACGAAATATAAACAAGAACGCCAGCAAAGACAACAACAGCATCAACAAAAACATCAGCACAACACCAACAACAACAACAATAAAAGTTGGCTTTTGCTAACAACCATAATTGTATTATTAGCAATTATAGAAAATTCTATGTCACTAGCAAAAGCGGATGACAATGTAAATGATGTCGATGACAATTTCAGTACAACAATACCATTAACTACACTCCAATACAACAGTCATCAACTGAAACAGCAACATCTTCATGATGACATTTCCAATGACAGCAGTAGTCTAAGTAGTGTTACTCAACCATCAACATTTGCACCAATTATGGCCAACAACAATGAATCTTTATGGCTCAACAATTCTACTAGCAGCAACCCCACATCCTCGTCCTCCTCCACCTCAACCTCCGGCTTTTCATCGAGACCACAAAAGAAATTCAAATCGAAATACAATACAACAGAAGATTCAATATTTTTACGTCTCGCTAAACGTTTTACGGCCGATAATAGTCTTTGGTCTGGCATCATAGACGACTGCTATAAGCGACCTGCATTTTCCTGTTTCCAAAAGAACGTCTATTACTATTTAAATGACGTGTTGGATGCCCAGGATGTCAATGTAACGCAACGTTTGAAATTCTTTAAAAACGATAATTTATATCAATACGATGTCCAGGAAGCTGAGGATGTGCCAGCACCCTCAACTCAAGCGTCTTTGGCTGTGGATCTAATGGAAAATGCGTCAGCTGAGAAGGAAAATTATGTGGTGGAAAATAAAATACCTTATGACCGCAATGGTCGTTCATTTACAGGTGAGCTTAATTTATCACGCAAAAGAAAATCTTGGTTGGGGTTTTGTTAAATAACATTATAGGTTAAATCGGACTAAGTATTTAAAAGTGGACGTTTTGAAAGCATTAAGTCTTGACATTAAAAATTATTTAAGAATCTAATTTAGAAAATAGTAGTAAATGATTCTTGTATAGTATTCTTTGCATAAGTACAGCGTTGCCGTTGAAAATTTAAAAAAACGGGCACAACAATTTAATATTCAAAAAAGGGGCCAGAAAACGGGGGCTTAAAGGCGACAAGAAAAAGTATTATTTTTAGCTGTATCGAAACTTTGATACACCTCACCGAGAGTAAGACTATTTTATGAGGTTTTAAATATGTACATGGGATCTATGATAAATTATGACCTCTTCATTAAGATTTGTTGCACTTTTACCCGGGGTTTACACATGCAAGTGCAAGTTCAAAAAACTCAATACCCTCACACATTTTTACTAACACCATCACATTTTTCGTACTTGCAGCCCAACTTGCAAGAGAATTTGCTTGCAAGTATATTTTTGACACTTGCAGCAAGTAAAATGGCAATTAAAGAAACAGTGTTACCATGGATGCCTTTTGTATCAATTTACTAGTAATGAGTAAAAAAAAATTATGTTTATAGCTGATTTTCTGTGTATTTATAAATATTAAAAAACAAAACAAAAACACGACACGATACAGCAGCGCATCTTCGTGGTATTTTTAAACATAAATTGCAAAAATTATATATTTTCTCAGAAATTTTATGATATCGGTAACTACTGCAATACTGGATTCACATATTTTAAAATTAACATAATTTTTTCATCAAGATGGACCAAAAATACAATAAGGAAGAAATTATTAAAACAATTTCGTAATAACGTTAACATGATAATATTTTTTAAACCCAAAAATAAAGCTTTTTTCATAAGATGTTCTCGCTTCGAGAACATTTGAAAAATAAACTTGCAACTGACTGTGTAAACACTCAAGCTACTTGCAAGACTTTCGGCTATTACTTCGACATTTTTGTCGATAATACATATACACTACTTGCAATTAATTACTTGCATGTGTAAAGGCAGGGTTAAGCCCCAGTTAGCTGACAGTAACATTTATGTTACCGTACAGTAAAAAAAGTAAGAAAATCTATTTTGTACAGATTTTGCTGTTAAGGTCTTAATGCTAACTATAATCGTTCTAATTGATTTACATACAACAAACTGAAGCAGCTGATTTGCAACGTTATTGTTACTGTCAGCTAACTGAGACTTTATTCGCATTAAGTAAAATTGACGTACTAAATTTTATTATGAAAGCATTATTTATTACGGGTTAAGGCGTACTAAGCTGTTTTCCAAGAGCAGGGGTTATATGGGGCCAGGGTAAACTATGGACCAATTTGCATGAAATTCGGTAGTATGGTTTCTGGTTATATAAAACGAATTTGTATTAAGTGCTTTTTGCCACCATTTATGTAAGTTTTATACCAAATTATAAATTTCATTAGAGTGGTTGTTCCACATTTATATATATAACTCTTATCGTCCTGAACTGGATTTCAATCCCAAACTGCTTAGGAGAACTGGGAACAATGTTACGCCAATATTGCTCTTTTCTCGTTTTTCGAAAGTGAGAATAGTTTCAACAGACGGACAGATAGACAAGGCTAAATCGTCTTAGAAATACTCAAAGGACCAACATATATGTATATATATACTTTATGGGGTCTTAGATGAATTTTAAAAAAGTTTCACCCGGAATGACAAACTTTCTATACCCTCAATCAGCGATGGGTCAAAGAAGGGTCAAATTGAGAATCACGATTTACAACGGTAACGCTGCGCGTTAAGATTTATCTGTGTTTGAGTTTTACCACATGCCTTCGTTACATGATGGTGGAGTACCATTTGTGAATATTAAAACTCAGGAGAAGAGGTCTTTAAAAGTTCTGTCTCTCTACATGAGGGTATAGCCATAGAAGACGACTATATTTAAAAATTTGTCTCTCAATCCATTACTTCAATTGTCCTTCTTTAGAAGCATTTATAAAGACATCGGTTTAAATATTTACAAACAGTTGTTAAAACAGACGTTTTTTAAATTCGTTCCAACAAAAGGTCATTGGCGGGAAATGGGCAAAAACTCCGTACTTCTGAATTAACAGCAACAAAATAGCCACATTTCTTAAGGTGTTATGATACTTGCTATTTTTTGTATTTTTTCTATATTAGAGAACAGTGCAAATATATTTGCATAGGAAAACTGACTAAGTGTAAAGAGTTTGATTATACCATAAAAAAATCTTGAAATGTCAAAAAAATATACGTGTGTTATCGATAAATAATCTTAGACTGTCAAAAAAAAATATAAAAATTTGTAACTTAAAATTGACATTTCCAGATTAAATGTTATCACTGCTGCTAACTTTTTTAGTTTTTGATCGAAAGTAGCGGGTTTTAACTTTTTTTTGCGATTTATAGCTTTTTTTACGGTTTTTGTGGGAACAAAACGTGGGCAATATTGTTTGTTTTGTTTACAAATTGTATATCTTGTTCTTTCTCGCATTTGTTGTTTCATTCAGTCAATCCTAAAAAAAATCCAATACAAAATATAGCAAGTATCATAACACCTTTACTTACACAATCAAAGATTTGTGTTTTTTCTCTCTTGTCGTAAGTTTTGTTGTATTAGTTTTCTATTGATATTAGAGTTTTTCTTTTTCCTGAACTTTTTCATTTCCCCGGAAGGCGGGATTTATTTTTTAATTTCCTGGGAATTCCCGCTTAATATAAAACAGAGCAATTTATAATTTAATTTAATTTATTTGAAGAAATAACAAGTCATGAGATCTATTAAAAAAGTTTCTTAATGCATAAAACGTTAGTAAAAAATATTTTCAGTTCATATGCAAAGCCAACAGAACTGAAATAAAACCAAAACAGTTTAATTATTTAAACAAAATATTACAAAATGTTTCTTTGAAAATAGGATTTTAGTTCATAAAAAACATTTGCAGAATCGTTTAATAGCCTTTTCTTATTTTAATCAAGCAGAGTCCTGCTAATGAGAAAACACGTTTCTTTTCTACGGATGTTTGCCTGTATCGTCAAAAGATCATTATAGAACCTCTGGACACTTCCAGTTTCCTCGCCACATCCTTCAAAAACGTTTAATTCCTTTCTTGCATTCAAACTTCAAAATTTCCTGAAATGTTATTTTTTCATTATAGTATAGTATTATAGTATTTATGGCATTTTCAAAATCAAGCCCAAGAAATCTTTTATGGAGCTGTTCTGCAAACAAAATCTTTACATTTTTTGCTGTAAGTGGGAACAACTTTTTATCGTTTTTATAAAATACTAGTTGTTAAGTACCGGCGCTGCCCTGGGTCAAACCATTATGGACTTTATTATATAGTCATAAAATGATATTCTAACTTTTGAACACTTTGTAAAAATATTATAGCATACAAGCCCATTTATTTAGGCAATCTTACACCAATAGTTCTGCTGATATACAGAACTATATTTTGTGGCACGACCACTTATCTTATCATGACCACTTTTTGACTGATGTTGCGTATTGATAGAAAATCTATTTTTACCAAATTTGTAAATTTTCGTTATTGCCGTTCTCGAGATATAAATAAAGCTATTTTGTGCCACGTCCAATTCTCAAATCCCGCCCCAATTTATTCAGATGTTGCGTATTGATACCCCGTCTTATAAATTTAAACATTCTGAATTCGAAAATACTCTCAGATTTGCTAAGTTGTCTCTTACTTTTGAAAAAAACACAGTCCATTTATACAGGAAATTCAATTTAAAATCGAAGACATGTCGTTTAACTACAAATTCTTTTTAACAATGACATGGTCAATGACTGCATTACATCGGACCGTATTGTAAGTAGTCCATCTTATCTAAAATGGATCAAGTAGTCCACAATTATGCAAATAAGTCAGTACAAACAACAATCTCACGCAGACATAAACGACGATTTTATTAAAGAAAAAAGAAACGCCAGGAATACTTTATTATTATTGATTTTGTAAAAAATGTTGGTTCTCCTATTTGTTACGTCAGCTTGCGTTTAAGGTAACGATACACTCATACAATTATAACAGTTACTGATTGTAGTTTATTAAATTCGTTTTTCGTACTGTTAAAATTTAATGAAAATATAGTTATTTTACGAATCAATTTATTTTGTTATATCCAAAAAATAATGTTTTTCCGTACTAATATTGTTATGAAGTTTGATTTTTTGTCAGTTAAACTATATTTTTTTGAAGCAACAACTGCTAAATTTTACTATGGAGGTAAACTCGTTGCTACAACAAGTACAACAAGACAAAAACAACAGGCAATTTGTTTTTGTATTTTCTATCGAGACGTCAAAAAAAAGATCAACACTGTGCCTTCAGCAACACTAAATAAAACACAAATTGAAAAAAAACCAAAACACGTCAGGGAAAAAAATGGCGCGCATTAACTATATGTAAACAAACACGAAAAAATGTAAACAAACATGAAAATTTTTTGACATTTGGGGTTTCACTGGGGTAAACAGCTGACAAACATCTGCGCCAACAAGTCTACCTTGTGTAGTTGTACCATGAATTTTACGGAATATACTGGTAAATAAAAAAAAAAAATTAAAAAATGTATGTCAAATTCATTTATTTAAAATGAAGTGTAAGTTATCCGTTTTTTAAATAAATTTTTAGTTGTTTCAAATGAATTTTTTGTGGAATTTACCTACATAATATTTTGAGTGTATGTTTTGTTTATAGATTCTTTCTTTTCGATTTAAATTTAACTTTCACTTTAAAAACTTTTGTTCAATTCGTTACAAATATCAGTCAGTGGATTTTTTTATTGCTGACTGCGTGCACAAAATTTTCATCATCATCTGACTTACTGTCTAAATATGTTTAATTTGTCTGTCTGTCTGCCTGTCTATATTTCGTACTTTTGCTCATCTACCAAAATTTTAAAGATTTATTTGCTTTTATACATTTTTCTTTATGCTTTTAATGATTTCAATTTGTTAAAAAATTTGTTGTATCGATAGAGAAAATGTATCTTGCGTGTGAAAATTAGATTCTTTTATTTTTGAGATATTTTTTCTTTTGTTTTTTTTTTTTTTTTTTTTGTTTAATAAATAACGTGCAACATTTTATTGCAAATTTTGTAAACGAAAGAAGCTGCAATATTTTTAATTTAAATATTTCTTATTGTGCCTTAATTAAAAATTTACACATATTTGACTACAATATTTTTTCTGTCAAAAGATTGCAAGAAAACAACTAATGGCCTTGATATATTTTAGCTTTTCTGTTTAATTTGGTTTTTTAATTTAATTTTAATTATAATTTTTGTTAACAAATACTCGGAACATTTAATTTTTTAAACGATAATACGAGAATAGCACGCAAAAAAAATTAATTAAAAACAAATATTCCAAAAAGGCAGTTTTATTATTCTACTCATTCGCAAAATCAATTTTATTTATTATGACCAAAAGGATGTTCGTAAAAACAACTTTTGTACGCAAACTACGGCCAGGAGAGAGAAATCAAACTTCGTAACATTTGTGCTTAAAATTATCAATTTACGGACTCAGTCCAAGTTGTTTGCTCACTACAACACCAATGAGATTTCGCATATTGCACAAGGTTATCTGGATCAGGTACCTTCACAGAAAAAAGTCTTTTATCAATTAAAAAAATGGTTTAAAAAGTATTTAAATTTAATTAATGTGATAATTGAATCAATTATTTTTTTAGTTGAATGAAAATTAAAAATTTAATTTTGATTTAATTAACATTTTAATTGTTTTCAAATAAATTTTCAATTACAATTTTTATTAAATAACAAAAAATCTTAATTGACTTTTTTCGTTTAAAATAAAATAATTTAATCATGTAGAATTGTTATTGGGAATTGTCAATATTTATTTAAATAAATTAACACATTGTTTGAAATGGCAAAGTTTTTTGATCACTTTTTTAATTAAAATTAAAAATATCGTTTATTGAAAATATTTTTTCATAATTTTAAAATTTTAAGTAATCAATATAATCATTTTGGTAATAGGTGCAAAATCAACAACTTGTTTGCTTGATATTATGTATTTGGAATAAATTTGGTGATTGGAGAAATTTAATAATTTTTTCTGTGTTGTCCCTTGTTGAAAGGCGTAACTTTTTATTCTCTTTCCAGCCGAACTTTTTCTTATATTACGGGTAAATATCAGCCACTTACTTGATATCTTGAAGATCTTCCTTCCACTTCTCGATTTGGCAGCCCAATCATACCTGAATATACCTAAAGTTTCCTGGGTGAACTAAATCCTGTAGTACTATTTTAGTTTAAACACTGATCTTTTATGTATCTGCCAATTCTTAACTCTATAAAAGCTTAATGGCATTAAATGCACTTATATTTCCAGATTTTGCAATGCCATATAGAACTTGTTTCTTTAGAAGAATACTCAGAAACGTATATAAAATCCTTTAAAGAGTAGTTTAAATTGAAAAATGGGACTAGGAGATAATTTGAGTTCTAGACCTTAAAAATTTGACGAAAATTTCAAAACCTGATCTTAAAAGAATAGGAATACAAAGTTTAAATTAGCAATTAACTTTTCGCGACATAAAAGCTCCGAAAAAAAGTGCTAATTTAAAAATATTTAATGCAATCAAATGCAGCAAAAGGTAAAATATGTAAAAATATGCACTTACAAATCGATGCCAAAATTCTTTAAATTCTCTGAAACGGGTAAATATATTGTTCCTGGCTTCATTGGTCGCAAAAGGAAAAACAATTGCATATTTACGGTTTATCTGTACAAAACCAATTATAACAAAAATTAAATAACAAAACATTGTGTTATAAAGTACTTTTATAACTACATAATAATTTTCAGGATATATAATTTTTATGAAAAAGAGCACTACTGTAAAAAGGAGCACTTTTGCGTGCTCTTAATCTAGAAGATTACATAAAATAATTTATTTGTATTTTCCAAAAACGTTCGTGTTATAAAAAGTATTTCATCGAGTATCGAGAAGAGAACGAGTTAAGTAGTCAAAAGTGAAAACATTTTTCAAGCCTACAATTATTTGCCATCAGCTGTTGCCTTAAATTTACGAAAAGCAGCGTTACCATTTGTCAAGTTTTTCCCTTTTTTGCAAGACTTTTTTGTTTAATTATTTCTTATATTATACCAGCAAAATGAATTCTTAATATATTTTGTTTAAAAATGTTGGCACTTTTGTAGAAAAAAATATTTAAGAAGTTGGGTTTTAAAAAAATGGTGACATTTTATGTCAGATGTTTCAAGTGTAAATTTACGTTTAACATCTTTAACATCTTCCAGGACTTCCTCCTAAATGTATGCAAATGTACAAAATGTATTAGAAAACTTCACAAATTAGATTAGAATTCTTTGATAAATGAACTTGATTAGGTTTACAAAGACAATTATATTATTTATTTTTTTTTTTTTTTTCGTTTTAAATTACAGATGTGAGCAACACACTAAAGCGGTATTATATATACTGCATTTTCTTAAAACCTCAAGGTCTGCTCAAAAAAGGTCTCTTAGTTTTTATTAAAAAAATTATTAAATTCTGAATAATAATAATTTGCTTTATCAAAAACTTTATTAATGTCAAACACACAAACCAAAAACTAAATTAATATCAAACACATTAAATTAAAACGACAAAAGAAAGAATTACAATAGAGGTCACATACAAGATGACTTATTTTTCTAACAAATTTTCTTATCGTAGTTTTCCTGCCTCAACTTATAACACTAACAACAACTTAAACATACTTAGAAATCGCAAGTTTTAGCTTACAGCAAAATAAACAAAACAGACTTTTACTTTCAAAACAAAAGCAAACAAAATAAAGATAATCTAATTAGAAACATAAACATCATCGAAATCATCCAATGCAAATTACAATTGAATGAGTGTAAAAGTAGAAAAATGAAGAAGAAAGAAGAGGAAACGATATCTGGTATTTTATATCATTTTAAATACATTAAACACTCTTATGACTGACGGATGGAAGGACAAATGTAAATTTGTGTGATGTTTGTTTCATTGTTTTTACAACAAAACTTGCAGACAAAAACACTAGAGAACAGACAGGCCAGGCCGACACTTGTATAAACATCAACATGGAAAGACAGATGAGTGAGGAATACAGATGAAGTGATTTGATTAAAGTTTTTTTTTTATTTGATAAATGTTGTTGTTTTAAAGATACTGTAAAGTTGTACTTCCGAAACAAAATATGGAAAGAGTGATGAAGTTGGGAAATGAAATAGGCAAACTTTTGAAGAGAATTTAACAAAATACAAGTAATTTTGAAGTAGAAATATAACTACCAGTCTAAACACAAAATCGTAATCGAAAGTTTAATGTATAATATTTAGGACAGTATTTAAATCTAAATTTTATTAGTTAAATACAGTTTGGTTTTTTTCAGTGTTATTTCAAAGTCTTATGTAATTAGGAAAAAAGTTTGGTAGAACTATTAAATACAAAAAAAAAAATATCATAACAAAGTGTCTTTATTTACAAGGTCCGCCCTTGCGGATTATATATTAAACTACTTACGGGAAGTCTAGCTAAGTGCTGTGAGTGCGGACACGTCACAGGTGGCGGATAGTGGTACGTTCCGCAGATATGTGCAGTAGCTGCCTATGGCAGTGGCGGACAGTCATCGGTTACAAGTGGATATTGTACTCCAATGATAATTTTAGAACAATAATAAAATGCACATTTTTATTAAGTGTTTTCGCCGTGATATCTTAAAGAAATAAATTTGGATAAAAGAAAACTGACTTCCGATCTATCATCGTGAATAATCTTAAATGATTCTCACCGAATGCTTTACTTTAACCACTTTTTGGACTAAAGACTTCTACTTAATTCACGTGTTTTATTGTGCCTAATGCACACGTTAATACTGATCTGGTTATGTAAGAAAATCAGGTATAGAGTCATATACAAAAACGGACTTTTGTTGTATTTCTTTGAAACAAAAGTCATGACTCTTGCGAAGTTATTCAGTCGTCGTGTTAAGTAATCAATGAAGTTGATAAGATTATGAATTGCTTACATAAACTTCATTGATACTACAAAATATAAGAAAAACTGGTTTGGTACAATTAAACTAAATTTAAGCTTCATGTTGAAACAATTAGCAATGTCCTTTATTATATCTCTCCTTTTTTTCGTAATCCTCAAAGACTTTATTGTATTGTAACATCATTAAAATACATCTAACTGAACGATATTGAAGTTTTGTAATAAAAACTACAAATCATGGTGAAATTACTAATTTCACCATGCTACAAATATTGTACTAAATTGGTTTCTTTTGAAAATTAATTTTAAAAAACATTTTTCTAGGGTAAATTTGATCATAGTTTTTATAACAAAAAAAAAAAAAAGAAAAAAAGAAGTTAGAGTGCTATATTGTGCCGAATCTTTGATACCCTCCACCAACAGGAGTGGGCTCTATATGATAAATACATATATATTATTAGCTAAGCTTCACAAAAGCGAACGTCAGCATTAAAATTGGCTGCGGTTTAGACCTGTATTAAATTATTGACCGATAATAAGAAAGTTTTATGCGTTTCTTGTTAGAACTTTGAACTGGCTTGTGTAAAATATTATGATTCTTAACAGATTTAGCCGAACTAAAATTATTTTTAGATGGGTAATTTGTATTGGACATATGGTAAATTACGGACCAATCATCGCAAAATTCTAATTCTTTTCTGGTATTAGAAAAATATATTAGAATAAATTTCAATACAGCAGTGTAATTAGTTTTAGCATTAACAGTGAATTTCACAAAATTGCATTATATTTTTTCTCGCCATATGAATCTAAGTTGGAAGAAATTTTACAGCAATATGTTTTAGGCGAATTTAATTATTTTCCCAAAATGGGCTTTATTTGGTTTTAGGCGTACTAAAATGTTTTCCGGGAGTAGTGTTTATATGGGGTCTAGGGTTAATTATAGACCGTTCTTCACGAAATTTAGCAGTGTCATTTCTAGTCCTACAAAACTGTACCGTACCGAATTTAATTATGATAGCATTATTTATTACGGTTTTAGGCGTACTAAATAAACTGTTTTCCGAGAGTAGCGTTTCTATGAGACCTAGTGTAAATTATGGACCGGTCTTCAAATAATTTTACAGTGTGATTTCTGGTACTATAAAACTGTGTCGTACCAAATTTTATGATAGCGTTAATTATTACGGTTTTAGGCGTTCTAAACTGTTTTCCGGGAGTAGGGTTTATATGGGGTCTAGAGTTAATTATGGACCGATCTTCCCGAAATTTGGCAGTGTGATTTCTAGTCCTGTAAAACTGGGACGCACCAAATTTTAGTATGATAGCGTTATTTTTTACGATTTTAGGCGTACTTAGCTGTTTTCCGCGAGTAGGGTTTATATGGGGCCTATGGGTAATTATGGACCGATCTTCGAGAAATTTAACAGTATAATTTGCAGTCGTATAAAGCGAATTCGTGCATTATTCCACCATTTATGCTATTTTTGTATCAAAATTATCAATTTTTTTAGGGTGATGGTTCCACATTTTGATTCATAGTTCTGATCCTACTGTACCGATATTGCTGGATGTCAATCCCAAACTGATTAGGATAACTACAAGCAATTTGAGACCAAGTTTGTTCTTTTCTTTTGCATTTTTCGAAAGTGAGCGTGTTTTCAACAAACGGACAGGCGGACAGACAAACGGACATGGCTAAATCGACTTAGAATTACTCAAGGAGCCAGAATATATATACTTTATGGGGTCTTAGATGTATAATAAAAAAGTTTCACACGGAAAGACAAACTTAGTATACCCTCATTCACCACTAGTGGTGAAAATCTTACATAAAAATCCGCAAAGGCAAACAAGCTTAGAACACTTTTCTCCTCTGTTGGTCAACCGATTTAAGCAGAAAATACACCATTTGAAAGGTATTTACTTACAGAAGTGCACAATATATATTTTATTAAAATCTGTTGGGTTAAAAAGTATAAAGTAGGTAAAGTAGGTAACCCCACTTCTCCAAAACTAAAAGAGATAAACAAATTGTACATATAGAGTACCCGACAGGTGTCTGGTAATTGTTTGTAATTCGGCCCCTTTAGGGAGTCAGCGGGTATAACCTATATTTTGAAACTTCTTCGTCATCCCATCTTTCTTTTAAACCAAATTCGTAAATTATCTAAAAAATACAAATATAAATTTGATACTCTTTTAATATTCGAACGTTTGATGGGTGAAAATTGTACCTATTTTTGGTTAATTTTCCTTACAAAATATTTTTTCTCCATTTAATGATATATACATATTAAATTATGGGCTCCCACTACAATATTAACCGTTTAAATACCTCTAAGTGGGGAAAAAAGTATCAAATAGGGGATGTACGGGAAATTAAATTTCCTTCTTTTACTTTTCCGTGCTGCAAATGGTAGCTTTTGAATCTTCTATAATATTGAACTTAGAAATATACAATTATACGTGCAGGGTCCTGAGTGAATGAGAACCTATAAGATGAAAAATGTTGAAAATTTTTTGGTACTTCAACTGGTACTTAAAATCAAACATGCATGGTCCTGAGTGAATAAAAATCTGTAAGGGGTAGCTTTTTGTACTTTTTCGTTCTACAGTTGGTACTTTTTTAATTTTGGTTAATATTAGACCTAGAAACATAATATTAAGCATGCAATGTCAAAGTAGATGAGAATGTATAAGAGGGAACTTTTTGGCACTTTTTTGTTCTTCAACTGGTATTGTTTGAATTTCCGTTAGTATTGGACCTAGAAACATAAAATGAAAAATGCAAGGTCCTGAGTGAATGAGGATCTGTAAGAGGGATCTTTGAGATACTTTTTCGTTCTTTAACTGGTACAATTTGAATTTTTATGAATATTGATCATAGAAACATAAAATTCAACTTGCAGAGTCCAGACTAATTGAGAAACTGTAAGAGGAGACCTTTTCGTTCTTTTTGTTTTTTTCTGATTTTTATATTATATTATTGAACCTACAAAATTAAATTAAACATTCAAGGGCTTGAGGGGAAGATATCATATAAACCGGAGGTTGGCCCCTCGCCAAATCGATCCAATTTAATATACATCTATATTTCATAAATAATTATGGTTGAATTTTCGACCACTGGGCAAACACTAGTTGATTTAATTTGACCAAATAAATAAAAATTTTGTGTATAAAATTATTGAACCAACTATGAACTGATAATAATTAAATTCTAATCATTATTAAATCTATGAATTTAATAAATCAAATAAACAAATTCTAATATTAATCTTTTTTAATTATATTAACCATTTTTTCGAATGTGCTTCTATGAGTTGTATTTCAATTTATAAAGCTTTTTTTTTCAAAAAATAGTTAATATAATTAAAAATAATTTATGAAAAAGAAAGAATTCCCATATTCGATTTGTCAAAATTGTTCAGTTAAATACATGAAAATGATAAAGTATCACTATCCAATGTGACACAAAGAATGCTGACGAAAGCATTCAGCAGAAAATGCATTACATTCTGCTAGTGTCGGATAATTGTTAAATTTTCTGTACATACAAAATTTACGTCATTGCTAACCAAAGGATATCTAAAATAAAAACATGTAACATGAAGATACAAGATATTCTGGTAGTGTTTAAAGTCGTTCCTAAGTATAAGTACATATCTATAGCTTAAATGTTAACCAAAGGTTGGCTTAAGCAAAATGTATGCAAAATATTTAGGGAATAAGACTATTGTAAAAAGCTTTATATTAGAAACGCATTCGAAAAAATGGTTAATATAATTAAAAAATTATTTATGAAGAAGAAAAAATTCCCACATTCTTTTGATCTTTTTTCGTAATAACCCCTTTACAGACAATACACCCCCGGCCGAAACACCTATCGAAGAAGTGACAAATTCCTTGTATGGAAAAAGTGTGAAATTTGCGATGACACATAATATTGAATTGCAACTGCCCGAAATAGTGTTCGATGGTGCAACATTTCGCATATCACCACAATCCATTGAGGGAAATGGTGTAATCGCCAAATTGGAATTGATACCAAAACAACAGTCTGAAGCACGTTTGGCGGGAAAAATTTTAATGAAAAAAATACGTAAGTAAAAATAATAACACAAAGTGACATTTAAATTAATGCCAATTAACGCATTTTACATAATTTCAAATACTAATTTAACTTTTCTTGCCTTTAGAAAAATTCATGAAAAGCAAATTGTTGCTGTCATTTCTGGCGTTGGTTTTAATAATCAAAATCATTAAAATTAAACTGTTTTGGTTGTTGCCGATAGTGATTGGTGTTGGCGCTGCCAAGAAATTGCTCTTGAAATTTTTACTATTTCTGTTTCCTGCTCTATCTCATCTTTTCAAATTATGCTCGTACTACCAGCAGACATATCATTCGACTAAATTCCATCATCACCATCATCATATTAATCATCATCATACGGTAAGTCATCAATTACAGATTTACGAGTAAAAGAAATAAATGAAGAGAAGTTTGGTTCGGTCAAAAAGTAGAAACTTTTACGCAAACAACAGGAAAAGAAATAAATCGATTTAAAAAAATAGAAATGAAAATACAATTCAAAACGAACTGCATAATTGACTTAATGAAATAGCAACTTGATTATGAATCAAAACAAAAGTGAAAATGCTTAAACTATTTGTTTAATTTTAGGTGCGCGTATTTACAGCAAAAATTCGCACGAAAATATTTAAATTTTTTGAAAAAAAAACACAGTTCTTTATTTAAGAAATTTTATATTTGATTTAGGGACGATTATAAGAATTTTGGAATAAAAAGAACGGTAATAGATTTCTGTAAGGCTCTGGTTAAGCAGATCTCAAATAATATATCAAATTTTTCAGTTTAAGCACATTTTGTCTGCTAAACACGACAATCAATTCCGTAATTTTCACTGTTTTGTACGAAAAACTACAATTTAATTCAAAGTGGCCGGGAAATTCGAAGCCCTATTTTATGGTTGGGGGTAGAGCACTAAATATTGATTTAAATCATTGCTATTTTGTTAACTACCACTAAAAAAAATTAGTGATATTGCAAATTTGTTCACTATCACTAAACGAAGATTGAATGCAAAAATCTGCACTCAATTCAAATAGTGCAAAATTTGTACTTGCAACCAAAAAATCTGCATATAAACAGACTCTTACTAAAATTTGAAAAATGAAGTTTTGTTTGAGCATAGCTTTGGATTCTTGTTATGATATGCATAAGAAATTTAGAGCAAAATTTTAAGTTGCACTCAATTGAGTGAAGACCAAAAAAAGTTGCAATAAACTGATGATTGCTTTTTCTTAAATCAAACTATTTTTTTTTTGAGTGCAAAATTTTTTAGCATCACTATCACTCATGCAAAAAATTGCAAAATGATTGCAATAATTTTGCACTATCACGAACTGTGAGTTGAAACTGCAAAATGAGTGCACTAAACCCATCTATGCCCTATTTATATAGAACATTTTGTGCTAAAAATTATCAATATTAATTCTCTTTATAAAAACACTGTCCTTGTCGGAATTAAATCCGGGGTAATTATTATTAATTAACATAAAAGTCTAAAAGTCCATAAAAAAAAAGAGTTATTTTTCCGGAGTAAGTCTTCTTTGGAAGGAACGGCTGAATGTATAGTGATACTTTAAAGTTGTTGTTCTTTTTTTTTCCTCCAAAAAAAGTATTTACTTTGTAGAGATTTAGTACCTTCTCATAATCTTAGTTTTCCATCCCTGTACATACCCAATTTAAAGTCACAATGTTTTTCGCTAAAGAATTAAAAATTTTTTTTAAAAGTTTTAAATAAAAAAGTAAATTTTCATAATTATCAAATATCGAATTGTAAAATTTCAACATACATCTCAAGCGTTGTATCCAATTTATCGTATAAACCACTTTAATCCGAAAAGATGTTTGTTTAACGGATATGGAAATCAGGCCAGCTTTAGTCGGCTCAACGCCCTAAGTTCTTTGTATTTTTAAAATAAAGTATTTTTTACAAAATATTTTTTACAATATATTTTATTGCAAAATTGGTAAATACTAGTTTAAAAATAGTAAAGAAATGAAAAATGAAGGTCGATAAAAATCTGTGTTAAAAAAAAATATCTGACATTAGACAAAGTTTTTGAAAGGAATCTTTCATAGTGTGATACTTAATTTTGCTTTAGCTTTAAATAAAATTATTTATTTACATTAAAGTACATAAATTTTCTAAAGGAAGATTCTATTATTAGTAAGATATTAATATTTCAATGCCCAGATCGCGCGACCCTAACAATCCCAACACAAATGCAATTTGTGATATCTTTACACAAGCAATAATGCCGGCAGGGTAACTGCGTCAAATTTCCAATGTTCAAGCTAATATTTTAAGGTGGCGAACACGTACATATTTTAGAATATAAATTGAAAAATAAGCTGAATTGAGCATAAAGATGAGTTCTAAATATATAAATATTAAACATTAACACTCTTTAAAAGCAAGTAGTAATTCAGTTTTATTTGTTTGTAGAGTTTTAAAAAAACATAATTAAGTTTTCCCTAATTTTTTATGTTTCTCCTTCTTATTCCATTAGAAAAACCAGCTCTGAAGTAAATGGCAATTGAATTTAACAACTTGTGTTAAAAGATAATTGCTCAACAATGTATTGTAACATGTGTTGCTTAACAAGTATTCTAACACATATTTATGCAGGGAACACGTTATGCAATAGAATTTTACAGTTGCCACGGCCATAATTGCCAAATTTATTGCTCGTGTGGTCTGGGGGTTAAGCTGGCATTATTTGTAATTGTATACCGAACGATGGAGTAAATTTGCGATACAAACAATGTGTTTGGTCCATTTAAAGGATGGTTCAACCCTAAAGCACGATGTTAATTGTGAGTCACACCTTAAAGTGACACCTTAACGGCGCACAGTGGCGCCCGTAGAGCAAGCGAGGTTGCAAAAATCAAAATTTTCATGAGTGCCGACGAAGTTTTGAATAAACCCATGTTATAGGAAACTTTTCAACGATTTCAAATATGCCACTCTTAATAATATCACATTTTTAGTTTAGAAGATATAACCGTTCAAAGTTGACCGACTTTCGGTTTTCAAAAAAACACACAATTTTTAGTCAATTTGTTGCGATTTCAGGTGTAATATCACGAAAAATAGGTAACGAATCGCCTTATTTTTTATTTGTATTGATTGATGTATTTATTAAATGTATAATGATAAAAAAAAAATTAACTGTTTGCTTTGTGTTTCTCCTGGTAAATCACTATTTAAAAACTATCCGTTTTTTCACTATTTTTCAACTTTGACGGAAAATAAAAAAAACTATATTTTTCTATATTTGCCATACGTGCAAAACCTGTTCTTTGATAATTTCTTTACATAAATCAAAAGGTTTTATCTGCCCGTACGTGCCCGTTTGGCTTCTAGAGGTAAAAAAGTTCAAAAAGACATGGTTGCAGAAATTGTATGGCGTCCATCCCTTATATGTTTTGACTGACAGTAGTTTGATCTAATAGTTTGAAAAAAACTACTCATTGAAATTAGCAGGTACGTACCTCACATAAACAATACTTTGGCGTACAAATGGTCAGGAACAATATTGACTTATGGTCCCTACAGGTAGGCACAAGTCTTATTTGGACACGTGCATAATATCAAAATTGCATTATTCAGCCTAAATCCATATGTATGCAGGGAACAGGTAAATTTTTAGGCATGGTAGCATAAGCCTATATATTGCAAAATAAGCATAATGCCTGGATTAGTCTACGCCTGAAAGTTGGCGCAACAATTACTGAAACCATTAAACAATTTAAGTACTGAAAACATGGCGTTGAACAATTTAAAATTATTTGAACTGTTTAGAAAGTCAACCACACCAAAGTTTTTCACGGAAGTGAAAATTCTTCCTGAGAAGTTGACATTGATCAGCAAATGGGGCTGCGATGGATCATCCGGACAAAGCGTTTATAAGCAAAGGATATCTTTCGATGACGCTACAATATCGGACGGAAATATGTTTATGGCATCTGTTGTTCCTTTGCGGCTAAAATCGGATGATTCCCTACACTGGAAAAATCCACGTCCGTCATCAGTGCATTATTGCCGACCAATAATATTTCAGTTTGCAAGGGAATCGGCAGAACTCATAAGGACTACGGTGAAGGACATTGAAGGACAAATAAGCAAGATTAAGCCTACAAAGCTGCAAATTGGAGAAGGAAAATATATTGAATGCAATTACGAGTTCCACCTGACCATGGTTGACGGAAAAGTCGTAAACGAACTGACAGGAACAACCTCAACAATGTCATGCCCGATTTGCAAAAAGAGTCAGAAGAACTTTTTTCAATTCAATTCAATTTATTTCATATATAATATGTGACATCTCAATTTTATATAATTAGTTGTAAAGAGTTTAAGATTAGTATCTTTTTCTGCTTAATTATAATATATTTCAATTAGTTATCATATATATATATATAGACAGAATTATATTGGAGGTAAAAATTTAGCAAAAACCTATTTAAACCCCTTTTTTCGTTTTATTTTTATATTTTTTTTATCGATTTTATATTATTATTTGTCAGAAGAACTTTGGTAATTTAAACGATTCTACAAATGAGGAGAATTACGAATATGGAATATCACCATTGCACGCAAGGATAAGGTGTATGGAATTCTTGCTAAAACTGGCATATACCCTACCACAAGAGGAGGAAAACTTCGATGAAAATACATCAATAAAAAAAAGATCAGAAAGAAGCAAATACAGGATGCTTTTTTTAAACAAGTTGGACTAAAAGTAGACTGTCCCAAGCACGGATACGGTAACTCTAACGATGGAAACACTTCTAGGAGATTTTTTGAAAATGATGAGGCAGTAACTAGAATCATTGGAATTGACAATCAAATCGTGAAAAGATTGGGAACGATCTTGGATGTTTTAAACTGCAAAGAAAATGTCAATTCTACAAAATATGGAGAATATGCGTCGAAAACTGCATCTCTTTTAGCAGAAATGTATCCACAGAAGAAGTTGACCCCGACCGTCCATAAAATATTGGCGCATGGCAAAGATATAATTGAGTACCAGTCTTTGCCAATTGGAGAGCTTTCTGAAGAAGCACAGGAGTCTCTTAACAAATTTTATAAAAAATATAGATTGCAGAACACATTCAAAGCATCAAGGGTAAGGCAAAATGAGGACCTCTTCAACATGTTGGCAGCATCTTCCGATCCACTTATTTCTTCCCTGCGGCATGTGAAGTCACGAATAGAGTTACAAAATAATTATAGTTTAGAAATTGTTAGTCTTTTAGATATACCTTCTCTTACGAATTGTGATGAATATTTTACAGAAAATTGAAAAAATAAATTTAAAAAAATAAATAATTTTTTTTTTAATTTGTTGGGTAATAATTTAAAACATAAAACCCTTAAGAAAAAAAATAAAAACAATCTAAAAATGTAAAAATAATTTTTTTTAGTTACCATAAAATTGATTTTTCTACTAATTTTAACTTTGATAACCCATAAGTAGGCCCCTACAAAGCGTAGCACCCTTTCCAAACGCTCATTTCATAGGCTGAACAGTTATCTATCATATGCTGTTTAAACTGTTCAATTATCTTATTCGGTTCAAAAGATATGATTTTTGCAACGAAAAAACTCAAATGGCGCCACTGTGCGGCGTTCAAATCAAAATAAATTTCATGCTATTCGTGATTTTTTTGGTCAGTGTCCACAATCGGGAGAATTGGGCGTAAATTTCAGCAAACCGAGTCTGTAGGAAATGTGAAAACCCCTGTGCATGTTCCGGCAATTCGTTCTGCAAAAATATTGCTGTTGTTCGCGATAGTGTGGCATTAGAGACGTATACCTCGACTCGTCGTCGTGCCCTACAATTGCGAGATTATAAGGGACTTTTTGTGGCCAGAAATTTAGGATATAGACCTGGACTTTCAACTTGAATCTAATGAATCGCTCGCTCTTATAAATCTTGTAAACTATTGCGCGAGAAATTCAATGGGCGTGCTGTCTCACGGCGCGGCGATGTCAATTGGTCTCCACTATTACGTGATTTGACACCGTTGGACTTTTTTCTTTGGGGATTTTTAAAGGAAAAAAGTATACGTCAATAAGCCAAGAATAATCCGAACACTTAAGGATGCGATAATTCGGCACATTAGCGACATTGAACCTCAATTATGTCTTAGAGTCATTGAAAATATGGACCATCGTATAGAGGTATGCCACCGCAGCCGCCGCGAAGAATTTGGCTTATATAGATCCTTCTATCATAATAAAAAAAATATTAAGATAATTCTCTGAAAATTTTTGTTTTATTTACAATTAACATTGTGCGTTTTGCTTGGACCACCCAATATGTCATACACGCAGAGAAAAAATATGGTTGGGCATGGTAACGGCAACTACAGTATGTTTATTGTAACAATATATTGTTGTTGTACACAAAATATTGTTACTTTTGTTTAAAATCAACAATATTATAGTAACTGTAAGCATGTCAATGTTTATCGCAATTATGAATTTAGGTATGGTTCACTGAAAAATACTCATTTTTATAACAACTAAGTAATGATAACCTTGAAAACATATTCCCGCCTATTATGAAAGTCGACGTCGACATAAGTCGACGGCATCGGAACAGTAATTATATTTTCTGAGTCGTTATTGACAATAACCGATTAGTATTGACAGTAATTATATTTTCTGAGTCGTTATTGACAATAACCGATTAGTATTGACAGTTACTTGATATTTTCTACGGCGCTTTTAAGTCGATGTCGAGTAGAATTGTCTCTGTTTTAGTCGACAGGAAATTTTGCGACGACTCAAATGAAAGTTAAAGGAATTATAAGTAGAATGTAAATATATTTATTAAATACGTTAAAATAAAAAAACCAAATTTAAAAGAAGTTAGGGGCACAAATTTATATAGTAAATTAAGCACAAAAATTCGGAAAAGTTTGATAAAATAGCGAAAATTCGAGAAATTTTTAACTTAAGACGATTGCCTCAAAGAGCAACAAAACTACGCAAAATTGCAAAAATTTGGAAAAGCTTGCAAAAATTTCGAAAATTCGCGAAAATTGTTAATATTTAAAACAAGCCATAAAATAAATTAAAAGTCCCTAAAACTATAAGGAATGTCAAAAATTCGATAAAAATTGCAAAATTAGCGAAAACTCTCAACAATTTGCCAACAGCGGCATGATAGCAAAGTCTTTTATTTATTAAAAATCATTAAAGCTATAAAGAATCAGAAAGCTTACAGTAAAAAATAGCTCTTATCGCGAACCTGGCAAAAATTCAAAATCGGAAACAAACTCTTAAATTAATTTAATATCGCTTAATCGGCTAAAAAACAAAATTGTCGGAAAATAGCATAAACAGCGTTAGCAAAATTAACTTTAATGATAAAGAACAAAAATAATAGAAAAAAAAAAAATTGGAGTTGATTAAAATTCTTATTCACTTTAGGGTCTTACTTGTATAATATTTTTAGCTTTTCTAAAGTATTTGGAAAAAGTTTCCTGACGAGCTGGCCTAAGCAACCAGCGAAATGCTCATAGAAACTAGCTTTCCCACAACAATAAATTTCAGTGTTTTCATTCAAAAGTTGGGATTATTAGCACATCATTAATAAATGAATTAATTAATGATGTGATTTTTTTCTGTCAGATTTTCGATAACTTGTTGACGTCGAAACAACTTTCTTATAATATACCAAATTAACGTCGAAGTGATGTAGTCGTCGACTTGATGTGACAACAAATAAAAATTAATGTCGACGTCGACAACAACTTACATAATAGGGGTGACTATATTCCTCACAACCATTTAATGATATTTAATAGCCATAACATGATAACTTTCTATACGTGTACTCATAATATGTTTAAGATGCAAACAAAATATCTTTACTCTTCTAATATTTTGTTCAGTTTTGTCGTTTGTTTTCCATATGCTTATCTAATTATTTGTTATTCTGTGGTTAAACAATTAAAAAAAAATACCCATTAAAAAAACCAGTTTAAAGAAATTAAAAATAAAGAAATTGTAGGTACATTAAAAATTGTAAAATGTCACAAAATAAGATATCAATTAGGGAGATCGAACGGTTATTATTCGACCGGTTTTAACCGGTTATTTAAGCTTTGCCCAAGTCGGTTATTTTAAAATTCCCATTTTTCGAATATCGAATAAACCGGTTATTTTGGTATAATATACCGGTTATTTTAGTAATGTGTAACTTATATACATTTTCCTTACTCTTGTTGTAGATGTACCCGTAATTTAAGTATTTTCTAATTGAATATTGGCCAAACTTAAACTTTTCATGAATAATGTCAAAACAAAATGTAACAAAGGTCAAAAAACATTATGAACACTGTAAATACAAATCGCTTATAAAAGCGTGTGTTCTTGTAAAAAAAACCAAAAACTATTCAAAATACTACGAAAACGTGTGGTTTTAAAAATAAATAGTAATTTGTGCAAGAGCGTTCTAAATATTAAATATATTTTTATATAAAGGTAATCTCTAGATATTTTTCGAACGCGATTAAAAAGACAAAGATAGTTGCCTGAAGTGCCCTAAAATGATAAGTTACAAAGGTTCTTCCATGTCACGACTTATTAATCACCTTTAGTTAGTATATATGCTTGACATTAATGTGATCTAAATGTAACTTAACTCCGTTCGAAGTAGTTCTAAGGAGACGACAAATAATACTTTATTTTACTAAAATACGCTGCAAAAAATAAATCATTGGGTGAAATATTAACCCGTTGTGTTGCCGATGACGAAATGCCCGTTAAGGCACTAAAAACTCTTAAGTAGTTCTAACATCTCTTCATGCTGAAAAATACAGCACTACGGCGGAATCAACGATATGGGAAAAATTTCTACCAGTTTCATTTATTAAAACAGCAAGAACTAAAAAACAAAATTGAAGAATCCAAACAATGTATGGAATGTTTTAAATTGTAGTCGACGAATTGACAATTATTTTACACAAAAAGAATGTTCAGTTCACTATTCGTTTCTATAATGCTGAAACCAAATAACTTGAAAAAGATAATCCTGGCTAAGAGGTTTTGTTTGCAACTATTGAAAAATATGATTGATTTATATAGACATGCTTAACCACCAACAAATTAAAACTCTTTCAAAATTAATTTGAGAGAATATATCAAATAATAACTTTATAAAATCCCTTTAATTTATTTGCTTTTGCAAAACGTTTCTCTAGATCAAATATAATTCAACAGTTTCTAAATTGCATTATACAAATATCTTCTTACAAATAAAGTTTAGTAAATCAATAAAAAATTGTTGAAAATTTAGCTAAATTTTGATCAATTTACTGGTCCCACTTTTCTTCGATTTTATCCTAAACTATTTGTTAGGTCTGATCTAAGTCATATCTATGTACTTTGTTGGTTCCTTACCTTGTTTTGTTTTTATTCAAATTAACGTTTTATTTAAAAACTTATTTGATTTTTGTGTTTTTAAGTATTCGAAATAAAACCGGTTAACCGGTTATTTAAAAATTGCTTAACCGAAAACCGGGTTTTTTAAAATAGCAACTATTCGTAATATTCGAAAACCGGTTATTAAAAAAAGTCGAATAATCGATATCCCTAATATCAATGCTAAAAAAATTTTAATATTGTTTGAAAATGGTGCAAAAATATTGAACATTGTTTTGTGTTATTTTAGAGAAAAAGAATGAAAATTCTTTAAAATAATTTGTAAATAATTTCGACCTACGACAAAAATAGGTTAAAAATACAAAAATATAAAAATATTTTTCGGTTTTACATAAAATATACATATTATTATGACTGCAATTTAATATTGATAAATGCCTGTACCTATGTTTCCATAAAATAAAATGTGAAGTTTATCTGAAGTATTCTATCAATTCCATCTCATTGCATCGGGTAAATGTCGAAATGGATTTGGGTCTACTGTTTGGATGACATTATCCAAAAATCGTTTTCTTTACTTGCTTTTTTGAAAAGAAATAGTAAAGAATTCAAAAACCCTTCAACGAGAAAAATTTTGTACTGCGCTTTCGTAAGATCAGTTCTTGAATATGCCTCTTTTATTTGGAATCCTTTTTATACAGCGTAAATTTACAAAATTTGCTCTGTTGCTGAATCTTGACGATAATAACCCATTGTATTCCTATAGTAATCGATGTAATATTTTAGGAATAAAAATACTTGAGGAAAGAAGATTAATCCAATCTATTTTGTTATTATTTGATAAAATGAATTATAACATAAATAGTCCTAATTTATTGTTTTTCTAAAGAAAAGTTTAAAACTAATTTACTAAGTTTAATATACGTGAGTAGTCTGTAAGGATAATTTGTAATTCCAAAGACTTTATAAATAAATTGAAATTGAAAATTGATTAACATGATAATAATATGATTACTTCTTACTTCTTAACATATTATGATTAACATGATAATAATATGATTACATGAAATTATAAAAGGATGTAATAAAAACAACTTATGATTAAGGGAAAAATATTATGATGTAATATTACGAATATATTTCGTCATTATATTATTCAATAATAATCGTAATATGTTGACTACAATCATGAATCTTATCATAATATGTTGCTCTTAGAATATGTTTACCACAACCATGTTTTTTCTTTGCGTGTAGTTAAACTATTATAACCTAATTTCATCTGCTAAGGTCCCTGATCTTATAATATTATAAGAAAAACTCTTCGGAAGTCCGATGATTATCTCAATGTATTACACACCCAATAAAGATTTTAATATACCCCATCATCTAATAAACCCATATATACCCCACCATAAATAAAACTCTGTTATAAGACTGGTTATCCTTCTATTAAAACAAGTAAGAAAGTATAGTCGTGCCTGCCGTTAGATACCAGACATCACTTGCTCGTGTTGTCCAAATTATTTTATGAGATTATGGATCTACCGTAACAATTTTTTTTTTCTTGTAAAGAGTAATACCCAATTCACACGGTGATTTCAAATCGTCAGTAACAATCATGACAATTTTGGCTCTAGACCAGGGCATGGCTGGCCGTGATAGATGTCTCTGAAGAAATAAGAAAACATATAAATGCCAAAATGATTACTCTTCTCGTGTTACTTGATCACTCCAAAGCTTTCGACTCAGTCAATCGCTCTGTTTTGTGTCTTAAACTAAAATATTTATGTGTAAGTTTTGAGAAACTGCAGTAAAATGTATGTCTTCTTATGTTAGTGGTAGGCCCCAAGCGACATACCACGGCTCAGATGTATCAAACACCTGCATACTAAGGCGGGGCGTACCACAGGGATCAATACTTGGTCCTCTTCTTTACTCGATATATTCGAATGATCCACCATCCCAATTAAAGTTTTGCGAAATACAAATGTACGCTGACGATGTGTAGCTTTACATAAGTTGCGAGCCAAGAAATATAATTCATTGTGTCAACAAATTAAACCATGATCTATATAATATCTACAATTGGGCCTCTAATAACGGTCTTTGCTTAAATACAAAAAATCACAAGCCATCATCATTGGTAAATCACTTTATATCCCCTCGTTTATCCCGCCGATCCAAATAAACGATGAAAAACTTGAAATAGTCAAGACATCAAAAAATCTAGGTGTAATTTTTAACTCTGACCTCAGTTGGTCTAATCATATTAATTGTATATGTGGTGTTACTCACGCAATGTCAAGGAATCTTTAAAGGACGCAATATTTCACTCCTCTCAAAGTAAAAATGCTAATCGCTAAATCGTACCTCCTGCCAAAACTCGTATATGCCTGCGAACTCTTTTCAAACTGTGACTCAGTATGCGAACATAAACTTAATGTGACATTTAACAATATGGCTAGATATGTTCTTGCCAGTAGACGTCTTGATAGTATCTCTGATCACTCAAAGGGAATCTACAATTTAACACTCAAAAACCTGTTGAAAGTTCGTTCATTATTGTTTCTACAAAAGCTGATTTTTACTAAACAACCGGAATATTTAGACAGAAGATTAACTTTTTCAAGATCTAACCGAGGAAAAAATATAAACTCCATTCGCTACCGTAGCGTTTTATCAGATAGGCATTTTGACGTATTTACAATTCGTCTGTGAACCGACTACCTCCCCATATTCAATTCATTAGCAATGCAAACAGTTTCAAATCTGTCACTTTTAAACATTTTTGTTAAAAATTTTTTGTAAATTATTTTAATAACTTTTTTTATTCTGCTATTCTTTCTATATTTCGCAGCAACAACTACTGCTACTTTTAATGACTTCCTGAATTTATTACTTTGTAGCAGTGATGCATTTTGAGTTTTTAATTTTTGGGCCATAATTACGATTTAAAAGGGCCAAAATACCTTTGACAGGGCCAAAATTATTTCCCAGAAATATCCTGCTTATATTGTGGCCAAATAGAATCAGTGATGCTGACTTGTGGTAAAAAACAAATCAAAACTAGTGCAATAAAATAAAACGTCGAAAATGGCGATGGATTGTCCATATATTAGAAGAACCATCAAAAATATTGCTCAATTTTGCGCTTACTTGGAACCCTATAGGTAGAGGACGTTCCGTCGCGCCCTTGAAGAAAATCTGTAGGAGAGCTATTGATGAGGAGCAGCGTGCTGCGAATCACAATAAAGCGAATAAAATATTGAAATACAGTTGCACGGTTGAGGTCCTATGGTCGAATAGGAGAAAAGAACGACTGAAGATAATGGACAGTCTACTACAGTGATTTTTGGTATTAACTTGATATACATACATACTTACAAAAAAGAATTTTTATTTAAGACAAGATAGGTTTGCCAATAAAATTATGAATTTTTTTAATAAACAAAACAATGTTGTAAATAAAATTCATGTTTGAAACAGTGAGAAAGTTACATTGGAAAATGTACTGAACGGTTAATACTAGTTAGTTGAATTTTGAGCTGAAAGGGCCAAAATAGTTTAGAAAGTACCACAGGGCCATCAAACATTCAAGAGTGCCACAAATGGCCCAATTGTGCCACATTTTGCATCACTGCTTTGTAGCTTTATTCTCCACTTTTTGCGTCATTAGTTATATATAAAATAATAACTTTATTATTATATCTTAAATAAGTCATAAGTATACAATACAAAAAAATACTTTGGTATAATGACTTAAAAATCAATTTGCAATATATTATATTTATATTTGTTAGATAGATATCTGGTAATATTATAAAATTTTAAGGATAATTTCTATGTGAAATACATGGAAAATCCAAAACTCAATAAAATGTATGTAAATATTTACATAAATATGTTCCAAAATTACCAACACAATATATTTTTCTTATTAGAATTCTAGTAGTGACATCGATCTAATGTAAACGATACTTCTTTGAAGATCATAATCAGGCCTGTCACAGAAATCGTTCGGAATGGTTTAAAATCCGTGTTTTCATTTCGATCGATTTTCGTAATTCCGACAAATTTTAGTTTTGTTATTTTAAAGTTAAATGTGGCAATTTGTGCAAACCAAAACAAAAACTTTTTTCGATCGAAAAATTAAAAGTGATTTTATTCCGAGAAAATTTATCGGTTTTCGTGTTCTGAAAAAGCTTTCTCGGAATTAAAAAAACTTTCGATCGAAATTGATTTCTGAGACAGGCCCATATATTTACATATATTAATACACACATTGTTATTACATGTGTGTGAAGTTAGCTCCGTCAGTTAGCTTCGTTTTCTTGACTATCAAGATTCCTGTACACAAGCAACTTGTGTTAACATTGTTCTCACTCAACGACTGTTAAGACAACAGAATGGATGTTTTTTGCCAAAAATAAATAATTTCAGACAAAAAAAAAATTAAAAATGGTAATTCAGAATAACAAATAAAACATATATTTTTTATTTAAAGAATTTGGCCAGAAAATTAATTAAAATAAAAAAAAGGCCTACTTTAGAACCCGAAAATGGGTATAAATAGAAATGGTGCTCTAATATGGACTAATAGGGTTGATAGCTTAGGTATTCTAGATTTCAGAACTATATAGTTTATATTCAGAATTTGTATAGATTTTTTGTACTAGAGCATAGCTGAAAGAGAAATTATGAAATTTCGTAAAAAAAAGCCCTATTTTCAGAACCCGAAAATGGGTCAAAATCGAAATGGTGCTCTAATATGGACTAATAGGGTTGATAGCTTAGGTATTCTAGATTTCAGAACTATATAGTTTATATTCAGAATTTGTATAGATTTTTTGTACTAGAGCATAGCTGAAAGTGAAATTATGAAATTTCGTAAAAAAAAGCCCTATTTTCAGAACCCGAAAATGGGTCAAAATCGAAATGGTGCTCTAATATGGACTAATAGGGTTGATAGCTTAGGTATTCTAGATTTCAGAACTATATAGTTTATATTCAGAATTTGTATAGATTTTTTGTACTAGAGCATAGCTGAAAGTGAAATTATGAAATTTCGTAAAAAAAAGCCCTATTTTCAGAACCCGAAAATGGGTCAAAATCGAAATGGTGCTCTAATATGGACTAATAGGGTTGATAGCTTAGGTATTCTAGATTTCAGAACTATATAGTTTATATTCAGAATTTGTATAGATTTTTTGTACTAGAGCATAGCTGAAAGTGAAATTATGAAATTTCGTAAAAAAAAGCCCTATTTTCAGAACCCGAAAATGGGTCAAAATCGAAATGGTGCTCTAATATGGACTAATAGGGTTGATAGCTTAGGTATTCTAGATTTCAGAACTATATAGTTCATATTCAGAATTTGTATAGATTTTTTGTACTAGAGCATAGCTGAAAGTGAAATTATGAAATTTCGTAAAAAAAAGCCCTATTTTCAGAACCCGAAAATGGGTCAAAATCGAAATGGTGCTCTAATATGGACTAATAGGGTTGATAGCTTAGGTATTCTAGATTTCAGAACTATATAGTTTATATTCAGAATTTGTATAGATTTTTTGTACTAGAGCATAGCTGAAAGTGAAATTATGAAATTTCGTAAAAAAAAGCCCTATTTTCAGAACCCGAAAATGGGTCAAAATCGAAATGGTGCTCTAATATGGACTAATAGGGTTGATAGCTTAGGTATTCTAGATTTCAGAACTATATAGTTTATATTCAGAATTTGTATAGATTTTTTGTACTAGAGCATAGCTGAAAGTGAAATTATGAAATTTCGTAAAAAAAAGCCCTATTTTCAGAACCCGAAAATGGGTCAAAATCGAAATGGTGCTCTAATATGGACTAATAGGGTTGATAGCTTAGGTATTCTAGATTTCAGAACTATATAGTTTATATTCAGAATTTGTATAGATTTTTTGTACTAGAGCATAGCTGAAAGTGAAATTATGAAATTTCGTAAAAAAAATCCCTATTTTCAGAACCCGAAAATGGGTCAAAATCGAAATGGTGCTCTAATATGGACTAATAGGGTTGATAGCTTAGGTATTCTAGATTTCAGAACTATATAGTTTATATTCAGAATTTGTATAGATTTTTTGTACTAGAGCATAGCTGAAAGTGAAATTATGAAATTTCGTAAAAAAAAAGCCCTATTTTCAGAACCCGAAAATGGGTCAAAATCGAAATGGTGCTCTAATATGGACTAATAGGGTTGATAGCTTAGGTATTCTAGATTTCAGAACTATATAGTTTATATTCAGAATTTGTATAGATTTTTTGTACTAGAGCATAGCTGAAAGTGAAATTATGAAATTTCGTAAAAAAAATCCCTATTTTCAGAACCCGAAAATGGGTCAAAATCGAAATGGTGCTCTAATATGGACTAATAGGGTTGATAGCTTAGGTATTCTAGATTTCAGAACTATATAGTTTATATTCAGAATTTGTATAGATTTTTTGTACTAGAGCATAGCTGAAAGTGAAATTATGAAATTTCGTAAAAAAAAGCCCTATTTTCAGAACCCGAAAATGGGTCAAAATCGAAATGGTGCTCTAATATGGACTAATAGGGTTGATAGCTTAGGTATTCTAGATTTCAGAACTATATAGTTTATATTCAGAATTTGTATAGATTTTTTGTACTAGAGCATAGCTGAAAGTGAAATTATGAAATTTCGTAAAAAAAAGCCCTATTTTCAGAACCCGAAAATGGGTCAAAATCGAAATGGTGCTCTAATATGGACTAATAGGGTTGATAGCTTAGGTATTCTAGATTTCAGAACTATATAGTTTATATTCAGAATTTGTATAGATTTTTTGTACTAGAGCATAGCTGAAAGTGAAATTATGAAATTTCGTAAAAAAAAGCCCTATTTTCAGAACCCGAAAATGGGTCAAAATCGAAATGGTGCTCTAATATGGACTAATAGGGTTGATAGCTTAGGTATTCTAGATTTCAGAACTATATAGTTTATATTCAGAATTTGTATAGATTTTTTGTACTAGAGCATAGCTGAAAGTGAAATTATGAAATTTCGTAAAAAAAAGCCCTATTTTCAGAACCCGAAAATGGGTCAAAATCGAAATGGTGCTCTAATATGGACTAATAGGGTTGATAGCTTAGGTATTCTAGATTTCAAAACTATATAGTTTATATTCAGAATTTGTATAGATTTTTTGTACTAGAGCATAGCTGAAAGTGAAATTATGAAATTTCGTAAAAAAAGCCCTATTTTCAGAACCCGAAAATGGGTCAAAATCGAAATGGTGCTCTAATATGGACTAATAGGGTTGATAGCTTAGGTATTCTAGATTTCAGAACTATATAGTTTATATTCAGAATTTGTATAGATTTTTTGTACTAGAGCATAGCTGAAAGTGAAATTATGAAATTTCGTAAAAAAAAAGCCCTATTTTCAGAACCCGAAAATGGGTCAAAATCGAAATGGTGCTCTAATATGGACTAATAGGGTTGATAGCTTAGGTATTCTAGATTTCAGAACTATATAGTTTATATTCAGAATTTGTATAGATTTTTTGTACTAGAGCATAGCTGAAAGTGAAATTATGAAATTTCGTAAAAAAAAGCCCTATTTTCAGAACCCGAAAATGGGTCAAAATCGAAATGGTGCTCTAATATGGACTAATAGGGTTGATAGCTTAGGTATTCTAGATTTCAGAACTATATAGTTTATATTCAGAATTTGTATAGATTTTTTGTACTAGAGCATAGCTGAAAGTGAAATTATGAAATTCTGAAATCTAGAATACCTAAGCTATCAACCCTATTAGTCCATATTAGAGCACCATTTCGATTTTGACCCATTTTCGGGTTCTGAAAATAGGGCTTTTTTTTACGAAATTTCATAATTTCACTTTCAGCTATGCTCTAGTACAAAAAATCTATACAAATTCTGAATATAAACTATATAGTTCTGAAATCTAGAATACCTAAGCTATCAACCCTATTAGTCCATATTAGAGCACCATTTCGATTTTGACCCATTTTCGGGTTCTGAAAATAGGGATTTTTTTTACGAAATTTCATAATTTCACTTTCAGCTATGCTCTAGTACAAAAAATCTATACAAATTCTGAATATAAACTATATAGTTCTGAAATCTAGAATACCTAAGCTATCAACCCTATTAGTCCATATTAGAGCACCATTTCGATTTTGACCCATTTTCGGGTTCTGAAAATAGGGCTTTTTTTTACGAAATTTCATAATTTCACTTTCAGCTATGCTCTAGTACAAAAAATCTATACAAATTCTGAATATAAACTATATAGTTCTGAAATCTAGAATACCTAAGCTATCAACCCTATTAGTCCATATTAGAGCACCATTTCGATTTTGACCCATTTTCGGGTTCTGAAAATAGGGCTTTTTTTTACGAAATTTCATAATTTCACTTTCAGCTATGCTCTACAAAAAATCTATACAAATTCTGAATATAAACTATATAGTTCTGAAATCTAGAATACCTAAGCTATCAACCCTATTAGTCCATATTAGAGCACCATTTCGATTTTGACCCATTTTCGGGTTCTGAAAATAGGGCTTTTTTTTTACGAAATTTCATAATTTCACTTTCAGCTATGCTCTAGTACAAAAAATCTATACCAATTCTGAATATAAACTATATAGTTCTGAAATCTAGAATACCTAAGCTATCAACCCTATTAGTCCATATTAGAGCACCATTTCGATTTTGACCCATTTTCGGGTTCTGAAAATAGGGATTTTTTTTACGAAATTTCATAATTTCACTTTCAGCTATGCTCTAGTACAAAAAATCTATACAAATTCTGAATATAAACTATATAGTTCTGAAATCTAGAATACCTAAGCTATCAACCCTATTAGTCCATATTAGAGCACCATTTCGATTTTGACCCATTTTCGGGTTCTGAAAATAGGGCTTTTTTTTACGAAATTTCATAATTTCACTTTCAGCTATGCTCTAGTACAAAAAATCTATACAAATTCTGAATATAAACTATATAGTTCTGAAATCTAGAATACCTAAGCTATCAACCCTATTAGTCCATATTAGAGCACCATTTCGATTTTGACCCATTTTCGGGTTCTGAAAATAGGGCTTTTTTTTTACGAAATTTCATAATTTCACTTTCAGCTATGCTCTAGTACAAAAAATCTATACAAATTCTGAATATAAACTATATAGTTCTGAAATCTAGAATACCTAAGCTATCAACCCTATTAGTCCATATTAGAGCACCATTTCGATTTTGACCCATTTTCGGGTTCTGAAAATAGGGATTTTTTTTACGAAATTTCATAATTTCACTTTCAGCTATGCTCTAGTACAAAAAATCTATACAAATTCTGAATATAAACTATATAGTTCTGAAATCTAGAATACCTAAGCTATCAACCCTATTAGTCCATATTAGAGCACCATTTCGATTTTGACCCATTTTCGGGTTCTGAAAATAGGGCTTTTTTTTACGAAATTTCATAATTTCACTTTCAGCTATGCTCTAGTACAAAAAATCTATACAAATTCTGAATATAAACTATATAGTTCTGAAATCTAGAATACCTAAGCTATCAACCCTATTAGTCCATATTAGAGCACCATTTCGATTTTGACCCATTTTCGGGTTCTGAAAATAGGGATTTTTTTTACGAAATTTCATAATTTCACTTTCAGCTATGCTCTAGTACAAAAAATCTATACAAATTCTGAATATAAACTATATAGTTCTGAAATCTAGAATACCTAAGCTATCAACCCTATTAGTCCATATTAGAGCACCATTTCGATTTTGACCCATTTTCGGGTTCTGAAAATAGGGCTTTTTTTTACGAAATTTCATAATTTCACTTTCAGCTATGCTCTAGTACAAAAAATCTATACAAATTCTGAATATAAACTATATAGTTCTGAAATCTAGAATACCTAAGCTATCAACCCTATTAGTCCATATTAGAGCACCATTTCGATTTTGACCCATTTTCGGGTTCTGAAAATAGGGCTTTTTTTACGAAATTTCATAATTTCACTTTCAGCTATGCTCTAGTACAAAAAATCTATACAAATTCTGAATATAAACTATATAGTTCTGAAATCTAGAATACCTAAGCTATCAACCCTATTAGTCCATATTAGAGCACCATTTCGATTTTGACCCATTTTCGGGTTCTGAAAATAGGGCTTTTTTTTACGAAATTTCATAATTTCACTTTCAGCTATGCTCTAGTACAAAAAATCTATACAAATTCTGAATATAAACTATATAGTTCTGAAATCTAGAATACCTAAGCTATCAACCCTATTAGTCCATATTAGAGCACCATTTCGATTTTGACCCATTTTCGGGTTCTGAAAATAGGGCTTTTTTTTACGAAATTTCATAATTTCACTTTCAGCTATGCTCTAGTACAAAAAATCTATACAAATTCTGAATATAAACTATATAGTTCTGAAATCTAGAATACCTAAGCTATCAACCCTATTAGTCCATATTAGAGCACCATTTCGATTTTGACCCATTTTCGGGTTCTGAAAATAGGGCTTTTTTTTACGAAATTTCATAATTTCACTTTCAGCTATGCTCTAGTACAAAAAATCTATACAAATTCTGAATATAAACTATATAGTTCTGAAATCTAGAATACCTAAGCTATCAACCCTATTAGTCCATATGAGAGCACCATTTCGATTTTGACCCATTTTCGGGTTCTGAAAATAGGGCTTTTTTTTTACGAAATTTCATAATTTCACTTTCAGCTATGCTCTAGTACAAAAAATCTATACAAATTCTGAATATAAACTATATAGTTCTGAAATCTAGAATACCTAAGCTATCAACCCTATTAGTCCATATTAGAGCACCATTTCGATTTTGACCCATTTTCGGGTTCTGAAAATAGGGATTTTTTTTACGAAATTTCATAATTTCACTTTCAGCTATGCTCTAGTACAAAAAATCTATACAAATTCTGAATATAAACTATATAGTTCTGAAATCTAGAATACCTAAGCTATCAACCCTATTATTCCATATTAGAGCACCATTTCGATTTTGACCCATTTTCGGGTTCTGAAAATAGGGCTTTTTTTTACGAAATTTCATAATTTCACTTTCAGCTATGCTCTAGTACAAAAAATCTATACAAATTCTGAATATAAACTATATAGTTCTGAAATCTAGAATACCTAAGCTATCAACCCTATTAGTCCATATTAGAGCACCATTTCGATTTTGACCCATTTTCGGGTTCTGAAAATAGGGCTTTTTTTTACGAAATTTCATAATTTCACTTTCAGCTATGCTCTAGTACAAAAAATCTATACAAATTCTGAATATAAACTATATAGTTCTGAAATCTAGAATACCTAAGCTATCAACCCTATTAGTCCATATTAGAGCACCATTTCGATTTTGACCCATTTTCGGGTTCTGAAAATAGGGCTTTTTTTTACGAAATTTCATAATTTCACTTTCAGCTATGCTCTAGTACAAAAAATCTATACAAATTCTGAATATAAACTATATAGTTCTGAAATCTAGAATACCTAAGCTATCAACCCTATTAGTCCATATTAGAGCACCATTTCGATTTTGACCCATTTTCGGGTTCTGAAAATAGGGCTTTTTTTACGAAATTTCATAATTTCACTTTCAGCTATGCTCTAGTACAAAAAATCTATACAAATTCTGAATATAAACTATATAGTTTTGAAATCTAGAATACCTAAGCTATCAACCCTATTAGTCCATATTAGAGCACCATTTCGATTTTGACCCATTTTCGGGTTCTGAAAATAGGGCTTTTTTTTACGAAATTTCATAATTTCACTTTCAGCTATGCTCTAGTACAAAAAATCTATACAAATTCTGAATATAAACTATATAGTTCTGAAATCTAGAATACCTAAGCTATCAACCCTATTAGTCCATATTAGAGCACCATTTCGATTTTGACCCATTTTCGGGTTCTGAAAATAGGGCTTTTTTTTACGAAATTTCATAATTTCACTTTCAGCTATGCTCTAGTACAAAAAATCTATACAAATTCTGAATATAAACTATATAGTTCTGAAATCTAGAATACCTAAGCTATCAACCCTATTAGTCCATATTAGAGCACCATTTCGATTTTGACCCATTTTCGGGTTCTGAAAATAGGGCTTTTTTTTACGAAATTTCATAATTTCACTTTCAGCTATGCTCTAGTACAAAAAATCTATACAAATTCTGAATATAAACTATATAGTTCTGAAATCTAGAATACCTAAGCTATCAACCCTATTAGTCCATATTAGAGCACCATTTCGATTTTGACCCATTTTCGGGTTCTGAAAATAGGGCTTTTTTTTACGAAATTTCATAATTTCACTTTCAGCTATGCTCTAGTACAAAAAATCTATACAAATTCTGAATATAAACTATATAGTTCTGAAATCTAGAATACCTAAGCTATCAACCCTATTAGTCCATATTAGAGCACCATTTCGATTTTGACCCATTTTCGGGTTCTGAAAATAGGGCTTTTTTTTACGAAATTTCATAATTTCACTTTCAGCTATGCTCTAGTACAAAAAATCTATACAAATTCTGAATATGAACTATATAGTTCTGAAATCTAGAATACCTAAGCTATCAACCCTATTAGTCCATATTAGAGCACCATTTCGATTTTGACCCATTTTCGGGTTCTGAAAATAGGGCTTTTTTTTACGAAATTTCATAATTTCACTTTCAGCTATGCTCTAGTACAAAAAATCTATACAAATTCTGAATATAAACTATATAGTTCTGAAATCTAGAATACCTAAGCTATCAACCCTATTAGTCCATATTAGAGCACCATTTCGATTTTGACCCATTTTCGGGTTCTGAAAATAGGGCTTTTTTTTACGAAATTTCATAATTTCACTTTCAGCTATGCTCTAGTACAAAAAATCTATACAAATTCTGAATATAAACTATATAGTTCTGAAATCTAGAATACCTAAGCTATCAACCCTATTAGTCCATATTAGAGCACCATTTCTATTTATACCCATTTTCGGGTTCTAAAGTAGGCCTTTTTTTTATTTTAATTAATTTTCTGGCCAAATTCTTTAAATAAAAAATATATGTTTTATTTGTTATTCTGAATTACCATTTTTAATTTTTTTTTTGTCTGAAATTATTTATTTTTGGCAAAAAACATCCATTCTGTTGTCTTAACAGTCGTTGAGGGAGAACAATGTTAACACAAGTTGCTTGTGTACAGGAAACTTGATAGTCAAGAAAACGAAGCTAACTGACGGAGCTAACTTCACACACATTCTTATTACAGTGTTAGAGCTATAAATGATTTAGTGCAGCAAAAGCACTCTTTATTAAATATTTTCTTACATATCGAAAAATTTATTATTGTGTACACTTTTTCAACATAATTCCATAAGATTTCAGAGCATCTTTAATTAGTGTATTTTAACCTTTTTGAAAGTTAATTTGAAAGTACTTATTTCTTGTCTCTTTTGGTAACTACATATTTTTATACAACCTTTAAGTATAAAATAAAGGTATTCTTTTTTAGGTTGAAATTGGCCAAATTATAAAGGATTACTTTTGGGATATCGTGAACAAAAATAAGTACTTTTTCTAGTAGGAAAATAAGTACTCTTTTCCTCAAGTTCTAATTATTTTTCTGGTTATTTTGTAAGCAAAGTTTTTGCTGGGTTGTTTACTTATTTGTATTAATATTATTTATTTATATGTTTAATTTTCATTTTATTTTATTTATATGTGCCACATATGTATGTATAACATTTATTCTACAGTACTTTAATATAAGACACCGTTCTTGTTGTACTGGGTTATCTAATAAAGAATCAATCAATCAATCAATCTATTTCACATTACATTTACCAATTCTCAAAATATGTAGAAGATACTTTCAATGGTAATTAAAATAATTTCATGTTTCTTTATTCACCGTGTGAATTGGGTGAAGGTCAAAATCTTGTGTGAAGGCCATTATAGAGTTTTAAATGAGTAAAAGTTACTGTTATTAAACGTATGAGGCAAATGTTATTGATTGCAATGAGTGTACAAGATTTATTCGTGTCAAAGTTTTTTTCGGAAAGATTTTCAAAATTGGGATTATGGCTAATTCTAGATATAATTTTTAATGAAACTATTAGCTTGTATTAAAGTTTATATGTCACATTTTAAGTACATTTATAAGAGAAATACTGCGGTAAAAATGATTTTTTGAAGTGGACTTTATAGTAAAGCTATGATCGAATATGAACCGATATTAGCAAAATGATTTATGTTGCTATAGAACATTTTTGTGCATAATTAGTATTTTGGTTATTTTATTGAACTCTTAATGGGTTTTAATCCAAACTTAGATATTTTTAATTAGGCTTAAGTTCATTGAATTTAATTTTCATTAAATTATTTTTATGAAGACAGGAATTTTACAACATGAAATTTATTAAAATTTTATTGATAATTTTCAATTTTAATTAAATTCAATGAACTTAAGCCTAATTAAAAATATCTAAATTTGGCTTAAAAACCATTAACATTTCAATAAAATAACCACAATACCAATTATTGTTAACAGCTAAGGCACGAGCTATGTTTACATGTGTCCTCCAAGTTGTGCTGAAAAAGGTCAACAAGAAAAAAGAAAGACAAAAACCTCCAAAAACAAAAATGTACTTTGGACTTCAAGAAGAATTCTTGACAAAAAGTACGAAAAAACAGAAGTTAGGAAGATCATGCAAATCAATTAAAATAGATAATCATTCATTCAAAAAGCAAATTTCGATCTACCAAAGTGAAATACCATTTGGTTTAAGGATTGATGTTTGACTATTTACGTCGCCCGGCCTCAATAGCCGAGTGAGTAAAGACGGCAAACCCCACTGAAGAGATTGTGTGGTTACAATCGAAATTAGTCTGGGCAACCTGTCCGTGAAAGCCTGGGTTCAAATCTCAGTGCAGTCAAGAATGAAAAATTATCAATAAGATTTTAATTTATTTCATGTTGTAAAATTCCTGTCTTCATAAAAATAATTTAATAAAAAATTAAAATTCAATGAACTTAAGCCTAATTAAAAATATCTAAATTTTTGTGCATATTTTATTTTTGCATATCAGCGTAATAAGATCCTTTAAGGGCGCTAACGATTAATTCCGGGAGGCTTCGGACTGAGTCCAGTATGTATTAATTTTTTTCATTTTAATATCACACTTGTTCAACAATAGTGTATAAACTCAAAATTCATATTTTATCACTTTTTGAAAAAAAAAATCGACACGTAATATTCATTCATATCTTTCCGATGTAAAAATATCGTGCTATTTTGCCTACTTTTTGGTAATGAAACGGTTGGCTAAAAAAATTCTTTTTCCTATGCTTTTAATACTAAATTAAAAAGTGTTTTATTAATTAATTCATTTATTAATGATGTGCTAATAATCCCAATTTTTTTAAATGAAAACACTGAAATTTATTGTTGTGGGAAAGCTAGTTCCTATGCGCATTTCGCTGGTTGCTTAGGCCAGCTCGTCAGGAAACTTTTTCCAAATACTTTAGAAAAGCTAAAAATATTATACAAGTAAGACCATAAAGTGAATAAAGTGTTTTGCTTATACTGAAAGTTCTTACATTTTAAGTTAATACAGTATTGCTGAACCAGTGCGATACGTATGAGGTTTAAATGAATACAAACATCTAAGAAAGCGAATCTGAATAGTTTGGTATATTTAACGTGAATCTAGGACAAGCATATGATTTTATGCATTGAAAAACTTTAGGGCAATCGCATAATATCCTTCCTGCCATGGTGATAACGACTATAAACAAAGATTTTGTTACACTTTATTTCAAAACATATATTTTTTTATAAAATATAATCTTCTTTTTATTCTTGTTTAGATATGAGTAGGTGAGATACAAAACTGGTTCGTTACAAAATTAAAAAAGAGATGACAATTGATTCTCACGGTTCCGTTGGGCGGTTTATGAGAATAAATATACTAATTGTATCAATGCATGTCTTTTTTACATTTTTTTCTAAGGAAATGTATTAATACAATAAGTATATGTCTTCTCATAAAGCTCACCTCACCTACTCACATATCATTTTATTTTTTCAATAGTACTTACGTTTACTATATAAAAAGGGTTAAAAAGACACATACCTGAAAAGAAAAAAATATTATCAATTTCGTTAAATTGCAATTTAAAAAAAGTAAAAGAATGTAAATAAAAACCTGTTTTTTTATATTAAACAGGGTAAGATTTCCAAGCCTTTTGCTTATAAAATATAATATTTTTTCATTAACTATTTATATGGGGTTCTTGGAAAGAAACTCTTATACACGAGTAACGGTGAAAATTTTAGATTCACCAATTTTATTGCTATAACTATTGCTTTCAAAAATATTCTGGACCAGTAGAGCAATAGCATTAAGCTCTCTTTCAGTTGTCTAATTACTATTACCATTGCTAAATGTTTAAAAAAAACACTGCAAGAAACGTTTAAAAGAGCAGTAGCTTAAAAATTAAATCATATCATTATTTTTCTCTTTTACATTACATATTTATTAAATTCAGCTCGAAGTAGTGACAATTTTACTTCAGGAAGTAGCAACTAAGAGTGCCATATTCGGATATGCCGAATCTTATATACCATTCACCATGTGCGATTATAAAAGAAAGTTACATACTGTTCAGATAGAAATAAATCTAATTTGTTCCACGTCCACATTATGCCGTAGGTCGATTATTGATAACCAAGATGCGTAAATCTAATTTGGAAACTTTGGTCCTTGCCGTTCTCCAGATGTACAGAAATCTATAATGTATTTGTATGTAAAGTGCCACGCCCACTTGTCCAATCCCGCCTACTTCTCCATCCCGCTTATACCTAATTTAGAAACTTTGGCTCTTGCCGTTCTCCAGATATACAGAAATCTATAATGTCTGTTTATGGGACGTGTCACTGCCATTTGTCCAATCCCGCCCACATTTTTTCTTTGGCTCTTGCTGCTCTCCAGATATACATAAAAAAATAAATAAAATAAAACAACAACACTAATAGATTTATGGGTTAAGTTAGAGGCAGTCGTGGTTTTTTGTTAATATCTCAGCCATTTGCGAAAAAATCACAAGCCATGATCATTGGTAAATCACTTTACATCCCCTCGTTTATCCCACCGATCCAAATAAACAATTAAAAACTTGAAATAGTCAAGACAGCAAAAAATCTAGGTGTAATTTTTAACTCTGACCTCAGTTGGTCTAATCATAGCAATTGTATATGTTTAGTTACTCACGCAATGTTAAGGAATCTTTTAAGGACGCAATATTTCGCTCCTCTCAAAGTTAGAATGCTAATGGCTAAATCGTACCTCCTGCCAAAACTCTTATATGTATGCGTGCGAACTCTAAGAGATAAATGGGTAAAATTAGAGGCAGTCGTGGTTTTTTGTTCATATCTCAGCCATTTGCGAACCGATCAGGCTGAATTTCAGTAGCAAACAATTCCGGACTATTTTTGACATACATATATGCATAATAACCAAATCCTTATCATACATGGGGTCTTCGGAAAACCCATTTTAGCGGACACACAGACCGACGGACTTCATTAACTCACCTTTGATACTCATAAATACGCAGAATATATATACTTTTTAGGGTATAAAGTCCATATTGTAGAATATTCAAACGGAATGACAAACTAAAGGCAGATTTAGTTTGTACGTTCTGTTCTGTTACGAATCGGCTGTTTTGTTTCTGTTTTTACTTTTATGTTCTTTTCTGTTGCGGACAAATCAATTGAAAATAGAATTCAACGTTAAGTTACGGCCCAAAGTGTGTATGTATTAGTTTGTTGTGATATGAAAAATCTGTAATTTTTTGTTTTAAGCTAGAAAAATTTGGTTTTAATTAATGATTTTTTTTAAAATTGACTTATTTCTGACACAAAATAATAGTTTTGTATTTATTACGAAAAGTTGTTTCTACAATTTCAATGCTTTTCTTTTTAAAAGCAGATGATTCCTTTCACAGAAAAACTAATTACAAAATACTTGCTACAGAATGGAAGGAATGAAACAGAACGGCAACGGAAAGTAACAACTAATGAGGCCTTAATATATACCCTTTTACCTTCAGTGAAGGATATCAAAGAGGTACCAAAAGGAATTTATTGTTTGATGCAGCAATAAAGTAGTCATAAAACAAAATCGTCATTTATGTTATTCAACATAAAATAATAAAATGTTTATGTGTCGTTGGGGTTAAATTTGTTCGTATAAAGCGGCTATAAGACGACCATACTTGGAATGTCGGCATTGTTTGATGATGATGGGTGTGCTTTTCTATTAGACCGTCATGTCGAGTACTTCATACCTCAGTATACAAGCAAATAATGAATGGTGAAGTTTGTGTTTATGATGTTTTGTAATTGTTCTATAGGTTTTTCATACGTCTTTTGCTTTATATGTTTATTGTGGTATACATGTGGAGCAAAACAGGTGCATATCGTACGTGACATAAAACGGAAGTGATTTTGGGGTGAATGTAAAAAGTATGCGAAAATCTGCTAATTGTTGGAGGTATTTTATTAAATGAGATTTGTTTGCCTCTAACCGATTTAGGGAGGGGGATTTTGGGCCTGCCAGCACAACATTTAGTCATGACATAGTACCCTGCCGTCAAATGAGTAGCTAACTACAAAAAAAAACCAAACTTAAGTTAGCTTGTATAGACTAACTCAAATCTACGCAATGCAACATTTACATTAACTAAAGTGTATACAAGTACGGTGTAGTATATTTTAAGTAGAACGAGTCAAGTCGATTGGCAAGCAAACGGTTCTTAGACCCAGAAAAGATTAAATTTATTTTGGGCCATTATTTCAATATACGGAGTAGATATTGGTAATCGGTTATAGCCGGGTTATAGTATAATTGAATTTTTTTTTGATTTATTAAATTTTTTACTCTTTTAATGATATTGCTCACCAAATTTATTTTATTTTTCATGTGCCTTAAATTTTTTTAAATAATAAACTATTTTATTTCTCAAAAAAAACCATAATTTTTAGAAAATTTTGAATAAATTTTTGTTTTCTATTAAAATATAAATTTTTAAAAACTGTTTTATTTCGAATAATTAATATGATAACTAAGTTTGTAGCAAGTTACAAATAGTGAGTTTTAAGCCAACGTGTTAACATTTAACTTTTCGTTGAATGAAATTTAACTAACTTACAGTTAATTTAAAATAACCAACTTAAAGCTAACTTAAAGTAGTAAGTTTATAGCTAGCTACAAAAAGTAAGCTTTAAGTTAACGGCTAGGTAACTAACTTTAAAGTTAATTAAAAGTAGTGCAGAGTCGGACAATTGACTACTTCCTAGAACATCGCAATGTTAAAATAGTTAGTTAATTCCATATAAAAGTAATGCAAGTGTCAACCACCACTACTTGAAAAATAGTTAGCTTTCAGTTAATTTAAAGTTAGCTGAATTTCCGACAGGGTAGCTATAATTTTTATGTCAACACAAACATTTATAGGGAAGTTGTGGTATTAAAAGCTATTTTCGAGATCAGTATTTGTCAGGTACCGTAACAGGTATTCATGATTTTCTTAAAGTCAGATTATAACAGTTATTTTTTGATATTAATTTTTTCAAGCAAAAAAAAAAGTTATTCTCTAAAGAAATGTACAAGTTATAAGAATTTAATTGACCTTAAACATTTATTTTAATGTGCATATGAGATCCTAATGAGTCAACTAAATTATTATAACACGTTAATTTTTTAAGAGAATAACTTTTATTTTTGCTGAAAAAAATAAAAATCAAAAAATAGCTGCTTATTTTGTTCAAAAATATAAAAATCAAAAAATAATTGTTATTATTAATCAAAAAAATAAAAATCGAAATGTTAAAAATTAATAATTTTATCATAGAAAAGTAAATTTACTTGCTTTTTTTGTTTTAAAATTTCAAACGAACTGTTTTTTTTTTTGGTTCCTGGAACTTGCATAGGAACTATGGTCAAATATGGACCGATTCCAATAATATTTCGTTAGATGATTTCGATTGTAATAAAATAAGTTTGGACCGAATTTTATCTGAATACTAAAATCATAAGAAGTTACATTTAGTTGCATTTATAGTACTTACAATATCGTACGTGACGACCTTTAAAAGCTTATACAAATTTTATTAAACGAATTTTAAAAAAATGCTATTAATATTTTTTTTTTTTTTCAAAGAAATATTTTGCTTTAAGCTTCGTTCACAATAGGCAGCAACATTTTTACTGGTGTTCATAAAAGAGAAAAAAAATTTTTTTTTTGTAACCACACACATTTTTAGTTAAGAAACCGTTTGCAAATTTTTCGCAGAACAAAATTACATATTTATTATTATTTTTTAAAACATTTTGTTTTTAATTTTTTTCATTGAAAACTAAAAAAATTATTGTAAACGTCATATACATTTTTATACAAATTGTTGCTGAAGCTGAAGCTGAAGTAGAATCAACTCTTTAAAAAATACTTAAGTTACATTTTGGTTCAAAAAATGAAAGGAAAATATATAAAATACTTTGGAAAGAAATAAGATAGAAGAAAAAACGAAATTGTTGCTAGCATTGTGTACGAGGCTTTAAACTTTTATTTTGAAAAACCTGCGACTGATAAAATTCAGTCAAATAATGTTTTCACACCACGTACGTGACATAAGAATATCATCCAAAACAAACCAAAAAATATACCGCTTATCGAACTCTATATATTTGGTTTATCCTCATGGCTCTGGTTCACTGTTGTTGTAATATTAATTTCAAAGTATAATTCCAATGTTGACAAAATCTGAAACGTCAGAAAAGTAAAAATTCTTGATTGCATTTATTGAAAATAAATCAAAGATAAAGTCAGCTTTAACTTTTATATTTTGCCCTTGAAAAATTCAAATATGCTACAGGTTTATCTGCATAGTATACTTTGAGTGTTTTTTTCCTTTTTACCATATTTGAAAAAAATTTCAAGGGTTATTTTTAAGCCGCGGTTGACGTTCTCATGGAAATGCCCATATGTTTCTTTTTTGCTACTTCATTAGCTTTTTTTTTTGCTCCGTCAATGCTATCTCTACTAAAGTTTTTGCTAGTTTTATGCTTTTATTTTCTATTAGTATAACTTAGAGTTTGCTAAAAACCGCAGTTTCAGTTTTAAAATGATTAAAACCGGTCGGTATCGGTTCAGTTTTCGGTTTTTCTTACAAATCTTGCATATTGAGGTGTTTGACTGCTGCTATGATATTTTGAAATGTTTCCAAACTCCAGATTTTAGTTCAGACATTTCTGAAATAAAATTAGTAAAATAAAATAAGTAAAAATAAGGTTAAATATGCTGCCAAATTTTATTGGTAATAAATATGGCTGCGATTTCCATACAAATGCATGTTTTTTGTCGATGGTCTAAGAACGATTTCGACCGATTATCATTCCGAATCCTTAAATTTGTGTTAAAATGGCACCGATTTGTTTTTGAATATTCTTGCATATTGGAGAAAATGCATATTTTTGCATATTTTGGTTTAAAATGCATGTTTTTTTGGATATTTAGAAATGTATGAGTGATTTTTTTTATTTCCATATTATTAAAAAAAACTTCTTTGAGAAATTTATAAAAACACAAAAATTCTTCCAAAAGGAAAATTTAACTGTCTGTTTTTCAACATAAAATAAAAATTTTCGCTCGGCAATTTATATTGAAACAATAATAAAAAAACTCAAATTTTTTTCTGTTTTCAATATAAATTTCTAAACAAAAATTTTTTATTTTAGTTTGAAAAACAGGCAGTTAATCTATAAATAAATTATTTTGGAGCACTGCTTAAAATATAAGATTTTTCAAGATTTCGACAAAAGATCCTTATATTTTTAACCGATGCAGACCCTTCTCAGTACTTTTTTTCAATTTAAGAACTTTTGAAATGATTTCCATTGTTGCCGGGTAATGTATTAACTTTTTTTATAAAAAATACAAGTGTTATATATTATTAGCAATTTCTTTAAGCATAAATATATTTTTAAACTTAAAGCTGAAAACCGCGGTTTTTTTGTCGGCTTTCGGTTTCGGGTTTTAGGCATTAAAAACCGCGGTTTCGATTTCGGTTAAAACCGAACAGCAATCCCTACTATAACTACAGCTTCTTGATTGCAAATTTAACAGTAGCAAACAAAATTCAAAATCTCTGCTTCTTTTAAAATTATTTTTTTTAGCTACGACTACATTCATCTACTGCCAAGAAAATATTTAGGTAGCAAAAAAAGACAAAAATATAATTTTATACTTGTAGCTTTTAAGCGAATATAAGGTTAAGTCATCAATTCTTTATTTCTTTTCTTCTTTATTTCTTAAGTCTAACAGAAATCCTTAAAGACTATGGCTTTAATATCCCTAAAGAGAAGCGGACTGACACCAAAGTAGTCCCGCGATAGATCTTTAGTGGTAGAGACCGGTTCTAGTTCATACACTTTATATGAATGGGACCTATCACTTTTACGTGGGGTTGTCATTACAGGGGGTCAATTGACACCTGACAGCCACCATTTGACAAGTCACACATCTGTTTTCAATTAACGTGTTTAGTGTTAGTTACTACAATGGAGTATTATTTCAATAAAACAAGTCCTAGAACTAAATTTAAGAACCAAATTTTAGAAAGTCCCAACAAAAATGTATCACACCACCGGTGAATACTGTACTGTTACCCCTGTATTCATAAACGATTATTAAATTAAATAAACGTTTAGTAAGCAAAATTTTCATAGGAAATTCGTTTTGTAAACCTTTATTAAGTTTTATATATTTTTATGAATACGGGCATAAGTCATTACATTTTCTACCTTTTGGTTCTTTATATACTAGTAAAATGATTGGTTCTCCTTTCAATGGTCACGAGTTCTATTTTCACAAATCCCAGGACCAGTCTTTTGGAACAATCGGCACAAATTTTCCGCAGGGATTCTTTGAATATTTATATATTTAATATTATAGAATAAGAGTTCTTTAAAGTTGGATTTTGATTCATCAAACTTCACAATGTATTTATTATTTAATAAATTAAAATCATTAAATGATCTAATTAGAGGATTATTTAAAATGTAATTATGACGATGGCAAGCAACACTGAACAAATTATTGTGACGAAGCATTATACTTGGTACATGAAAAGGTATTTTCCCAAAAGAATATTATAGCCAATTTACACTACAACGAAATCTAGTACTTTCGAGACTTCGAGCCAAATCTAGTTGTTTTTGTCTAGATTTCCCGTACAAAACAAAATCTACTCCGTGACTAGATTTTGACGAAATCTATTCGAAATCTAGTAGTACTTAGTGATGCAACTATATTTTTCCCCATATAGCACTAAAAACTACTTCCCTGCACAAGAATTAAATGACATTTTAACAAAAAAACCAGCCGCCTGGGTTCGAATCACACGCCAGACAGCCTGGCTTCGAATCCCAGGTCAGTCAAGAATGAAAATTATCAATAACAATTTTAATTAATCTTCCATGTTGTAAAAAATTCCTTTCTTCATAAAAATAATTTAATGCAAATTAAATTCAATGAACTTAAGCCTAATTAAAATATCTAAATTTGGATTAAAAACCATTAACAGTTCAATAAAATAACCACAATACTAATTATTGTTAACAGCTAAGGCACGAGCTATGTTTACATTTGTCCTTCAAGTTGTGCTGAAAAAGGTCAACTAGAAAAAAGAAAGACAAAAACAGGAAAAACAAAAAAATGTACTTTGGACTTCAAGAAGAATTCTTGACAAAAGTACGAAAAAACAGAAGTAAGGAAAAACATGTGAGATCAATTAAAAATGGATAATCATTCAAAAAGCAAATTTCGATCTACCAAAGGTTAAAATACAATTTGGTTTAAGGATTGATGTTTGACTACTGACGTCAGCAGTCTTCGATGGCTGCGAGTGTAAGACGGCAAATCCCTTTGAGAAGACCTAGTGGTTGAGGTCGAAACATGTCAGGGTAACCAGCCGCCTGGGTTCGAATCACACGCCAGACAGCCTGGCTTCGAATCCCAGGTCAGTCAAGAATGAAAATTATCAATAACAATTTTAATTAATCTTTTATGTTGTAAAAATTCCTTTCTTCATAAAAATAATTTAATGCAAATTAAATTCAATGAACTTAAGCCTAATTAAAATATCTAAATTTCGTTAAATAGTAAAAAAAAATCCAAATGACAAATAATATTAATAAAATAAATGAAGTTGATTATAAAGAAAATGTAATGCAAATTTTTAAATGCCTATTTCTTTATATGTAAGTATGTGTTAGACAAAAACCTTTCAGTCGGCGGTTTTTGTTGTGAAAACCAAATCTCGCTAATGTCATACAAGTATAATGTAAACGAAATAGATTTGGAGGAAGATTTCAAATGAAATCTACTAGATTTCAATGTAATGTAAATGCCCTATTATTAATAATCCAGTAATAAATAAATAACATTGAATGAACTTTACGGCGTATTTCTAACAATTCCAACCCCAAATGCATACAGCGTACCTCATAAGACACTTGGGGAGAAATTAAATTTAAATGTGGTAAAGCATATTTGATAAACCGTCTGTATTCTCTTAACTCGGCCAGTATGAATGTTGCAGTGAGGTCTCCCAATTATGAAACCATACTTCAACTTAGATCTGACAAACGAAGAATATAACATTTTCAATGTTTATGGATCAGAAAAATCCAAAGTATTTCTCCTAATAAAAGCAAGAGTAGCATATGCACTTGGTATTAATGATTCTTACCATTCTTACTACTTCATTGCCAAGCCTACAAACAGTCTGGAGGGGATTACGAACCCTGGTATATGAAACATGATAGCACTTATTCAAATCAAAAAATAACTGTTACTTTTGTCCAAAATAATATAAATAAAAAAATAACTGTCATTTTTGATCGAAAAAATAAAAATCAAAACTTTAAAAATCATAATATTTTATCATAGAAAAGTTCATAAGGATCAATAAGTCTCATGCATAAAAACGAGTAAAAGCGCTGAGTTGAGGCAGGTGAGCAATTGCTCGTAAGTCGAGTTCGATCAAACAGCAACCAACAGCTTTTGCTCAATTTCGTATGAATAAAAATGAGTTCAAACCAATTGAAATTACTTGAGCAAAGGGAGATCAAACGTCTAGTTGTTATTGAAGTCCAAATATGTCGTCAAGTGAAAGTGAAGTAGAAGTAGAATCAAATAATAATAATAAAATAGAAGCTGACGACATTTCTAAATTTTTAGTAGAAAAAATAAAACAAAATAAATATTTACTAGAAAAGGATCAATTACCAAGCATTAAAAATAAAAAAGCAAACAATAGAAACAGGTATAACAGAAATTAAGCAAAAATTTGGCATTGAATTAACAAATATACAAATCTACAAATCGTCGGTTGACAATTTAAATATCGTATGTGGATTTTTTGCGGTTTTGAGTTAAGATCGATTCCTTAGGTTTTCCGACCTGATCTTTTATTTGGAGTAATCAGTTTTTCGATATCCAATTGCAAATGGAAAGCAATAATTTGCTTGCCATTTCATTTGAGCATCTTTTATTTCATCTACATCTTTCAGGAATTTTATCCACTCGCTTGCTTTGGCAGATATAAGTTTCGCAACTTCCGCAATAGTTCGCGATACAGTTAATTGATGGACTCCAATATCTGTGGCTATACCATTTTGGAATCCAGGATCTGCACAAAATCTTAAATACAGTCGAATCTTATCAATGTTGCTGAGGGCACCATCACGTGTTTCTTCTGACTCCTCAAAAAAATAATTAGCCAACCAGCAAGCAGATGCTCATCAGCAAACCTATGTATTTATCGTTTTATTATTAATTATATAAAAAAAATTAATACCTGTATAATTTTTTATCCTCACTTGCTACATTTGTTTTACGCTGTAGATAACATTTTGTATTTCTTTGTGGCACAAAATATTCAACCATGATTCCTTTTTAGTGTACGCGAGTCCACTATAAGGCAGGCTCAACAAAATTTGAGCAAGAGCTCACAAAAGAAGGCAAAAACTTGTTTTTATGCATATGAAAATGAGAACAAGCTCATCTAACTTAGTTCAAACTGAGCAAGACGAGATCAAACGTGAGCAGTGAGTAAAAGCAAATACATCAAATTTTATTATGCATACGACAAGCACCTTTTACTCAAAAAAACGAGTCAGAGCTCAAGCTCACGTTTTATGAATGAGGCCCAATATGTTTTACTTGAATCAGTTTGCCAGTATTTACTTCTATATGCTTTTTTTGTTTTAAAAATTCAAAATAACTGTTATTTTCGGTCCCTGGTTGAAATATGCTTTTTGTTTGGATATTTCTTGCTTTTTTAACTTTTAATAATAAAAAAAATTTTTTTTTTTTTTGTTTTTTGCTATAAAAACTTGTCTTAATAAAAATATACTTATGTATGTATTTTATCATAAAATATTAATTTATTTGGTTACATAATTAATAATGGGAAACATACACAATTATTCTTTTCAAAATCATAAAATATGAGCTGCTTTTATGACAAATTTTTAATTTTTAAAATATCCTGTATATAGATTTCATTACTATGAAAAGAAAAGGATATTTAAGTATTTCAAAATAAAAATGTATCTTCTTTTTATGCGGTTTTTCATTTTGTATTTATGAAATTTTTTTACATAAAATTTTGTTTAAATTTTTATTTATGGCAAATATCAAGTTTATGTTTCTATTAAACTGCAAAATATTGACAGACATTGATAAATAAATGTTGGAAATACATGTAATTGTATCCATATGGCTGAATTGCATAAAATAAAGAAAAAAAGGACAGACTGCAAAAGGTTTACTTTAAAAATTAAAAGAAAAAAAAATGGATGGATGGATGGAATAATAAAAATAAACCAACAGAGAGAAAAGCATCAAATAGCCTTTTTAAACAGAGAAGAGGAAACTGCGAGACAATACAGTATAAGAAATAATTTTAATTCTAGCAGATATAAATTGAACGTATTTGATCCTAAATATCCTAAAATTGCTATATTAAGTATTTATTATTTATTTGTTTTAATAAGCTACTTTATTATATTCAACATTTATTATTTTTCGAAAATTAAAAATTGTTGAATATAATAAAGTAGCTTATGAAAAGAAATAATTCCCAGATTCTATTTGTTAAAAATAGTTGAGTTAAATACATTCAAGTTATAAAGTATCACTATCCAGTGTGACACAAAGAATGCTGACGAAGGCCGTAGCGGGCCAGAAAATGCATTACATTCTGCTGGTGTCGAATAATTGTACATACAATATACTTCATTGCTTTCCAAAGGATAGCTATGGTAAAATGTAACAGGAAGATACAAGATAATAGTCTGGTAGTGTATAAAGTCATTCCTAAAAATTTAAGGAATAGAACTATTACAAAAAACTTTATAAAATACATAACTGAAATTTAGCTCATAGAATAAATTCGAAAAAGAAATGTTGAATATTATTTATTTATTTATTATGATAACATGTAATATAAAGGTTCCATGTACGTTAAAGTTAAATAATTTTTTAGTTACAATTGCAAATATTTTGTTAAGCTAACGAATAATTGGCTAAATACTGCATTCATACTTGTTAATTGAAGCAATTAACTCCTTGCTTAAACAAAAACAACATAAAAATCTAAAAATACGGAAGATTGAATAAAATTTTTATTGAATTTCAAACATGTCTGCCAACATGTCCTTTTTTCTTCTTAAGTTTAATAAAACTCAACACGTATTTACATACAGGCACTCCTTTAAAGTGCCACCTATTATTCCCATCCCTGAAATGACCCATTTGTTTGTTTTTTAATCCACAAGGCAACATAAGGGAAAAAAACTTGAAAAAAGTAAAAATTAAAGCGAATACGAGTTTTTACAAGCCAATAAAGTACAAATTGACAAAAAAAAAATTATTTTTCAAATGAAAAGAAATAAACTCTCAATAATAATTCTATTTTACCAGCAAGAAAAAGTCATAAAAACTCACATAAAACCAAGCACAGAACTTTTAGCAAAAACGAATTGGAAAAAAATTTGCAACCGAATCGTATACTAAAAACCAATCAATTCTAACTTTTTACATTTATTTTAATACACAGGTTGTTCCTGCTTGGCATAGTGCCGAAAATGCTCATATACCAGAAATTATTTACACGCATCCGCCCAAAGGACATGTGTCGGCGTATCTACATGGAGCCCCCATACACGAAAACTATGGATCACCTTCACATGAACACTATGAAACGGGTTGGGCCAATTCAGGGCCCGGTTTGGGTTCAGAGTAAGTGTAAAAAAAATACCACCATCAAAATATATTTAAACATTTCACATCTATGTGTCTCACTCTCTCTCTCTCCTTCTTTCTTTGCAAAACAAAAAAAAAACAATAACAAAAAATCAGATTCATTAGCGATATAAATCGTATTGCACATGTTGATGACAAAACAAATCAATTTAAACCGCACTCTAATAATGATGCTAATGAATTGCATGGCTGGGGTCTTGGTACAACACCAATGTCTTATTTAACACAAAACAAAAAACGACCGCCACTGCAACAACCGAATCCAAATCAAAGACTGTCAACGACTTTACAAAAGCCACCCACAAATCAAGCACAGCATCCACAAAACTATCAAAAACCTCAAGCCACTAGTCATACATTCAATCCATTCATACAGTCTCCCCAGCCACAGCCCGGAGACAAGCAAAGGTATTTTCAACACATTCAAACCATTACACCGTAACTAATTTATGCACCCAACATTTAAAAAAAATACACAACAATAACATTATCAAAACAAAAAAATATGTTTAAGCAAAATGAATTCAATTGAAATTACACCGTATTAATTATTTTAAATTGTTTACAGCTTTTATAACAATAAATATCGTAATAATGTGGCAGCTGCACAATCGGCTCCTCGTCCTGTCTATACACCAGCCAGGGAACCTTCTTTGCCACCTTTGCAAAATCAATTGAAGCCGCAAATTCAGGCGGCACTGTCGCAAGCAGCCCAAATTGCTGCACAATACGGTCCAACGAGAAATCAACAACAGCAGACAGGTGAACAAACTCCTCAGCCCCAGACGCAACTTTCGGTGAGTGCATTGTTTCTCTTTTAATTAGAATTTTTAAAATGTTTTTTGATAAGAAAAGAAAAAAAAATCTCAGAAATTTTATACAAAGGAAAAAATTTGTAAGGTCCCGATTTGCGTCGGTAATAGGAACCGGGAAAATGCGACGCAAATTGAAACGAAGAACACCAGGGCCAAAAGACCTTTTTCGCGGATCAATTCATATCTCCTCAACTACAATAGTGTTGCAGACTCAAATGCATGTGCGTAGCTTTTAGAACAAGCTGCGTGTTCTAACAAATCTTGGATGTAGAGGAGGGGGAGACGGGTACACCCATACAGTGTAAATATTATTCTTCTTATATCTGCAGAACTACAATAGTAATGAACACTTAAATTGATGTTTGTAAGTATTAAGAAAAACTGCATGGTCAAACAAAGTCTTGGAGGTATAGGGTATTAGTGGGGAGACGGATGCTCCTTATAGAAAAGAGTTATTTCTAAATTAATAAACGTGATTTTTTATTTACGCACGCTCCTGCTAAATTGCCTGAAATTGAATGACTTCGGATACAAATTGCATAAAAATTGATTTTTTTTAACAATCTTAAGAAATTTTTTTTTTAATCCTTTTAATCCTTTTTAATCCATTTAACCAAATTTTAGCGCCCACACGCAGAGAGAAAATATGGTTCGTCATGGCTACAGCAACTACACTATGTTTATTGTAACAAGATATTTTTGTCGTAAACAATTTACATTATAACTAAAATTTCTTTTGCTTTCATCTGAGTCGTCGCAAAATATTCTGTCGACTTAAACAGAGTCAATTATACTCCACGTCAACTTAAAAGCGCCTTAGAAAATATCAAGTGACTGTCAATAGTAATCGATAATTATCAATAACGAATTAACCGCAGGGAACAAGAACTGTAAAAAGTGACTTGTGAAAATTAACCAAATCAGTTACGAGGGCAGCCTTCGAAGAAAGAGACTGGATGCGTTTGTTTGGTAGTGAAGTGGCAATGTGTAAAAACAGGCCGATGTGTAAAAACACAAATTGCGTGATCAAAACAAAAATAACAAAACACAAGCCACGTTAAACAAAAGCATTGGTTCAACAAACGTTTTTGGTTTTGCGCAAGAAAATTTATATTTTATTAAAAATAAAAATTGGGAATTTAGCACGTTATAGATAAATCTAATTTAGTAATATTGTTTTGTTTTATAATGCTAGGCTGCGGTAAACTAAAATATTTAAATTTTACAACAACTCAATAAATTTGTGTTCATGGGTTTTCGGCATAAAATATGGTGCAAAGAGAAATGCAAAAAGGGCAGCTTTCTAAAAAAAGACAAGAAAACACGTATAATCTTCCGTCTCGTGACATATCTGTTAAGTAATCTGTGGAATCGAGTTACATGCAACGCTTTTTATGCGGCATCACCACAAGAAACAGTAAAATGTTATTTGTCAAAATCAGCTGATTTGTTCGAACTCTGCTTGTAAAGCCTGCAAAAGTAGAAAGTAAACCTACTTGTCGCATTTAACGCCGCAAGCCACCCAACGCATTTGTGCATGTAACTTGTTACACAGGGTCTCCACCTGAGATAATATCTGATATAATAGCTGAGAGAGAGTCGACAGAATGAGAGAATACATTTCTTCATGTTAATCTTAATATTAATCAAGGGGAACACGTATCTTATAAGATTTCATAATCGACTGATTCTAGTAAAGTAAACTTGTATCGTTTTTATTATTTTTTATTCTCTCTTTTGTAGTTTTTTGATTTATTATTTTAAAATATTGTTTTTTTAAACACTTTTCACAAGATTGGCTCTATTTGCATTAATAAATTACAGATTTTAATAATGGTGGCTTATTATTGTTTTATATGTGTGTATGCATGTGTATTGTTGACAGCTCATCTGTCAAAAGATAGTTGTTATAAGATTTCTCATAACAACTGTCTCATAACATTTATTATAATATTAATAATAACACTATTTGAGAGTCCACACGTAAGATAATACTCTCTGAGATTTAATTTGACGTTTGCTGATATAAAAATCTTATATCTTATCTCAGGTGGAGACCCTGTGTTATGCAAAACAACACAGATTCTATTTTTGATAGCTGCCTATGCAGCAAAATGGTTTGGACCTCTAGCCTAAATTATACATCAGAAAAACGGCTGATTCATATTGTGTTCCAAAATATAACCAACATGCGTTCGCCAACATGCTTCGACGTCTTCGAATTTACCTGAGCATCACAAACTAATCACTAGGGTATTCATTCGGTTAACCGTTAATCGGTTAATAACTACCCGATTAACTAATCGGTTAATTTAAAATTGCATTTTTTCGATTAACGATTAAACCGGTTAATTTCAGTTGGTTAAACGATTAATATTTTGTAGCTATATAACATAATTTTTTGTGTTTTTAATTTTTGTTTCGTCTCGTGTACAAAAGGTATTTGTTTAGAAAATATTGTGTTTGCTGTCGACAGCTTTTTGTTTCACATACTTTTTATATGCATGTGTTTAGTTATTTGTTTCATCTAATATCTTCTCATATCAATTTGTAAACAAAATTAACCGAAGCAATTAGAAGTGTTAACTTTTTTAAAAATTAAAACAGGACTCTAATGACGTTATGGAAGATTTTATATGTCAAGAAAAATCTAGGAAGTGGACTGAGAAATAAGATATTCTCTATTATGGGCTGCTTTTGATTTCTCCAACATCTACGATAAATGAAAGAATTGTTTGAAAGTCAAGTTTTATCAAAACTAAAGAAAATAAACGCTTAAACCCTTAATATTTAAACCAAATTATTTGTATAAGAGATTATTTTATAAGATCTTCTTAAAATGTTAAAATAATAACTAACAAAATGATGAAATAATAAAATAATAACACGGTGCTACAAAATTTCCTTTTTTGCAAGCACTTTCAAAGTGACCTAGTGTATGTTATAGGTCTAGATGAGTGTACAATATTACAAAACCGGTTTTAAAAGTTTCAATATACCTCCAAATTCCCGAGTTATGGAAACATTTATAACTTTTTTATTTATTAACCGCTTTTTGAAATTCAAACGGTTTTAAAAAGCATAATAATTGTTATTTTTAAATATATATACTTCTCATAAAATATTGGCACAAATATGAATAGATTTTTTCAATTATATGGAAAATTTTTCAGTTTTTTTTTAAACCTTTAAAATATCTACAAGACTTTTTTCCGAATTTAGTTAAAAGACAACAAACATATTAAAAACAGTATTTTCCTGAGTAAAATGTGATGTCATTTCTTGAAATCGGTTGAGAAATGAGGAAGTTATAGTACTTTTTATGAGGAGCTATTATAACAAAAAAACAATTAAAATTCCTGAAAAAACACTATTATTTTTTTCTTTTGTTAATACAATACAAATCGCTTATTTTAAACAAGTAAATTTGAAAATATAGGTACAAAAAACTAAAATAATAAGAACTCGAATTTTTGCTAATGACAAAAGAAATTTAAGAGAATCAAGTCAATTGTACTTGTAAATAGCTTAATTTTTGTGGTTTTTTATATGAGTGTAGTATTTTTTTTTATATTTTTATCTCTAGGCATTTTGGTTGGACCATAAATCCGAAAAATGTTTCTTGATGAAAATTTTACGAAATTGTTAAATGCAGTTGAAAAGAGAGCATGGATTAGTTTCATGTCATTGTCGGAAAATTTGTTAGGTAATAAGAGAAGCGCTGCCTACGTTCATGTTGTAAGTGTGCTTCTGGAGGCTTACGAAGAAATGGGGTGCAGAATGTCTATAAAAATACATTTTCTGCATTCCCATTTACATTTTTTTCCAGAAAATCTAGGCCAATTAAGTGACGAACAAGGCGAACGTTTCCATCAAGAGTTATTAACAATTGAAAAGAGATTTGAAGGAAAAAGTCAAATCAGGATGCTAGCTAATTACTGCTGGTCACTAAAGAGAGAAACTGATGATTTGTATTTTAAACGTAAATGAGTAAGTAAACATTTTTAAAAAAAATTCATGTATAAATTCGTGATTCAAATATAAAATTCGTTAAGTTTTATTAGATTAAAGTTATTTTATTAAATCATGCTAATCTAATCGAAACAGGTTTCCAATCTTTTGTTCGCAAAAAGTACTATAACTTCCTCATTTCTCAACCGATTTCAACAAATCATCTCATTTTACTCAGAAAAATACTGTCTTTAATATATTTGTTGTCTTTAAACTAAATTCGAAAAAAATTCTCGTAGAAATTTTAAAAGAGAAAAAAATGAATAATTTTCCATATAATTGAAAAAATCTATTCATATTTGTGCTAATATTCGAGAAGTATATATATTTAAAAATAACAATTATTTTGCTTTCCAAAACCGTTTGAATTTCAAAAATCGGCTAATAAATAAAAAAAAGTTATAAATGTTTAAAAGTAGCAGCCTCACAAAATTTCTTTGGTCCATAACTCGGGAATTTGGAGGTATATTGAAACTTTTAAGCCCGGATTCGTAACATGCTCACCAACACCTTTAACGCACACTAGGTCATTTCAGAAGTGCTTTTCGAGTGTAGCACAGTGTAATGAATACCCTAATGGATAGCCAACCAGCCAGACAGATGTACGGCCATCGTTAGATCGATTAAGAAGGTGATTCCGAGTCGATATATATACTCAAAGGTGGGCGTTAGGGACCAATGTTTTAAGGCGTTACACACATCAGCACTGTTGAGTTGTGTGTACAAATAATCACGACTCAAGCTATAACTCGACTTCTTATCCTGAGCTAAAACTGGATTAATTTGTAATGTATTTTAATGGAATTATGTATAAACAGAGCCTATTTGTCTACGACGTTAGCGTGAATGTTTCTGTAATTTTTTGTAAAAGATTTAAGTAACAAACAACACGTGTTCTTTAATCTACTACAAAAAATTACTTTTAATTGAAACTAACAAAAAAACTGAAATTGAACTACATGCATTTATAAACCCCTACGACGTAAAACTTCCATATGCAGTTAATCTTAGCCTATATAAAGTTTTATGCTAAAAACCACTGCTAAATACAAATTCAAATAAAACTAAAAGGACCAAAGATTAAAGCTTAATTTGGAACGCATAAGCCCCAACTTCTGTTATTTTTACTTCTTATATTAGAGGAATTCTTATGATTGAACCGTAATATTATAAGTTTGCATGATAAATACTTACAAAAGATTTTTATTTTTTTAGTTTAAACACGGACAGAATTTCATAATATTTTGATTCTACAAAGTAGTAATACATTGTATTACCGTGTTAACTAGCCTTTAGTACAGCTCAATTTAGACGTGGCATAACCATAACCTTACCAAACAGCTGTTTAAGCCAACCTTATGGCCCACACGGTATTTGATTATATATACCAACCAATTGAATATTGGTTTCTGTGGTCATCATTACGACTATGGCATTATGTTTATGTCACGTCTATATGGGCCTTAAGGGAGAAATGTAAAAGTCTCACGGTATGTATTTTAAAGCCATAAATTTTTGGCACAAAAAATCGTTCTATAAAGAAAATATAAAGTATAAAGATCAGCTTTACACAATGAATTTTTTGTTTATACAGTTATTCTTTAATATTTGCCCCTTTCAAACCTGCTTCCGAGTAAGGGGAATATCGTGTTTCTTGTTATTTTATATTTTTTTTATAAAATGTTTGCATCTCTTCATGCCTTAGTGCTTCGCGAAATTAGAAATTTTTTTATTGGATTGAATTGCAATCAAATTGAAATGAGTTTAATTTGTTAATAAACGTTGTCGAAAAATGTACAGTATCATTAAAATCGTTTAAGGCCGGGATTCACTTTCCTACACAATCGTATGATTCATTCACACGAACATCTGACGGAATTCTTTCCGACATAAAAAAAATGTCTGCAAAATCTGCTGTCAATGCCACACTATCCCACAAAAAAGATGCAAACTCAAATGACTCATCAACTTTACAAGAAAATGCAACTCTGATCGCATATAATCTATCATTTTATGAAAATTTTTAAAACATTTCCAAGTCGGACAGACTTGTCAAAAAAATCTGTCACTCAATTCATTTTTAAGCCGCACTGTCATACATTATGAGCACACACGATTTTTTTGACAAATCGTACGATTTAATAGTGTATCACCCGCTTTAAATACAAATATATATTTAAAAAGCTTTTACTTTACACTTGGGTGAATCACAAGGTGTGCTATCAAGTCATATCGTCATGATATCCTAAATAATATTTTACAATTGTTTAAAAAAAATATTGTTGTGCTTCAAACAAAATAAAATTTTGAATGCTGTGTTCATTTATTCGTCATAACTGTACAGTAGAAATCTAAATTATAAGCGGTTGCCCACAGCAGTCATATATATTTCTTGTAATTATTTTAAGACATATGACTTTACTACCATATGACTACCTTGTGAATCGCCCAACTGTAAATTACAAAAGTTTCAACGCCTTTTCTTCTTAAAATGGGACGAGTGTCTGTCAACCAAATAGACCAAACCTTTTTTACAGCAAAAGTGCCACTCAGTGGGCCACAATTTTCCATCATCATTAGATCATAAGAGGGAAAATTGTATAATTGGAGCAGAAATCCATAAACAAAATGTACAAAAGATTACACATTTTGGCTTTTGAACTTGATAAATGAAAATTCAATGTTGCATGACATCTATTGTAAGGAAATGTGATTTGAATTCCCTTGCATATGATTGTATTTCTGCTTCGCTCTTATGAATAGTTTTTTAAAGACAATTGTTCAATGGCAAGAATACATTTGAACGTTTCTCCCCCCCCTTAATGGTCGGGGTTTGTGAGTGACTCTATGAGCTCGATGATGACACTTTAAATTGCATGTTGCAAATAAAATTAACAATTTCTTAAAGATGCATGAATTTAAGTTAATTTTTTTTCCAAAAGTCTATTGAAAACATTTTGTTTTAAACTTTATTTTGTGCTAAACGCGTACGTTGCTTTCAGTTACTGGTTTTGTTAAGTCATGTTGAATACGTTACTGCTCTTGCACTTGTAATGACTAAAGTGTGCCACTCAGTGAATGATTTGTAAGAGGATGATGGGTTGATGGTGATGGCAATGCACAATGGAATTTATTGCAAAAAAAGTGCAACTAAACTTTTTCAATAAAGAGTATTCGTTTTAAGTAGAAATTTCTCTTTGAAATTCCTTTTAGTACGAAAATTTCTTTTAACTTGCTTCATATAATACCATTGATTGTCGTGTATACCACATCTTCTATATGTATATAAAATAGGATGTGTGTATGTATGTATGTGTGTAACGTATGGACTCCAAAACGACTGGGCCGATTTTGATGAAATTTTCAGGGAATCTTCAGAGGCGGAGGGGCGTGGCAAAATCCATAACTTGAGAACCGCTTGACCGATTTGAACGATTTTTTCTTTAAAATGATCGCCATGGTCTAACTTAGGTTTTACGGAAAGAAAATGTTGCCCCGCCCACTTTTACGCTCACTTTTTTCGTAAGATTCACAGCATATATATACATACATACAACCATATGTATTTTCTAATCAAATGTAAATCAAACATATGTATATGAATAACATTTTGATTTATAATATTATAATGATGAAACAGAACTGGAGATATTTAAAGGCCGTAAATTTCGTTTAAAGATCAATTTAAATCGTCTGGTAATACAACACTAATGTTTGCTTAGGGCCAGCAACGCGGACCGGGTCAGCTAGTATATTATATAAATCACGATGGGCAAATGGGGATATACAAATTTTGTAATTTTAGGTATAACACCAAGAAATATATATCAAAGACCTCATAAGGTATATTTATTCTTAATCCCTGAATTATTTTAAGTCAATCTATCATGTCGGCTGGTCTATAGTTCCGTTTGTTAAAATCACGCCCGAACAACGGAAGAGAAAGGAAAGATTTTGGTGTCAAAGTTTCTAGTTCTTCGAAATTAAATTTATTTAGAATTAACCTAATTAGCTTTTTTAAATGTATCCTAACGATATATATCGCACGCTAAATTATAAAAAGGCACAACTTAAAATGTGTCAAATTAAAATTCACCAAAAGTTATCCAGAAACCTGTGGTTTATATACACAAAATAAATTTTAGACTTCGGCCTTATGCCCACTATAGAGTAACACTTGAATAACTAAGTCCGTCGGGTTTTTTTTTAAGTTTTACAAAAACACACTTTTAAATTATTTTAGAGGTTAAAATAAAAAAAATATCTCAATACCCACTGGACGGAAAATAGTTCGGTTAGTTCACCGGAGAATGTGGATCTCTCTATTGTTAACTTTAACTAGCTGTTCACTAGCAAGAAAACACTCTGGCAAGTTGCGCTGTCTTATTGGAAACAAATATTGTTGATGTTTAACTGATTAATTCAGTCAGCATGGCTCTATAGCGCTTGCCATTCACCGTAATGGCAGCTCCTTGCTCATTTCGAAAGAGCGTGGAAACCGCACCAAACAGTCATTTTTAATGGATGTAATGGTGATACATACGTTAACGGCTTGCGGACTGTTTTCGCTTTAAATACGGCAATTTTGCTTATTGATGAAGCTAACCACAAATGAACTTCGTTAAATGAAGAAAGTATTCTATGAAGCAAATTTCCACTAGTTGGAAGCGTTTTTCTACCGTTAAACAATTCATGATGACTGAGCATAAATGTCAACACAGTTTGACATTCAGAGCTCCCAAACCATAGTTATCAATATCGAAAATTCTCATGCACCTGAAAAACCCCCGATATTAACTTTTCCGTCATAAAATTTAACACATATTAATTTTCTATGTCCAGAAATTTCGATGTTCGATTGACTCAAAAGATTCTTATTTGTGGAGGGTATAAAATGTTTTGCATAGCAAAAAAAAAAAGATTTTTACTTATTTTTTACAAATATTTTCTTTTGCTTTCTGCTTTCCTTGATTATTTTTTTTCTTCTTCTTTATTCCATTAAAAATATAAAACTATTATAAAAAAAAAACTATTTAATTTGATTTAATGGGTAACATAAAATTCACGTCTTTTTAAAGTGTCAATGTCATTATCAATCATTATTAGCACAAATTAGCACAAGATGTCAATGTTTTAAATATTATTTATTTTTTCTTTTTTGGTAAAAATAAAACTTTTGAAGCATAAGAAAGCAATTACTGGAGCTCATTTTGAGAAAAATTAATTTTCCTGCACAAGAATATTAAAAGCGCTTAATGTGTCTGCACGCGTTTTAAAATGGACGATTAATTTGCTAACTGAAGTCTACTTAATTTAAATTGCAAAGAAAATATTTATTACGTACTGTACTCACTATTGATTTTAATATTTGGCTGCAAAAATAATTACGAAAGACTCCAAGAATACCAGTAAAATGTATATTGAAGTAAATGGTCACAGAAATACCCTGTGGAGGTATTAAAGAAATTACTTATTGTCAGTAATGCAAAATGTGACACAATTGTACCATTTGTGGCACTTTGTAATTTAACCTTTTAGGTTAAAAATTAACTAGATACTATTTCAAATCGTTCAATTAATTTTTATGTTATTTTCTCACTGTTTCGAACACTGCTTTTATGTACGAAACTGTTTTGCTTGTTCAGGGACAAAAAAAAACACACACACAAGCGGTTTGATCAATGATATATTTACAAAAAACATATAAAGCATGTTTGTATGAAATCGACGTTTCTTGCAGATACCTTCAGACGTCGGACTATATTGCTGGAACAAAAATGGATAAAAAATACTTTGTAACAATGTGTGTTTTTGGATTTGTTCTTAATAAAATAAAACACATATACTATGTATATTAATAGGTTTTCCTATTGGTCTTATTGAAAAACCCAGCCAGCAAAATATTCAAAATTTTTCCTGATATCTGAAAGAAAAGTCGATTTCTTTCAGATTTCAGACCCAAAAATATTTGAAGTGGTTAAATCGAGCGCTGGCAGACATGTCGTTGAAAATCCCACTACAATTAGTTGGAACTCTCCCATCATTAATTGAAGTTGTAAGTGGGTAAAGAAAAAACAAATTGTTTTTATTGTTTTCGGAAGAAATCAAAATAAAAACAATTTGCCATTTCACTTTTTTATGCACGTGCACTTGCAAAAATTTTTATTATCATAGTTGTTTGGGGAATGTAAGAAAAGATAAACTCATCACTGATTTATTGTTTGGTATTTTGTTTAAGCTTTGATATCGTTGCAACTAAGACTTTTTGAGTGTTTGTAGGTAATTCTCATTCCCTCTATAGTCTTGTTTGCTGATAGCTTTAGCTTTTCTAAAATTATTTAGAAGAACGTTTCCTGATGATCTGGTCTAAGCAACCAATAAATTTCAGTATTTTTTTATCAATTGAAGCAAAGCCGCGAATAACGTTGTAAAAGCCACTTTTTGCAAAAACAGTTTTTTTGCAGATTAGCGTTAACATTACTCTTTTACACTGTTTAAACGTCAATTCACCCAAAATTATGCACCTTAACGCCATCAAAATGCGATACAAAGAGTCAGCCAGTGGAAGAACGTTGTAAGTTACTAACAAAATGATACAAACGAACTGGTTTTTCAAGGTGGAATAATGTTCTAAAAGCCGCTTGCGTAGTGGAAAAACGTTTTAAAGGCCATGTCAGATAAAACTTTTGATTCGCGTTGCGTTACCGATTAGCTTTGACATTTAAGATAAAATATACATACTTATACGAAACATGTCACATAAAGTACTTTCAAAGCGGAGCGAAGCAAAAAGTTAGCCAACTCTCATCTTTTTGCGCGCTTTGACAATTGGCTAGTATAATTTTCTTTTTTTTAATTTTTTTGCCAAATTCAATTCCAAAAAAACCGTCCAATTAAATTTTAAACTTTTATTTTTATAACAAATAATTAAATGTACAAATTACCAACCGCTTTTATAAGTAAACAAACAATACGTTAGTGTTGTCAAAGTTTTCATTGTGTCATACACCTTTTGCTTTGCGTTTTTCTGCCAAAGGTAGAAACGTCACGCAATGTGACAAAGTTGTATCTGACACGGCCTTAAATGACATCGCGATTGTGGATATGAAACGTTTTTCTACTAAAAAAAAGAATATAAACTGTAATTAAGCATGTTATTTAAAATTCGATTTACTTGATATTTTGCATAAAAGTTTTTATTGTCATTATTTATGATAATCTAAAAAAAAAATTAAAAAATTAATAATCCTGCCTTCTAAAAACGTTTTTTTGCTCTCCTGAAAAATATTTATTTTGTAACTTACAACGTTATTCGCGGCTGTGCTTCAATTATTAAAAAAAAAGGTAATTAAGCACAAAAAACAAAATCTTTTAACAAATAATTGTATTCCCAAAAACAACTATGATAATAAAAGTTTAAATCATTTTATTTTCAACGAAAAAAGTAAATTAAGATTTTTTGCTATTTAATTAATATTTTAATTAAAAATTTATTTCCAAACAACTAAAATGTTAATTAAATCAAAATTAAATTTTTAATTTTCTTTCAACTAAAAAAATAATTGATTCAATTATTACATTAATTAAATCGAAATACTCTTTAAGCAATTTTTTAATTGATAAAAAAACTATTGATAAATTTTTCTGTGAATCGACTAAAACTGAGTTTTTTTTTATAGATTTTTAATATAATAAATTAAATTAAAAAGTATGTTTCTGGCAAATTGAGAAGTAAAGTATTCATCTTGACGGCTCTAGATATTTTAGCGTTATCTTGGTCGAAGTCTAAAATTTTAACATCTGATATATACATTTTCGAAACCAAGGTGGCTTTTTATTTTTGTGGATTAATTAAATCATTTAATTGTAACAGTTATGACTAAAATGTGTATCCATAAGTTCTGTTTTAATTTGCATTATTTATTAAAAACGTATTTAATAAATGTATTGACTTCCTAACCAAAATTGCAGTAAATTTAATTTGAGACGTCGAGTTAAAAGCGCTTTAGAGAAAACCAAGTGAATGTAAATAGTAATCGATAGGTGTCAAAAACTTCTAAGAAAGTACAATTATTATGTCGTCGACATAAGTCGAGTTTTTTATAATATGTTTGTTATAAAAGCACACATTTCTTCTTTGCAATTTGAGGCCCTAATAGTAGCCTTAAAGATGTTGATGGTAGCGGCTTCTGGAAAACGGACAACAGTCATTCTGGCGGTTCTAGCTATAGAGCGTTTATTTACTAAAAGGTATCATGTAAACTAATGTTTACCACTAAGCAACCCCGCTTCCGTACTTGCGACTTTTTTTAAAACTACCCAATACTTAAGAGGTATTCTCTAAATTTCTACTAGAGTTCTAACATGATTCCCTTTTCGTTAATTTGAGTACTTTATTAAAATTACGTAAATTCGTTAGTAAATCTGTTGTAGCAATCTAGGAGTCCTTATTCTACTCCATTTTTCGAAACTGTCTTCTGAATTCAATGTAAAGTCGTTACAAACTGAAGTTTAACCTTATACGACCATTTTCAATAGAATTTCTAATTTTTATTTACACTGTATATACAAAATCGAAAATTATATTATATAAACCTTAACGATAGGATCAACTTTGTGATATATTAATGTCATATTTAAAATTACATCCTAGGATTGAATTATCAAATTTAGTGAAAATGTTTAGCGATTGTTTTTTATCGATGTTTTGGAAATAAAAATTCAATAGTGACAGTTGCACACACAATATTCTTAAACAAACTTAAGTTTACTTAAGCTTGGTGTTAGTTTTCTCTATTTCGTCATTAAATAAAAGAGGAAAAACAAACCGTCCACATTTTTCGAATAATTTCATAGACTTCATCGAATCCATTATAAATATTTATTATACTAATATGTTCTCGCATTAAGGCCCACACAATATTTTCTACATGATTTAGCAATGATTCGTAATTTTTTTTTTTTTTGTTTTTAAACAAAGAATGTGAGAAGTTAAAATAAATAATAGTCTTTTATATTTAATAGGGTATTCATTTAATCGGGCATTTGCTTTAATCGGTTAATCGCTCGATTAATTAACCGAGGTTTTGGTTTAATCGGTTAATGTTATTATTGATCGGTTAACCGATTATTAAGGTTTTTTTTTATAAATTAAGTAATTTTAATAAATAAAAATTCATAAATTATTTATTATTTGGAGTTTATTAGAAGGAAAAAACAATAATATAACAAACATAACAATTCTTGAACTAAAACGAGCAAACAAAAAAATAATTCATAAATATGTAAAACATATTTTTTAATTAATACATATTATATATTAATTAAAAAATAAGCTGTGAGATCATATTATTAGTTATTTAAATAGTCTAAAGAGATATTATAAAATAATCTTTTAAACAAATAATTTGGTGGGATTGAATCGATTATTTTCGTTAGTTTTGATAAAACTTGACTTTGAAAAAATTCTTTCATTTATCGTAGATGTTGGAAAAATCAAAAGCAACCCATAATACAGAATATCTTATTTCTTCTTTTTCTGAATTTCTCTAAACATATAAAAGCTTCCATTATGTCATTAGAGTCCTGTTTTAATTTTTTTTTAAATTTTTAACACTACTAATTTTTTCGCTTAATTTTTTTAAAAGACTGATATGAAAAGATATGAGAAGAAACCAAGAACTAAACACATACATATAAAAAGTACGTCAAAAAATCTGTTGTCTGCAAACATTTATTTAAAATGAAGATCACCTTCTTTTTTTGTATGAAAAAATATACACATACCTTTTGTATATGAGACGAAACAAATAATTAAAAACAAAAAAAAAATATGTTATAATACCACAAAAAATTAAAAAAATTGTTACTTCGGTTAATCGTTAATCGAAAATTGCCAATTTTAAATTAACCGATCAGTTATTCCGGTAGTAATTAATCGGTTAACCGATTAAAGGCTTACCGAATGTATACCGTAATATATACCCAAGCAAAATGCACAAAAAGAAAATTACATATTAACAAGTAAGAAAATATAGTCGGACAAGCCCGACCATTCGATACCCTTCATCACAGTATAAATAAAAACAAATTTTAGAACTGTTACCCTATTTGGATAACAGTGGACCCAACTAAGAATTACATTACAAGTTTTTGTGGTGATCGATTCATATTTTATCATGGATCCCGTATAAAGGCCACTACCGAAAACTGCTTAGTCTTAGTGGACGGTTTTAAAGATTTGGTATAGCCGAATACAGCATTCTTAATTATTTTTCTCTAACTTCTTTTCCGTTTCATTTTTTGTGCTTTTAGCCGGAACTTTCTGCTCAATTAAAGGAGGCCATAAGAATACAAACTGAACAGCGTCTGGTACAACAGCAGCAGCAAATTTTAGATAAACAACCTTTTGTACAAGACGGACAGGTATGTAATTTATAAAAGAATTAAAACAAAATTATAATAATTTTTTGCTTTCTCTTATTCTTAAAAACTCCAAAGCCCCTGATGCCATTGAACTATGACCCATTTTATAGTCCAATTTTATTAAAAATCGATAAGATTGTCGAACAACTGGGTGTAGCAGATGACTTATGTAAAGAGCGTTTAGTTTGCAGCATGTACAAGGATCCACAGCGCTACAGTCCGCATAGTAATTTTGTGTCAGCTGAATTGAGTCGGTAAGTAAAAAGTTTTTCATTCTATGAAAAACTTAAAAAAATCATTTTTAACTCCTTAAAGTTATGCTCCTAATTTAATACATCACATGTTGGAAAAAGTCTTCAAGTTTGCTCTATTTTTAATTTTGAACAGCATTTACACTAAGGAAGTTTTCTTGGTACATTACGAACTCATTGATTTTAGTCCGAAGATAGCTAAAATTTTTTTTTTATATAAAAAATAAAGTAAATTCCAAACGAAATAAATTAACAAAGTATGTATTGCTAAATGTAAATAGGGACTAAGTACATTTAAAATAATTTCCAATGAAATAAATACAAAAGAGAAAATATAATATTACTAAGGAAACCATAAAAATCACATATTGAATGTAAATTTGTGTGAAGACATGACTCAAAGTTTTTATAAAGGACCTTCAAAACTTTTTAAACAATAAAATCAAAATGCATAACAGTTGTTTTTTGAATCGTCTAAAGAAAAATATTTGCTTAAAGAAACAAAAACAAAGACTGTGAATTTAGATTTTGTTTTAAATATTTTGTTTTCCGCTTTTGCTTATTTTTTACATCTATTAACTTTGATATTATACAAAGTTGAAATTGTAAGTCACAAACTTATTGGAGCATGATGATTTTTAAAAGCTTTTTTTTAAAGAATACACGTCATTAAAAATTAAATATCTTACAAAATTTTGTATGTGACAAAAGTTAAAATTTGTATCTAAAAAAAACTTAAAACACATTCGTATGAGTTCTCTGGGTGGGGAAGCATCTCGCGCGTCATTGTAATTATTTATTAAGTTCACATTGGTTAATGGTCTGGCATCGCATAACTGCACCACCCCACAGTTTTTCGAGGTTGGACATTAACCAATCGTTTTTAACCTAACTTTGTGCAACGTGGTGGAGGGCCAAAAAAAATCATTTTAATAATTATAAGGAACTGACATTGGAAGTTTCGGTTTCCTAAATGAAGGTGTTGGTCATTCAGTAGCTTGTGGAGGAGGCTCATCAGGAGTCAGACGTAATTCATGATGGATATATGAATATTTTAACGTCAGTTAATCCCCTTTAGTCGCTTTTCTGTTGAAGGGGCAACTTAAACTGAACTAAAAATAAAAAGGAAATTGAAAAAAATCATTGAATACCCACTAAAAAATGTGCTCCAAAAGGAGTAGGTTTTATGTATGAATTCATACCTCAAATGGCTGATTGGATGCCTGATTTTTGTATGGGGTGTTTCCAATTTGGAGGACTATTTACTGCTTACAATAAGCACTTCTTTAAACTTAATAAAACATGCAATTTAAGCACTCCTAAAGTGCTTTTTTAAGGGCTAACTATTTTAACAAATTCATTAATATTTTGCTTTTACTTGCTTTAATGACTTTTTCAAGCATTTTCGTATACCATAATATATTAATTTTTTTTTTTTTTTGTTTTAAACCCTTCATCGTTGTCAGCACAAAAAAAGCAGCTTTTTGTATATATAATTCGTTATCATTTACTGTTGTATAAGAGATCTCTTATTGAAGCTCTCGATTATGCGCTTTTTCTCTTAAGCGCTTCAAAAAACAAAATTTTGTTTTACTGGGTAACGTTGTCAATTAATTGCTAATAGAACCATTTTTCGAATCAGTAATTTAACTTTCCTTCTAAGTTTTCAATGCAAAAGTCATCCATTAAATTATAAATTGTGTCAGTGTTTAAGGAAGATTAAGATATGCCCTGCTAACAAACGGTTAAATCATATAGAATGATCTCATTGGGATGCATCTAAAACCAGCTTTGTATGGTACTATTGAAACTAAATATTTATTTTGCCCTATCGACAGCGTTTAGTGTCTTCAAATTAATTTGGACAATAAACAATGTCATAAACCGAATGTTTATGAAGTCCTAACTATCTAACATGGAAATCGCGCGATAAAAAAACAAGGGCTGGATCTAAATTATTCATAAAACATTTCTCTTTTTATTTAAATCTTTTGTAGTTCTCCCCTTTGTAATTATCAATTTAATTATATTGCATATCTGGCCCTACTGGAATGGCGTATATCGGTTTAAGGAGCAACTACCTCTTGGAGTTTCACACCTAGCTAATATATATCCAGCGAATAATTGAAGCTTTTATGTGGCTTAATATTGGAAGATCTTAAGGATCGCTGTTGATCCGTGTTCAATCTGGTACACGGGCACCAGTACCCCCTTGCGGTTAAGATAGCTCGTTCTCGGCATGGATTCTTTGAAAATCATGTGGGGGCTTTGGCTTAAACCCAAAACGCAGGGTAGTCTTAAAAAAGCCAAGTTATGGGATGATTTTTGATCATAACCAAGGGTGAAGTTCCTGCTGCACTGCAATAGTAGCTATTTTGTAGCCTCTGATCCTTAGCGATGGGTATAAGGGTGGCCTAGACTATGTACGTAATAGCCTGGATGTTTGTTTTTCTCACATTGGGATTTTGGTAAAAGCATTGTTTTCACCCGGTCTGATGTTAAGCCATGTCTGTCATGACAGGTACTAACGTTAGTATTCGACACATCCGAATGTATGGCTTTAGTGGTTCAGAAGAGAAAGAAAACAGATATAACCGTTCATAATAAAAGTTTCAGTAAGAAATTGGGAGCTTTTTGTCATCACTTACTCTTGAGTCTTATAAATAGATCCAAAATTTAACATGAATGCATTAATGAGGATAATGACATTAACCACAATTTATCAGTTAGAATTTCACCTCTGAGTAGTGCTTTTGGAACAAATTGTAAATCATTTGTAAAAATTAAACAATTTGATTACATAAACATTGCCTATGAAGCATTTGCAAGAAAACATTTAAATTTGATGGTGAAAGGAGAAAGACGAAGGAAAAGTGTACTTTAGTTCGTGTAGAAGCACTTATGTGAGTTTCCTTTTAAGAGAAAGAAGAAAGGAGCGGAAATGCTTCGAAATATTAAAATACAACGAAACGAAAGTTTCATTGTATAAACAAAAATGGAATTTCAAACAAGAATTGAAGAAAGTCTCGTCGGCATATATTTCATTTTATGGTCGAGAAGTAAAAATAAATTCTAAAAGCGGATTTTCTTATTCAAATTATGGCTATATACACTTTATGCTTATATCCATAAAAATATTTTAAATTTAATCAAATAATTTTAATTGTGGTTATTTTATTGAATCCAAATTTCGACTTTTTAATCAGGCTTAAGTTTATTGAATTTAATTTTCATTAAATAATTTTTTTATGAAGAAAGGACTTTTACAACATGAAATTAATTAAAATTTATTGATAATTTTCTATGAAAATTTTCCTTCACAAACGTTTGTTAAATTAAATAATCGTTAATGAATACGGGAGTTCAAGTTTTATAGGTTTTTTTATCGAAAATTACAGCTGTAATTTATTTACTTATAAAAATACAATTAATAGTACTCATTTAAAAAAGGTAAAGACACTAGCTGCGATGCCTTTCGCCCAGGAAACATTAGTTATTATTTATGTATTTATTAAATCTTAGAAATGGAATTACAAATATTATTCAACCTGAATTTACCGCATAATAGTTGCGTAGACCTTCAGCTCTTTTTGTAGTAGAACAGGCCAGTACCTTTCTTGGGAATCGAACTCCCACAGCACTCGCAGTGGGAGCCCTAGAAAGGCCTGGTAGGGAGTGGTCTAGAATCTTTACAAATACGTCCAAAAATTAATGACCACAAGGATTATGCCATAAAGGATTTGCTTCTTTAGCAAGCACAGTCTAAGTACTTAGATATTTCATAAAATGATCAAATCTGTTTTCCGACTGACAACAGTGCAGCTTTCTTGAAGTTGATAAGCTATTTAGTTATACTGGTGTTTGCCAAATGGTTCAAATTCGACCATAATAATTTATGCAAATATAAAGAAAACATTCATTTAAGTATATATTATTTAACATGTTTCAAATATTTGTTTTTTTTTCGTCTCGATTTGGATCAATTTGTCGAGCGACAAACCTCCGGTCCATATTTTATCTTCCACTCAAGTCCGTGAATGTTCAATTTATATAAAAACGATCAAAAAGTACCAACTGGAAATCAGAAAAGTACCAAAAAGTCTCCTATTATAGTTTCTCAATCTCTCTGGACTCTGTATGCTGAATTTTATGTTTCTAGGTTCAATATTAATAAAAATTCCAAATTTACCAGTTAAAGAACAAAAAAAAAGTACCAAAAAGTTCCCTTCTTTAGATTCTTACTCACTCAGGACATTTTATTTTTTATTTTATGTTTCTAGGTCCAATATTAATGAAAATCAAAAAAATTACCAGCTGTAGAACAAAAAAGTACCAAAAGCTCCCCCTTACAGATTCTTATTTACTCAGAGCCATGCATGTTTAATTTTATGTTTGTAGTCCCTGTATTAACGAAAATGAAAAAAGTACCAGTTGCAGAACAAAACAGTACCAACAGTTTTCGACTTAAAGGTTCTCTCTCATTCACTCAGGACCCTGCCTCTATAATGTTATTGTTCTAAGTTCAATATTATAGAAAATTCTAAAACTACCATATGCAGTACTATTTTTTTGATACTATTTTTCTTTCCATTGAAGTAAAAAAAAAATTTTAATATAATACGTATATGAGTCATTCCATGTCAGACCGAACACCTTTTTTACACCACCTCTTCCGATTTTCTTTAAATTTGCCAGACGTATTAAACATAAAAAAATATTTTACACGTGTTTCGGGAAAAAAATTAAAAATTTTTTTTTAAAAAGTTATTTGCATTTGAAAATCGTCAAAATCGTGAAAAATCTTCCGACATGACAACATTTAAACTAATGTTTTTATAAAACTAGTGAATGGATTTTGAAGTTCAATAACTTATTTTTAAGGTATTTGAACCTTCTTTTTAAAAAAAATATTATTTTTTATAAATTAATTTTTTTTTATTATTAAAATTTGGTTTTTTACTTAATTTCTGTTTTCCACAATCTTCGAACAAGTCGAAAAATCTGAAAAAAATATTTTCTTAAAGGTTAATATATTCTTAACATTCCCTCAAAATTTCAGAGTGGAGGTCGAATGGATTCTATTTTTTTACGATTTTTTTCCATTGCAGCACCACAAAAAAATTACATTTTGTATATAAACATTTTATTTTCAAGCATATTAACGAAAATGAAATATTTTTTTTGTTGCAATTTTCTTTTAACTATTGGCGATTCATTCAAAAACTGCAAAGATTCATTAAATTTTTCAATATTTTGTGTGTGTGTAGTGTGTTCTGGTCTGGATCGGTTCTCATAGCCCATGGGCTCGTTGTTCTAGGGTTAGGGGATAAGCTTCCTGTCGAAACACAATCGCTGTAAATTATTGGCATTTTATTTAGTTTTAGTCGACAATGACCACAAATTCTAAGCCTTCCATTCAAGGTTTGCAAATTTAATTTTTTGCTTTTGTTGAAAATTTTCCACATTTATCCAACGTAAATTTTTCAGTTTAGTTTTTTTATGTTTGACAACATTAAACGGATTGCAACAAAATCTGTAATTCGGTTTCATTATTTTAATTTACTTAACAATTTTTTATTCCCTCTGAAAGCACTGAACTGAGATAAACGAACTTTTCTTGTAAACTAAAAATCACCTGCAACATTGCTTTTTTTAAAATAGAACATACAAAAAAATTCTAACGGCAAAATAGTAAAAGCAAAACAAACAAATCTCCAGAACAATATGAATTTTGATTAAATATTTACTTAAGTATCAAATTTTGTGTGTTTTTGAATACATACACTCATAAATACATGCGTTGACATTTTCGTTAACATGCTTGAAAATAAAATGTTTATATACAAAATGTAATTTTTTTGTGGTGCTGCAATGGAAAAAAATCGTAAAAAAATAGAATCCATTCGACCTCCACTCTGAAATTTTGAGGGAATGTTAAGAATATATTTACCTTTAAGAAAATACTTTTTTCAGATTTATCGACTTGTTCGAAGATTGTGGAAAACAGAAATTAAGTAAAAAAACCAAATTTTAATAATAAAAAAAAATTAATTTATAAAAAATAATATTTTTTTTAAAAAGAAGGTTCAAATGCCTTTAAAATAAGGTATTGAACTTCAAAATCCATTCACTAGTTTTATAAAAACATTAGTGTAAATGTTGTCATGTCGGAAGATTTTTCACGATTTTGACGATTTTCAAATGCAAATAACTTTTTAAAAAAAAAGGTTTAATTTTTTTCCCGAAACACGTGTAAAATATTTTTTTATGTTTAATACGTCTGGCAAATTTAAAGAAAATCGGAGACATCAAAGTCAATTTTTAGCAAAAATCGTACGGTTTGACATGGAATGACTCATATGACAATTCATGCAGAAAAACGGTTTGAAAAAAGGACCCAAAATATGTACGATTTTCACCCCATAAATGTTCGAAATTCGCAAAAGTACCAGACACCTGTCCACTTATTTTTCTAATTAATAACGCTAAGTACTAAAAATTTTTTGTATCTCTTTTAGTTTTGGAGATATGGGGTTACCGAATTTACCTGTTTTCCTCCTATTTGACCCCCTCAGATTAAAAAAAAATAATATAAATTATGCACTTCCGTGAGTAAATACCGTTCAAAAGACGTATTTTTTGTTCAAATCGGTTGACAAACAGAGGAGGAAAGTATTCTTAACTGTTTTGCTTTTGCCGAGTTATATATAAAGGGTGGTTAAATTTGAAGGGCCGATGTTGATTTTGAATAAAACACAAATTATTTAGGAAATTATTGTCATTTCTCTTAATTACGATAATATTGGTATGGTTCAATTATGTATGGAATAAAATATCGGTCAAATGGCCGCCGCGACCTCGGAGGCACACTTCCATCCCATGGTCCAAATTTTCGATGACGCTGAGGCATTTTCTTTCAAATAGCCCCAAAGAAAGAAGTCCAACGGTGCCAAATCACATGATCATGGCGGCCAATTGACATCGCCACCAAGTGAGATACCACGGCCATTGAATTTGTCGCGAAAAATGGCCATTGATTCGTTAGCTGTGTGGCAAGTGGCACCGACCTGTTGAAACCACATATCCTCCACATACATATCTTCCAATTCGGTCCATAAAAAGTTCGTTATCATCTCACGATAGCGAACGCCATTCACAGTAACTGCCTGACCGGCCTCATTTTGGAAAAAATACGGCCCGATGATGCCGCCAGACCATAAACCACACCAAACAGTCACTGTTTGTGGGTGCATTGATTTTTTGACAATCACTCTTGGATTATCATTCGCCCAAATGCGGCAATTCTGCTTGTTAACGAATCCACTGAGATCGATTATGCTTATTAAAAAAATCACGAAGGTACACGATATGCATTTTGATTTGAACGCCCATTTACATAATAAGCCTGAATAGTTTTAACGCGTTGCTCGATTGTGCATCTTTCCATGGTTCAAATTGCGTTAGTCTGAAATTGAGAAATGTCAAATGAAATGCAGGAAAAAAACTTGACGTTTAGGTGTGGTTCACATTCAACATCGGCCCTTTAAATGTAATCACCCGTTAGATGTTCACAAAAATCAGTTGATCCCTTAAAAAATAATGATTATAGATAATTATGATGATCAAAATGTCGAGGTAGGGACTAATTTTTGCCTGTACTGCCGGATTTTGCTATATGGATTTGCTTTTCAACAGAATATGTACAGTAGAATCGCGAAAAAGTTAACTCGCGTAAGATTTAATTTCGCGGTTAAGTTATCCAAATTTTTGCGCCCATGTGCCGGTCTAAAAAGTTAGATCTACGTTAACTTTTCTAAGCGTATTAAAAAAAATGTCAACAAATCAGTACAAAACATCACAAATCAGTGCCCATGTTCTGTAACTCCCGCGGCGAGAAACTTTTCGATTGAAATGTGAGAAATGAAACAAAAATGCCATAAATTGAAACAAACAGCTGTTGTTCTCACTTAACTGCGTATGTAACATTGCTGACGAGTAATAACTGTCACGTAAGGAAATTACTCGCCAATGTACTGAAAAAGTGTGTCTGTAAAATTTTTGTGAGAAAGTTCCCGCTTTGAACTGTCAAATAAACTCACGCATAAAAACGGGGTGAGAAAAAAATTTAAACACTCAAAAATAAATTAAAAATGCAAAATGCAATGAATATTAATACGGAAGAGTTAAGTATTTTGATCTTGGCAGATTTTTTTTATTGTTTAATTATTTTGCTTTTAACATTTTTTAAAAATATACGAACGTTTTCTAAGCAATTTTGTAATCAACAAACATTAAAGTCGCACTTTACATTTTTTGGTATAGACGACAGTTGTTTTTTCGCCGCCGTCGTTGAAAAATTTTCAATTTTAGTCAAATTTGGTCGCCGTTAACGATATGTTTGACTGGCGTTCTCAACATCTGCAATTCCTAATCGGCTTCGAGTGGAATATTTGGACATTTATAACGTAACGACGTAATCTTTTTTTTATAATTTTCGAAATGAGCTACAGACACACTTTTTTCTCACTTTTCGAGAAACGATGGAATATTTTGTTTCACATGTTTTCGATGCGAGAAATTCCAACCAAAATTACAGAACATGGGTACAGATTAAATTTTAAGCAGAAAACGGAGAATTTCAACAAAATTGAATAAGGTATTCAAAAAAAACTATTAGCTTTTTATTATGGTGTATCTGAAGTCAGTCACGAAATTCTTGAGGCTGTGGAGAAAACATATTAAAAAGCACATAGGAAATCATTACATAGACCGAAACAAGCTGATCAAAGCAACTTGGTAAGAATGTGTTTCTTACACAGAAAAAAATTATTAAATTTCTCCAATCACCAAATTTATTCTAAATTCATAATATCAAGCAATTTAGTGGTTGACTTCGCACCTATTACCAAAATGATTATATTGATTACTAAAAATTTTAAAATTTTGAAAAATTATTTTCAATAAATGATATTTTTAATTTTAATTAAAAAAGTGATCAAGAAACTTCGCCATTTCAAACAATGTGTTAATTTATTTAATAAAATATTGACAATTCCCTACAACAATTTTACATGTTTAAATTATTTTATTTTAAACGAAAAAAGTCAATTAAGATGTTTTGTTATTTAATTAAAATTTTAATTGAAAATTTATTTCAAAACAACTAAAATTAAATTTTTATTTTTCTTTCAACAAAAAAAAATAATGGATTCAAATATCACATTAATTACATTTAAATACTTTTTAAACCATTTTTTAATTGATAAAACACTTTTTTCTGTGTAAAGCAACAAAAATATAATTGCGCAATGACTTTTCCAATTTCAGTTTCAAGAGCTAAGCACGAGTTCGCGTTACTGCAACCTGAAAAAACAATAATGGTACATTTTTAGAAAGACAAAGAATTCGCTCTGAAAATTTGTAAAGAGCCCCTTTCAAGACATAAGTCGGATGTAGCATCTTTAATATATGGTACATATGTACATAACGATTTTACTAATATAATTATTAATTATAAATTGTAGTTCAAGAGCAGTTGTGAACTTTAAACCAGCCGGTACAAGTTAAATCTAAAAGTTTTGTAATAATGCAAACTAAGTCATTAAAATAAATTAAGTGTGTTATTTCTGAAAATCTAAAACCCCTTAGAAAAGTAAATAGTTCGATAGAGTTAACAACCCTTGGGACATTTCGGTTAACTTTTTCGCGATTCTACTGTCTGTTGGTTTTTAAGTGGAGTAAAAGTATAGTCCTGCGAACCAAGACGTTTTTATCTCGGTAGTCTTCCTTAAGAGTTCTTTTCTTTATCACTTTAGCGATAAACACTTGAATGTTTTTTGGTTCCTTATAAAATATTTAATGATTTAGTTGTGTTTATAAAAGGAAGAAAAAACCAGTGTTCAAAGAAGTTGTTATATGCAATTTATTTTCTTTTTAAGCTTATCCATTTAAGATAATTACTTTAATTAAAGTTCTTTCGAATCCAATCTATGGAATAAACAAACATTTTCCTTTTAATAGCAAATTAAAAATAAATAAATTTCTGCAACATAAATCTTAATACGAGTATAACCAAAAGAAATTCCTAAAACAATTTTTAATAATTATTTGGGAATATACATAAAAAGAAACAACAAAGAATATTCACTGAAATTTTTTCCAAAAGGCAAATTTCCTAAAAATTGCATACATGAACATACATACAAACATATATTTTACCAGTTTTCATTTCTTCTTTGTTCTTTTATCTTAACATCTTAAAAGTTTGTTCTTGCAATAATAAAAAATAAAATTACTTTCCTTTTCAAAAATTATTATTAAATTGACGTAATTGATGTTGTCCTATTTTAAGAACATTTCTTAAGGATATTTTAAGTGGGAGCTTTCCTATTTTTTTGGAAACAAAAACTTTGTTATCGTTATTGGAATTTTTCTACTAGATTGAGTTTCGATTTGTTTGTTTGTTTGCTTATTTTACGACAAGGTACATTTTCCTTTGTCTCATTTTGATGAGAAATCAATCAAAATATTTTCCCAATTTCTTTGTGTGTGTGTGTGTGGAATCTTTACAAAAATTCTTCAACACAATGAAATCAAATTCCATAGTAAGCACATAATGTTTTTGTTGACAAGCAAACAACGTTAAGGTAATGAAAAACATTATTTTGTATGTACTCCTATCCAAAGATTACATAGATATGAAACTCGCATGTCAAAAACTTAAGTCTGTTGTCAAAAAAAAAAACCTAATTGATGAGAATGGATTAGTAAAAATTGTATCATTGTGTTAGTGTGAAATAGATATTTCTATTTCAAACACAAATAAAAGGTCTGAAAAATGATATTGATTTTATTTGAATTTTATTAAGATATTCATAAACAAAAATATAATTCATAAATACATTGTACATATTTTTAAATTAATAAATATTATGTATTTATTAAAAAACAAACTGTAAGATAATCTTATTAGTTATTTCAATCGTCTAAGGAAATCTTATAAAATAATCTTTAAAAGAAATAATTTGGTTTAAATGCTTAGAATTAAAGCGATTCTTTTCATTTCTTTTGATAGAACTTGACTTGGAAAAAATTCTTTCATTTATCGTAGATTTTGGAGAAATCAAAAGGCACCCATAATACAGAATATCTAATTTCTCAGCCTTTTTTCTGGATTTCTCTAAAAATATAAAATATTCCATTATGCAATTAGAGTCGTATCTTAATTTTTAAAATTAATAACACTTCTAATTTTTTCGCTTAATTTTGTTAAAAGTTTGATATGAGAAAATATGAGAAGAAACGAAGAACCAAACGCATACATATAAAAAGTCAGTGAAAAAAAGCTGTTGACAGCAAACACCTGCTTAAAATGAAGATCACCTTCTTTGTTTGTATGAAAAAATATTTTCTAAGCACATTCCATTTGTATATGAGACGAAACAAATAATTAAAAACAAAAAAAAAATAGGTTATAATACTACAAAAAATTAAAAATTTTGTTCCATCGGCTAATCGGTTAATCGACTGAAATTAACCGGTTTAATCGTTAATCGAAACTAGCCAATTTTAAATTAACCGATCAGTTAATCGGGTAGTAATTAATCGGTTAACCGATTAACGGTTTGCCGAATGAATACCGTAATATATTCCCAAGCACAATACACAAAAAGTAAATTAATGTGCTGTTTTCACAACACAAGTGATTGTTTTAGTAAAATTTATATGAAAAGCACTCAGTTTTTTGAGTGTTTTCCATATAAATTTTACTACACGTTCAATCACTTGCGTTGTGAAAACAGCATATAAATGTTAACAAGTAAGAAAGTATAGTCGGACAAGCCCGACCATTTGATACCCTTCACCACAGTATAAGTATAAATAAAAACAAATTTTAGAACTGTTACCCTATTTGGGTAACAGTGGACCCGATAATCAAAAATTTTGTTATGAAGTAAGAATTCATATAATTTTTCTTTGTGCCGAATATTATCTAGATATAGATTTTTAGATATAGATAAGATCTTTTGGAAAGCGTTTGTATAGGACCTGTGGTCAATTCTGGACCAACACTTCATGACATTGAAGTTATAGTCACCAAATTGCATATCAATACCAATACTTATATGGTTGTTATGGCGTTAAAAACTGTATTGGGGGGCGGTATTTAAATGGTAGCTGTCATCACATATAGTCCGGTTCAAATAAAATTTGGTTGAATGATTAAGGTTGGAATAAAATATTTCTGGCTCAAAAGCAATCGAAATAGCACCATAATAAGATGGTTTATATGAAAGAAGACTCTATTCCGGAAAGAAGGGGGGGCTTTATGAAGGCCAATTCCTGCTATTCGTCCTTATGAAAATTTAATATTTTGCACCAAATTTCATCCAATTGTCTCTTAAATTGTGAACTGTGATTTGCGTACAAAAATTATGCCGCCATCCGGACGAACGGATACCATTAGGTCGATTCAGGAGGTAATCATAAGTCGATCGGTATGCTAAAATAATACCCGTAATTTCTACTATTTTTAATTAGGCTTAAGTTCATTAAATTTAATTTTCATTAAATTATTTTTATGAAGAAAGGAATTTTACAACATGGAGAATTAATTAAAATTGTTATTGATAATTTTCATTCTTGACTGACCTGGGATTCGAAGCCAGGCTGGCTGGCGTGTGATTCGAACCCAGGCGGCTGGTTACCCTGACATGTTTCGACCTCAACCACTAGGTCTCCTCAGAGGGATTTGCCGTCTTACACTCGCAGCCATCGATGACTGCTGACGTCAGTAGTCAAACATCAATCCTTAAACCAAATTGTATTTTAACCTTTGGTAGATCGAAATTTGCTTTTTGAATGATTATCCATTTTTAATTGATCTCACATGTTTTCCTTACTTCTGTTTTTTCTCGTACTTTTGTACGAAAAATGTCAACAAGAAAAAAGAAAGACAAAAACATGATAAACAAAAAAATGTACTTTGGACTTCAAGAAGAATTCTTGACAAAAGTACGAGAAAAAACAGAAGTTGAGGTCGAAACATGTCAGGGTAACCAGCCGCCTGGGTTCGAATCACACGCCAGCCAGCCTGGCTTCGAATCCCAGGTCAGTCAAGAATGAAAATTATCAATAATAATTTTAATTAATTCTCCATGTTGTAAAATTCCTTTCTTCATAAAAATAATTTAATGAAAATTAAATTTAATGAACTTAAGCCTAATTAAAAATAGTAAAAATTTGGATTAAAAACCATGAATAGTTCAACAAAATAACCACAATACTAATTACCCGTAATTTCTACAAAAATTTAGCTGTGTATAGAAATCTATGGTGAAAGTGCTGCCATATTTTGAAAGAAAACTTAAGGTAAAAACACGAAGGAAAATAAATGTTGAAATAGGTAAATTTACCTTTTAGGTACGAAAACGACCAGCTATCTTTTTGTAGAAATTACGGGCATATGGGTCGAAGACCAATATTATTATGTGTTACACATATCAGCACAAGCCCATAATACCCTCTCCACGTATGGTACAGTGAGTATACTTACTGGTTACCATAATAACAACCGCTTTTTATTAAGGTTGTAAATTTTATGCTGTACAAGCTTGAGATATACATAGACTGCTATTTTACCCAGAGAGCAACGCCTAAAAAACAAGCTCCTCAAAACGCATACGAACAAGGATAGTACGGAATAATACTTAAGGTCATATTCTTGCAAGTAATGGTGATAATCCAAATTGATATGCATCAGCATTATCTAATTATTTTGTCGGAACTTGGCTTAATTGGATTGATGTTGCATGGCATATGATGCATCTGGATGCAGCCTTCGTGTTAGTCAAAGCCTGGCCTACGTTTCCATCTATCATTGTTAGCACTAATTGGTAGCTTACTTCAATTTGCTGCCCATCTAAATCTAATTGTAATGGCTATAGTGTTGCCTTGATATCACTAACTTCTTTGTTAATGTAATCATGAGTTTCTTTTTTGAATTCAAATTTGATAGGCCTGAAGTATTTTGTAGAAGATTGTGTCTCATTTCCCCAAACATCCTGTGTTTGCGGTGCACTTGTCGAAAGCTCTGAATTTTCCGAAATATTTTTAATCGCAATGGTACAAATAATACCATGAACATATCTGAGTCCGAAATATTTTCACATACTACTTGCTTGTATTGTTTTTGTCCGGAAGAACTATCACATCCTCATTTACCAAAAAGAATTAACTTTGTGTTTTCATATTTCTTTAACTCATTTCCTTTTATTGATTGTAGCAAGCGTTCGGCTGTGTGATCAAGTAGAGATTGTAAAATTCAAATTTATTTTACAGAATTTAGGCAACCTGTCAGTGAAAGCCTGTGTTCAAATCTCAGCGCAGTCAAGAATGAAAAATTATCAATAAAAATTTTAACTAATTTCATGTTGTAAAATTTCTGTCTTCATAAAAATAATTTAATGAAAATTAAATTCAATGAACTTAAGCCTAATTAAAGATATCTTAATTTGGATTAAAAGCCATTAACAGTTCAATAAAATAACCACAATTCTAATTATTTTACAAAATTTTAAAGAAACACATCAAAAAAAATTTTATAAAAAATTTGTTTTTTAATTATTTAATGTTTACAAAATATTTGCCAAAAAATTGATGTGAACTTTTACAAGTGTGTTAAATTCACAAGTTTCATATATGTGTAAAGAGTTAAACATATTTTTTTCAATTTTAAGGGAGTTTCATATCTAAGTAATCTATGCCCCTATCGAAAAGTCTTTCCGACATTCAATGTGCTGGACTTCACGAGTAGGGTTGCTATTAACCATAAAATTCCTGGGAAACAGAATTTAAAAATTCCCGAGAATTTTGGATCGGGATATTTCGGAAATATTCAAGTAAATTTCTTAATTTAAAATTAAGGTTATATGACCTTATCGATGTCGGTAAAAAACTTTTCAAAAAAATCGGAGCAAACCGTATAAATGCTGCAAAAATCAGGAAACTATAATGGCGATTGGATTGATGGAGGATGTGATTTTAATGACTGAAGCTAACTATGGACTTAAGCATGTTAACACATTTTTGAAGCCTTAGCGCATAAAATTAAACTATTGCGGAATATTTTCGATTAACGCATTATTTAAAGAAGCAGCGATTTTCATAAGCTGTGCGTTTGCCGGATTTAACGGCTCTGAAAGGTTTTTTTAAGAACAGTTACACAGATTATACAGACCTCAACTAAAAAGTATAATGTTTGGGAAGATGTCAGAAGAAGCGTCACAAAAAGAGCGCTACTATGAGAATCTACAAATGATTTTTTGCCACATCATGTTAGCCACATAAGTTTTCCATTCATTTATTAAGTGTAATAACAAAGAATTAAATTGACCTTAAAATAAAAACATCTTCGCTTTTTTTGGGTAGTCCACCTGCACAAAAAAGTTTTGATTTGTAGCAAATTTTATAAAAAAAAACCAATTAACTTTTGTTTATTCCTTTTCATATACCACACAAAAAATTTCTTCCCTTCCCTTTCCTTTCACTAAAAGAAATAGGCCAAAAACTTTTTTTTTTGATTAAATTAGCTAATAAGAAAATTGAATTGAAATTTTGTTAGAAAACTTGTTTCTTGTTCTTGATTTTGTCCTTGTGTTTTTTATTTTCTGTCCTCTCTGCCCCCGTTGTACATTTTCTTAAACATTTTAGCGCACTTATACAATTTACCGCTTTGTTGAAATTTGTTTTTGTTCTTTCTAATTAAATTTTATTTCATTGCTTTAATACACGATTTTCTTTTCATTTCATGGCAGAGACACCAACGACCTACAGCCAATTACGAATACAAATCAGGCTGTTATAAGATTTTATCGTCTCATACAGGCAGCACGTGATGGTCAAGATCAAAAGGATTGTTTGGCTTTGTATCCAAGTTGCAGTATAAATACGGAATAACAAATTTGTTAAAGGAATAAGTTCCGTTCAATGTAATGGATTTTAATATTAAAGGACACCTTTCCTTTTGATTTGTGTCGGTGCGAGTAAGAGTCCTTGTAAAGTCATTAATTTAGAAATTTGTTTAATTTAAGCTTTTTATTTTTTTTATTATTTATTAATTTAAGTATTTATTTATTTATTTTTTTATTTATTTATTTATTTATTTGTTTATTTAATTACTTATTTATTTATTTATTAATTTTTTAATTTATTTATTAATTAATTTATTTATTTATTAATTTATTTATTTATTTATTTATTTATTAATTTATTTATTTATTTATTAATTTATTTATTTATTTATAAATTTATCTATTTATTTATTTATTTATTTTTTTTATTATTTATTAATTTAAGTATTTATTTATTTATTTATGTATCTATTTATTTATTTATTTATTTATGTATTTATTTATTTATTTATTTATTTATTTATTTATTTATTTATTTATTTATTTATTTATTTATTTATTTATTTATGTATTTATTTATTTATTTATTTATTAATTTATTTATTTATTTATTTATTTATTAATTAATTTATTAATTAATTAATTTATTTATTTTCTTATTTATTTATTTATTTATTTATATATTTATTTATTTCTTTAGAACGACCATTTGTACATATTTATTTCAGTAATTAAGTTGTAATTAAATTTTATTTATTGTATTTAGTATTATTGTTCCATTGATTTTACTTAAAAAAAATTCAGCTCTATGCCGCGATCAATGAAGTTACTTTTCTGTGGAATATGGAAGTTTAGATAATATCAAATTTTAATTCAGTCTATAAAACATTTGCACTTATCAAACTATTTTACTATTTCCATAAACATTAGCGGAGTTCAGTATTTGGTGCAATGGGCAAATGCAAAATATCGTAGCTCGTTTATGAAATATAATGGATACCCTGCCTGTTTTGCATGGTTGGGGGTAGTAAACTAAATATTAATTAAAATCAGCATTGCACTCCCTGCGGGAAATTTGTGTCCATTGTCAGTGAACCCAACGTTATCCTAACAAGGAACGAAATGTGATAGGTGCAAACAAGTCATATCACTGAACTATTTGACACAGAACTAGTCATGTGACTGGATTTTGAGCGGGAAGTGGCTGAGTATATATGGTTCTATTACTTTAAATGAAGGGGATCTATCATATTAACATGGTTCACTCGGTTCAATATCTCCGACAGGCATTATGTTAACCGAAATTCAACGTGTCCGTTTAGGCTACTGTAGTGAACTTTTGCAAAGTGTCAATTATTATTTAATTATTATTATTAAAATAGATAAAATTAAAATAGATAATCATTCATTCAAAAAGCAAATTTCGATCTACCAAAGTGAAATACCATTTGGTTTAAGGATTGATGTTTGACTATTGACGTCGCCCGGCCTCAATAGCCGAGTGAGTAAAACGGCAAACCCCACCGACGAGATTGTGTGGTTACAATCGAAACTAGTCTGGGCAACCTGTCCGTGAACGCCTGGGTTCAAATCTCAGCGCAGTCAAGAATGAAAAATTATCAATAAAAAAAAAAATTTTAATTAATTTCATGTTGTAAAATTCCTGTCTTCATAAAAATAATTTAATGAAAATTAAATTCAATGAACTTAAGCCTAATTAAAAATATCTAAATTTGGATTAAAAAACCATTAACAGTTCAATAAAATAACCACAATACTAATTAATTATTATTAATTTTATTTTTTAATTTAAAACGCAAACGTTTTTTTGGAGCAAGGATTTTCTCCGCTGTGGTATATCAAACAGCGCCTTCGCTAACTAAAACTTCTCTGCAAAGCCGGTCTTCGGTCGGGCGCAAGGATTTTCTCCTCTATAGTATATCAAACCCTGGCGTCGCACACTGGGGCCAAAAGCCCTTTTTCGAGGATTAATTCATAGCTCCTCAGCTACAATAGTGAGGCATACTAAATTTAAGGGGGGGAACTCTTTGATCAAAAAAAAAATTCTAACAAACTCTTGGGGGTATAAGAGGGAGTATACGGGTACCCCCATACAAAAAAACTAGTTTTTTTTCTTATATCTGAAGAATTACAATAGTGAAGCATACTAAATTTGATGAGCGTAACTCTTAAAACAAACTTAATGTTCCAACAAAACTTTGGATGTATAAGAGGGAGGAGACGGGTAGCTCCCATGCAAAAAAATTATTAATAAAAAAATAAAAATTGTTTTTTTATTCACGCACGCACACTTCTGCTAAAAACTGTTAAACGTTTTATTGAACACTTGAGAGTTGCCCTCCGAATAATAAGTGCGTTTCTTAAGCTTGTCTTTTAAATAGGTAATTTTTTCATCTATTGTTTTAAAATTTTTCAAAATATCATAAAAGCTTTAGCGGCTAAAAAAACAACGCTCGAGCTTGTTCCTGCAAAATGTAAACATATTGCATTGCAATATACAAAACAATATTTAAAATATATTAATTATAATATATAAATTTAATCACGGTCACGGGTGACTCACGCGTAAGAAATCACGACATTTGCACATCTCTAATAAAAATTATAGCAGAAGTCGTGAAGGGATTTTTGTTGGTAACACAACGTTTGTTGCTACTAATTCGTACATAACTTCTAAGGCGCACCGATGCGCACCCTTATTTTTTCTAAAACAACGCTGATTTATTCAACCTTTAAAATAAAGTTAAAATCCCTACTTAATTAAGCCTAATTAATAACTTTATGTCCACTTAAATTAAGAAAATAATTTTTTTTTGCATTTCCCATATAAACTTAAAAAATAAAAGCACTTCCACAAATAATTTTTTTACAAACTTAAGCTACACATTTGAATAAATACCTGAGCTTGGTGGTTGAATGGTAATATTATTTACTTTTTGAATTCACTTTTGGTGAATCGGATTTATTTACGAAAAAAAATTTAGCTTTTATTCCAATATTTTTAAATATTTTGTTACAATGTTTAATTTCAACGCGTCAGTACAAAAGCACCGTTACATATTTGACATTTATTTTTTTGCCTACTGATGCAGAATTTTGTACACTTTAATCGAGTACTTTTACTTTTCACGGTACTTGAACTTTTTTTTTTAATTAATCCGTGAAATCACTGCCTTTGGCCCCTGTGTGCGTCGTTAACTGAAGCTCCTAAAATCTGGCTTATCCCCGACCGATGGCCACGATCATGGTATACTTTGTCTAAGATATTTTGCATTTGCTTTTTCGGTCGGCGATTTGCACTAAATACTGGACTCCGTTATTCTTATTTTAAATCAAAAAACATTATGTGCAAATATATGGCGAACAGATTAAGTAAATCAGAAGAATAGGAAATTAACCTTGAAAATAAATTAGAATAATTATTCATAATTTCTTCACACTTTATCAAAAATATTGTAAACTGTTAAAATTAATTGCCACCGTTTTTTTTTTCAAATCTATAATGGTGTATATCTTAAAGAAAATGCGATTATAACAATTACATACATATCGTTACCTAAAACGCAAATGGCCCTATCTAACATTTTGAAAATTTTACAGGAGAAGCAAAAACTATTTAATATGATAAATTTGTAAATTGCATTAAACTGTTTATAATAATTTTTTCTCCTATTTTTCCTGTAAACGCTACCAGTTGTTTTGACAATTAGCAATCTTGCATATTATGCAAAATGTAAGTTAGTCCTTTTGGCATATTTCGCATTATCGTTTGTAGATAGGGTTTTGTTTTTGGTTAATAAAATCGCTAATTATGGTCGAAAGATTCTAAATTGTTTTGTGGTCATTTGAGTTGATGCAATACATCAGACTCAATGAAAAAGTCGATTTTTAATTTTTTGTTAGATAAGGCCTATTGCGTTTTAGGTAACGATATATATAAAAATTATTCCAAGTATTGGTAATCATTAGATATGACCCTTTCCCATCGGTCTGGTAACATATGGATTCCGCGCCAAGAGCGAATCCAACAAATTTTGGCTACCCTGTTCTGAAGTTAAGCCTGATCCAGTGGGAGCGTTTTGCATTGGTCAAAGTCTCGACTAAAAACCGGGTGAAGTAAAACTATCCAAGGACTATTTTTGAAATAGATTTTAACTGGTCTTGTATCATGCGTCCGAGTGCTGTCATGATAAAATATTACGGCTTCATATTAATTCGCGCATTCCTTGAGTTTTTTTTTTGCCATTGTTATCCTCAAACAAATCAATTGTGTTCAGTACTGGTCCTATGTGATAGTTTTGCCTGATTGCAGCAGCTCATAACTGATGGGAACCTTCTGGTCTTACTAAATACTTGCGCTTCTGATTGTCTTATTGGATCCTTTTTTTATTATGTTGGAAATATTCAAAATTGTTATGGCATTAAAGCAGCATTTCGGATGTGTAATATAGTCCTTCAACCTCTTGTTTTCGAAAGACCAATAACAATATTGTAACCTTCGGTTACGTGTTTTAAAATAGGTTGAAAATCCTAAACCAAAACATAAAATGAGCTTATAAATATTTGGTAAAATATAGAAGACTAGATGTTCAATCGGAATTGAGTCTTCAACTTCAGGCAAAAATCCTAAAGCCCATAATTAAAACGTTAGCAGTAACTTTAAATTCTCTCTAATTTTATTGTTTTAATTTTCTTTTGTTTTTCATTTTTTGTTAACAAAATGTATGAAATATAATGAAAGTATGGCAGCCCTTTTGGGAGAATAAGTGTCTATATGTGAGAGCATTAGCAAAAATGATCTTAAAATAATATAGATTTTATTTCACGACGGCTTTCTACGACAAATTTGTATGTCAAATTGTACGAAAAATGTGGACTCAACGCACCTCTGTTTGAATAGTCATTGTTACATTTCTGTAAAATAAAAATTCGTTGAATTTATAACGTTGAAAAATGTTTATTTATTAAGAAATAAAATCAAAATTGACTTTGCACGCTGTAGCACCTGTAATAGTTTTAAAAAACTGTAATGATGTACTGACACTACTAAAGGGGAATAACTTCCGTCAACCTTCTGAAGTGCCCTTTACATCGGCCAGGGTAGCAGTTATAACAGGGGCCCAATATCCAGGCCAAGGAAATTTTCATTCTGATCTATTTCCATCTTTGAGCGCGCCTCAACAACTTTGCTCCTCAACTGTATTCTTAGTTGAAAAAATAAAAGTAATTAATAGATGTTTAGCCTCAAAAGTGCCACAATAAAGTGTAAAAAATAGGATATGCCCAGTCTTTTGAACTCCTCAATTTTAAGTTATACGCCCCTATAACCATATTTGACATTTTTAATTTAATTGGCTATGAAATTCAAATTGTTTTCGATCCTATTTAATAAAATCTAATAAATTTGTGAAGTTTTCTAGAATATGTATAAGCTTTATATACAAAATGTTATTTATTCTAAACTTTAAAATAAAAAACAAGAATTAAATTAGCAAATCGCTGGTACAATATTTCATGGCTGTATGTAAAATAGCAAAAATGTGGGGAAAAACTAGTTTTTTTAATCTCTTATCTTTTACTATTTATTCCGAATAAACTAACGTAACAACACAAATGTCCGGTTTCCACAATACAAGTGATTGAACATGTTGTACAATTTATATGAAAATTACTCAGGTAAGTGCTGTTCATATATCAATTTTACTATACGTTCATTCACTCGTGATGTGGAAACCGTACAGTAATTAAACAATGTGGCCAAGAACTTGTTGCCGTCTCAGGATCAACACAAAAAATTATTAATTATCCCATACAACCCTATAATATTACCAACTGTAAAAATAAAAAATAATTTACATACAACCATGTAATATTGAGTCAGCGAAATGTATAAGTAAATATTTATTAAAATACTTTAAATAATATTATATTTTTCATTTTGTTAAAATTGTTTTAGTTGAATATTTAATAAACGTAAAAATATTGATAAAATGTTTTTTTATTTAAGACTTCAATTACTATTTTTGTAAAGAAAATTCAAATATCTTTCCAAAAGTCATTTCATAACCATTTGGAGTTGGTTCAATCAGTTATTTTCCAATTGTGCAGTGTATATCTACACTGTTTGTTTCTATTTACATATATCCCCTCATTTTGACCGTATTACTTAACTTTTCTTGCGATATTTATATAAAAACCAAATAAAACCACAAATCTTATAAGACATTCCCACGACAATCGGATATACGAACAGGAACGATTTGGAGATCAACGAACACCGACCAAGGATTGTCAACAGAACAACACCTGTTCTTTAGGTCTCGCTGCTACAACGACGGAAAATTTTATATATTCAGTGGGCAGTGTTGCCAAAACTTGGTGACCAAAAAACGCTAAATTTACGAAAAAATGGCTAAAAATTGGCAAAAAAAAAATTTTTATATTAACACATTAAAATTCAATAAGCTTTTTACAATGAAATTTTATATTGAGATCAATCTGTAACTTTAAAATAAACGAAAATTATATATTTTTTTAAGCATTTAAAAAATGAAATCGTCGATAAATTCGATGTCGTTATTGTTCATTTCATATGAATCACTTGAACCTATTAGTTTTAAATATTTTAAAGCTAAATCATAATCATGACAACTTTTACCCAACCTTTTGGTAACTTTTAAGTAAATTCCGAAAATTCTAAAAATTTCTTGTTGCCATCTATACGCAATACAAATTTGCAGTGTTTGACGATAAGAGATGTCGCTTTTTTGGTGAACACTGGTTGTATATAGCGATTTTCAACATTTGTAAAAGTTGTGATTTGAATTTAATGCGTTTTAGTTGTTAAAAAATTAAAAATTATTATTTTCAAAGAAAAAACGGAAAAACATTTTTATGGTAAACAAGTTGGAAAATGACTATAAAAAAAATGGATAATGACTAAACTAATTTTTTTAATGGCTAAACAAGGTGAAAAATGGCTAAATCTAACCACTAACAATTGGCAACACTGTAGTACAACGTTACGAATAGAGCAGCGCAAGCTGTGCAAATTAAAAAACGGCAGTAATATCAACAGAATACGTAGTTGTAGTAGTCGTTGCAGTTAAAGTTAAAGCGCAAGGTTCGACATTTTGAATTTTGTTGCGCTACAGAGCTTCAGCTACTACTACAATTACTTTATTCTATTCCAGGCCTGATTATTATTTAATGTATATGTGATTGTTAAGTACGTTTTGTGCCAAAAGGTTTGAGTGAGATTCTCCAAATATTTTGCACTATCAGAGGTGTTCTGGAAATCGAAGCCGCAAAACGCAAGAAAGTGGTTTTTTTAATAAGATTTTTGTAGTAAAAGAAATACCAATGCAATACAAATATTTCTCTATTAAACAGAATTCTATAAGAAAATTAAAAAAAATTGGATAAAGAAAACTTCAAAATTCTTGCGTTTTCGATTTTCAGAACACCCCTGTATATCTGATAATTTCCACCACTGTGGTGAATGAGGGTATACTAAGTTTCTCATTCCGTGTGAAACTTTTTTATAATACATCTAAGACCCCATAAAGTATACATATACATATATTCTGTCTCCTTGAGTAATTCTAAGTCGATTTAGCCATGTCCATCTGTCCGTCTGTTGAAAACACGCTCACTTTTGAAAAACGCAAAAGAAAAGAACAAACTTGGTCTCAAATTGCTTGTAGTTATCCTAAGCAGTTTGGGATTGAAATCCAGCAACATTGGTTTAGTAGGATCAGAACAATAAATCAAAATGTGGAACCACTACCCAAAAAAAAATTGATAATTTTGATAAAAAAAAAACTAACATATATGGTGGAATAATGCACGAATTCGCTCTATACGACTGCAAATCATACTGTCTAATTTCGTGAAGATCGGTCCATAATTGACTATAGGCCCCATATAAACCCTTCTCGCGGAAAACAGTTTAGTACGCCTAAAACCGCAATAAATAACGCTACCATACTAACATTTGGTACGTCACAGTTTTATAAGACCAGAAATCACACTGTAAAATTGTTTGAAGATCGGTCCATAATTTACACTAGACCCCATATAAACCCTACTCTCGGAAACAGTTTATTGCGCCTAAAACCAAATAAATCCCACTTTGGGAAAATAATTAAATTCAATTAAAACTATCACAGATATAGATTTTGCGGTGAAATTTTTTACTTAAATTCATATGGCCAGAAAAAATATAATGCAAATTTGTGAAATTTACTGTTAACTCTAAAACTAATTACACTACTGTATTGAAATTTATTCTAATTTATTTTTTGTAATACCAGAAATCAGTCTTCAGAATTTTGGGATGATTGGTCCATAATTTACCATAGGTCCAATACAAATAACGCTCCTAAAAATTATTTTAGTTCGGCTAAAACTTTTACGAATCATGATATTTTACTCAAGCCAGTTCAAAGTTCTAACAAGAAACGCATAAAATTTTCTTATTGTCGGTCAATAATTTAATTCAGGTCTAAACCGCAACCAATTTTAAGCTTAGTTAATAATAATAGTTAATAATATATGTGTATTTATCATATAGAGCCCACTCCTGTCGGTGGAGGGCAATCAAAGATTCGGCACAGCCGAATGTAGCACTCTAACTTGTTCTATATTAAACACTGACGCAGTTCCCGATACCGTTGCTCCAAATCGTCTTTAAAATCGAGCTGTTTATCAAAAGTATCTTATCAGGAGCAAGTTTTGAGTTCCTGCCTACTAACCATGTGAGTTGCACGAACTTAAATTTTATCTGGGGATTTCAAGTATTCCGGCGATCTAGATGAATATCGAGGTATTTTACAGGCGACAATAAACTGCTTAAAGTAGCAATAATATTTTCTATTAAAAATAGTTTTATTACTCTGTTTGTTGGATCGCTTTTTTATTAAAAATTTTACGTATCATAAGTCCGTGGTTCTCCAACTTTCATAGTTTAATAAATAAATTCAATAAATCAGTACGAGAGCTGGGTCTAAATTTTTTATGAAAGTTTTTAATCAGTATTCTTCTTGTAGCATATTTTTGTTATTAATTATTGAACATTTTAATAAGAGCCACTAATAAAGATTTTAATTTAATAATTACCGAAAAATTCGGTCATTATTTATAATTATGGCCACCACAAAATTCAATACGGTCACCTCCAAAAATATTGAGAGACAACCATAATATGGTTGTGGCTTCTTAATGGGGGACTAATTACCCATAACATGGCTACCGGTGACATAATATTTTTAAACATTTTCGTTAAAAATAGTTTTGTTGGAGGTGACCATATTGAAAATGGTTTTTTTCTCTGGGTGCATGTTCTGTTAGAAATTATTGCCTAATATGTTGTTTTCACTATATCGTCACCTAAAATGCAAACGGGCGTAACAACACTTTTTATTTTTTTACAGTAGAATCCAAAAATTTTACAAAGTCAATAACAACAAGGTGGCCATTTTGGATCGCAGGGATCTTAAATTTTGAGTGAACATATAGTTGAATAAAACGAACAAAAAAGTATAAAAGAAATTATTTTTAGGATTGGCTAAAAATTTGTATAAAGCAGGGACCGAAAATAACAGTAATCTTGAAATTTTAAAACAAAAAAAGCATATAGAAGTAAGTGCTGGCAAACTCATTCAAGTATACCATATTGATCATAATGAACTTTTCTTTGATAAAATATTATGATTTTTAAAGTTTTGATCTTTATTTTTTCGATCAATAATTACATTTATCTTTTGATTTTTATTTTTTTGGACAAAAGTAACAGTTATTTTTTGCTTTTTATTTTTTTGAACGTATATAACAGTTATTTTTTGATTTTTATTTTTCGATCAAATATAACAGTTATTTTATAATTTTTATTTTCTTGAACAAAAAAAACAATTATTTTTTGATTTTTATTTTTTCGAGCAAAAAATAAAAGTTATTCCGTAAAGAAATCTACGTGTTATAATTATTTAGTTGTCTTTAAATATTTATTTAAATGTGTGATCATCATTGGGATTTTTTATGCGTATTAAAATAAATATTAAAAGTCAACTAAATAATTATAACACGTACATTTCTTTAAAGAATAATTTTTATTTTTGTTCAAAAAAATAAAAATCATAAAATAACTGTTAATTTTGATCGAAAAAATCAAAATCAAAAAATAACTGTTATTTTGGTTCAAAAAAATAGAAATAAAAAAATAACTGTTATTTTTGTCCAAAAAAATAAAAATCAAAAAAATAACTGTTATCATCTGACTTTTATGAAAAAAGGAATAACTGTTACGGTCCCCGGTATAAAGTTTACTAACGATATTGCAAAAAGACGAAGAAGGCTGAATATTTAAACTAAATACTCAAAGAAGCAATTTTTGTTCAGTTAAATATATAAAAAAAGTGCGCCAATCTGCTGATGTCAATAATAAGCAAAGCTTATACCTCGTAATTTGAGCCTACAACAGGGTTTCTGGTGCAGTAACACTTGCAGTTAAGGGTAGAATTTTAGTAAGAGGAGTAGATCCAAGTCGACATTGACTTTTCAGTTCAACGCTGCAGCTTTACTGGAAAGTACAAATACGTTTAGAACTCAGAAATGAGAACGTCAAGCCAAGCCCAAACGTGCTTTTAACGTATCATCCGTGTATACACTAGGGTGGGTCACTGATGTATGAGAAAAAATAAAACTTCTCGAATCATATTCTAATAGCAATATTTTGTTGTCTTACGTTAATACAAATAAAAAATGCTAAAAAAAAAGTTTAAAAAAGTCATATCTTGAGCCCGCGCCGGAGCTCCTAAGACTTAAGTATTTAAAAAAAAGCCATTTTTTAAATTTTAATATTTTATTTACTATAAATTATTTATTATTAATTAAAACTGAACACATTTTTAATTACACATAAAAAAAATTAAACTTGGGTTCCTATACAACATAAAACAATAAAAACACGAAATTTTATTAGTTATTTTTTGGTCATAAAAGCTTGTATACTGTCAAATATGGGCATTTTAAAAAATTAGATTGTCACTTCTTGACACTCAACTGCCGCAATTTATGATGATGTTCCGAAGAATTGGTGGATCGAAAAACTTTTGATTCCAATTAATAACTTTAAAGTAGTTATTTGCGTCAAAATTGATAGAAGGGGACTTAAAGACGCGAGGCTGCTTTCGGGTATGAGGTGAGCTTCATGAACAGTTCTCTCACTGTTTCATCCAACAACATCGACAGCAGCAAGTTTTTCGCAGTTTTCTAATAAGTTGCCAATAGGACCAGCATGCGAATATGGTCCCTTGGTAACATCATATAGCTTGTTAAATAGATGTTTTATTGGCAATTCGGTCAAATTCTGAAGTCTTTTTGCCAATACTCTTATTACTGCGTCAAATTTCCCAGTGTTTGTGACTGTACTATTACCAGCAATTGCCATCAAATTTTCTTTATTCATTTTATGAGACGAAGGAAGGGCAATAATTGACATTTCAATATTTTTAGAAGTACTTCGATCTAGTTTTGCATAGCCAACGTAAACTGAATCTGGCTCCTTAACAGATGCATGTTCCTCAATCAGTATTTGTCTTCATTTCCTAGCTCCTTTTGAAATAATATTAAGCGTCTTATCTTTTCGACCGTCAAAGTATAAAGCTAGTAGGTCTAGCTGCTTCTGGTCTTGAATACATTAATTACGTCCTTTTTTTCTTTCCCGTCTTATTTTTGATTTATCAATTAGTTCACAGCTAGGAGAGATATCTTGCAATACAGACGAAGCAAAAGCAGCCGCTGCGCTATCAGAAACACTGAAACGGTTACAAGTTTCTGACAATATAGGCAAACTAAAATTTTTTTCTTTCTGCCTTTGACGTGGAAGGTAAATTAAAAGAGTCGTCACAATAAGCACTGAAATTACTTATAAATAACTTTTTTTTGCAATTTAGTTGGAACATTTGAAACTACTCCTCCAATACGCATCTTTCTCGACCTCGCATCTCACTCAAAAACTCCTGTTCTTCTTTGGGTACCTTATATTGCCTTAGACATCAAATAAAAGCTCAATTTGTTTATACGAAACAAAATTCTGCTACATCGGAGAAAATTTTCTTTCCAATAAACGGAAATTTTTTCAACGACTTTATGAGATTTTTGTAATTTATAAGATTACCGTTTATTACTTGTATGACTATTGTATTTGACACTGTAGGAAGAGACGATTTTCTCCAAACGCATTCCATCCTTTGAGCTACAAGTTTTGCAATATCTAAAAATGATGGTTCTTTGGTAGTATTCCTCCTTGTTAATTTTATTTCGCTTTTTTGCAATACAATGTAATAGCTGTTATATAACAAATTTAACAAAATGAAGATCGAAGCGCGGGTTTTTACACTAAAAATAAATTAATAATATTTTACAGGGGTCTAATGCAGACAAATATACAAAATATTTACGCTATTAGAAGTCGTTACGAGAAAAAAAATTTGTTTACACGTTTGATACTGAATAGCCCTCTTAATGATACCAAAAGCTGGAATAAAATCCAAATTAAAAGAGGTCTTTAAAACTGCCTCGTATGAGGCTGAATTTAATCCGTTACCTAGTGGAACTAATTCTGCTGGCAGAGGCCTCTGTGTAAATTGCCATACGACCTAAGTTGCTTTTACAGTAGAGTCTGGACTGCTGCGACCCCTAAGCAAGGGCTAAGTGTATAATTCAGACAATAATTTCCAATAGTTTTCCGTGCGTTGGACCAAACGCGAAATTGTGAAGATAAACGCATTTATTTAATCTAGTGCTTGGTTTACTTTGCGATTAGGCCAAAGTAGATACCACGATAATATTGAAAATGTCAGTTCGTAAAAGTCCACTCGGTTGTATTGACATCGCCATAAAGAGAACCCTATTTTGGTGCTGCACTATAGGGGTTCATAGGTGAAGGCAATAGCTCGAGCTTGTCAGGGGCTTAAAATTTGAGAATCTCCCAGTTTGCGGCTAGCTAGAGTCATATCTACTTTAATGGGTACAATTAGCACCCCGGAGATATGATAGATTCTGGACTGGTCATTGGTGAGGTGTCTTTAGTAATCACGTGGTTGCTGGTTTAAAACAGATAACGCGTCAACGTGTTTCATCTATAATAGAAGTTAAAGTTTGTGCTGCTGGCGAATGTCCATGTGTGCTGTTGCTTTAGATAGCTCCAGTTTTTAAGCAAGAGGTATGACATAGTCCAGACAACTGTGTGCCACCTCAGCTCTCGGTATTCTCATACGGAGGCGTAGACGCAAATTTTAAGATTAGGCCAACATTGGCAGGAACTGTCGTGCACGTGTGCTGAAATACATTAACAACGATGATTAGGCAATTCTTATTGATCGAATTAAACAATTTAAAAATGGAATCATGTGGTTTGAGTACGGTTAAGTGTGACATTACAGATCTTTTGTATAATCTTTATATTGTTATAGTTTTCTCTTGTGAATCTTTTTTAGATTAAAACCTTGATATTGGACAAATTACAAACACCGGATTTTTTTTTAGAGCCCAAAGTCTAACCCAAAAAACTTAAACTAAAGTTCACACTGCTCATTTTGCCAAGAATATGGAGCTGTAATAAAAAGTTGAACGTTCTATCATGCAAACTTTTTTAAATGGTTGCAATCCAATTTCCTTTCTTTAATACACCCACAGTTTTGTTTAACATATTTCAGCTATTGACTCTTATTGGAAAATCATTTACTCTTATAGGGCATTTTATTTCTCAATTTTTTCCTTACAAATAAAATCAATAAATGCCAATTTTTTTTCTATTAAGCCAACGTCCTTTATATTCTTCATGAGATGTAAAAAAGTTTCTAAGTTTTACAATCAATAGATTAAGAAAAGGGAAATAAAAAATTTAAATTTCTGTCAACCGGCACATCAATTCAAAAACCATAAATTGGCCAATTGGCAATAACAAGAAAAATATACAAACAACCAAATATTGAAACCCTAAAGACAATAAAAAAACATAAAGTAACTTGAAAATTACAAAAAATAAAACAAGGTATGTTAAGTAAGTTAAGTGCTTTATTTGGCTGTACCGAATCTTATATACCCTTCACAATTTATTTTAATCGATTAATTGACATAAATTGTTCGAGTTATTCGTTATGGCTATTTTAATTATTCGATCAAATAATGGCGAAAAATTTCTTCGATTAATCGAACAACGATTAATCCTCTAGTATGGACCCTATCGTACCAAAACCCTTAGTTTCGAAAGACACTTAGGGCCAGGTGAAAAAAGGACCGCTTTGGCTAATCTTTATTGTTTAAAAGTATTCCTATTTAAGAAATACCGGCATCAAATTTGGCCGTCCTAGCTCATATGCACAGAAAAAATGCTGGGAAAAAAATTTTTTTTTCAATTAAACCGGTTATCAAAAATCCGTTTAAATTTAAAATGTTATCAAACGTTTACTTATATCAACAACTTTACTATAGAAAATATTGTTAATATCAAAAAATATTTAATTGATACTATTAATTTGTTTACTGGTGCTAATTTAATTAATTTTTTAATTTATATCACAAATGTTTTAGTTTAAATTTTGCCAAAATCTTTATTTTGGAAAGAAAAAAAAACTAGTAATTCAAATATAATATTAGCTGTTGAGACCCAGCGCTGCCCAGGGTCAAATATATAGTCTGTTAATAATCTGTAAAAATATTAAAGCACAAAAGCCCAATTAGGTGAACAATTTTACGAATTTTGTTAATAAATTGACCCCAGCGCTATCTACCAGTCAATATTGTAGTACGAAACTTAGGCCCTAATTGAGTAATATGCTAAAACTTACATATAAAGCAAAAACAAATTCAAAAATATATTAAATTTTCTACAGAAATTCATATTGAATTTTTCAATTTGAAACGCTGCATATCTTGTGCCGTTGAAAATTTTAAAGCACAGTATGAATTTTTGTAGAGAGCAACAACAGAATTATAAATTCTTTTTGACTTTATTTTAGCTTTCAATAAAATGTTTGGCGTTGCGTTGCGATTTACACAATTAGGGCCTTATTTTTGTTTTATAAATATATTTTGTGAATTTCCGCCAAATCACACCATAAATTAAAAAATGGTTTAAATATCACGACAATGTCGCCACCTTTCGGGATTAAGCTCAAGAGAAACCTGGATGCAGACTTAGCTAATTTATTTTCCAAGATTGGTGTCAATCGGTCCAGCGGTTCTTGAGTTTTAGTAACATGTACTCGGAACAAACGCTTTTATATATATATAGATTACTCTGTACTTTCAAAGCCAATTTTATTAATTTTCAGTATTGAAGTTTATGGATTATAAGAAGATTTCGAAAAGAAAAGACTCATGGGTATACATTTGAGGAAGTCGTGATTTATTGCTCATATCTTAGCTATTTGCCGACGTTTGGGCTGACTTTCAATAGCATACCCACTTCCGATTATATGTGATATAGATAACAAATAACCTGGTTCACATCATATCAGGAATCGAAAAGTTGTATCGAAAAGTTGCCTGTGCGTGTGTGGACACACATTAAGACGGATATCGTTAAATGAGCTTCGCTTCTCATAAGGACTCAGAATATATATACTTTATAGGGCCCAAGATCAATATTGTAGAAATTACAAACGGAATGACAAACTTATATGTATCCTTTCCGCCTGTAGTGAAACATATAAAACCAACATTTGTTTATAAAACACAATTTAAAAGTCATCAAATCTGAAACAAAAGTAAATATTTTAACAAATTCTCTCAAGAACATACAAACAATAAGAACAAAACATGAAGATTCGGCAAATCCCATATTCCCTCTAAAAAGGTAGTACTAAACAGGTGGTTCTAATTGTAAAAATGATATGGTACAACCCCTAACTCCCCCTTTTTTTCTTAGATAATATTGATATTTATTAAATTTCTATGGCACAAATTTTTTTTTTATTCAAATCAGTATAGCAACTTTAATGACTGCTGCCAGATAACCACCACGTATCTCAAAATTGTTGTGGTGTAAATAAGAACATTAACTTTTCCAAACACGTACCATCGTCTATGCAACCTGATTTCTCTCTTATAAGAGAACGAGTAAATTACACACCATATACATAAGTAAGCACATGCTATGTACGAGGGAGAATTGGGAAGTGTATAAAAATAAAAGTTTAGTAATTTTGAATATGGAGCCCAACACCAAGAAAAGTTTAATGTTTGTAGTCTTTACTTAAAAAAAAAAAAAACAAGTCAGAAAGTATAGTCGATCAAAAACTACCAAATGATACCCCACACCACAGAACTGTGAGGCAAATTTTTTGGGACCCATGGGAAATCGTGTACCTGCAAAAACATATTATGAGGCTAAGATTCATGTTCAAGTTTTTGGTGAAGAATAAATATTAGATATCTTCGTCTATATGGAATTTTTAATCATTACGTGATTTAAGAGAAATGGTTTATACATAAAATATGTTCGATTCTGGATCTACCAACACAAAATTTTGCCAACACATAGTAGGTGCTGCGGAATAACTCCCAGGCGCAATAAGTTCCAGGAAAAATGAAATTATTCCCAAAAATACAAAAATACAAGAGTAGGAGTTATTTCATTAAGAAATAGCTCCGGGCAGTCTCGGTTTTATTTAGTTTTTTGGAAGTTATTTTTTTTTTGTTTTTTGCCTGGGAGTTATTTTATAACTGAAATAAATCCTAACAAAATTTAACAGTAAAGTTTTTTTATTTAGTTTTTTGATGGTTTTGAATTTGCTATGGGAGTTATTTAATTCTTTGTAGGAGTTTTCTCATTTTCAATTTCTTAAAATTTTTTTAAAATTTTTCGATTTGTATTCGTTAGTTTTTTGGTAAACTACCTGATATGTAAATATACTTATTTGGGCTGGGGTCATATACCCAAAACTTAAATCCCGAATTTCAAAATTCCGAATTTTAAAATCTAAAATCGCTAACTAAAGCAGCTCTGTATAGACGGCCTTTCGCCGTGCTCAAGGTCAGATTGAGAATCTTTAATAAGCGAAACCGGTGTTTGTTATTCCATAGAGAAGAAAATTCTTGCGTCCGCCAGAAGTTCGGCAATGCAGAGAAGTTTTTTCTGGATTTTTAAATTTGAGATTTTGAAATTTGTAATTCTCGAATTCGGGATATGACCCCAACCCAAATACATAAGTATGTGTGTATGCCTAAAACTACTTTGTAAGAAATATTTCATTATTTTTCCGGCCTTTTTCACCATTTTTGGATACAATATCCATTTCGTCTGGAAGTTCTTTAATTTTTTGGGACTTATGTCATTCCTTTTCGATGGTTTTTCATTATTTTGGTTGAGATTTATTTTAATGGGTGATTTTTTAAGAGCTATAGGAAAGTTTAAAAAAAAACACATAAAATTCAGAAAAATGCATGAAATCTTTATTTGAATCGATAGTACGGTCCATATAATTTAATGTTTGGAGATTATTTCATGCAAATGTTGACCGTGACTGCGCCTCAAATGGTCCATCCGCTTACTCCAATTTTGGCATACTCTTTCCAACATTTCGGCCGGTATCTCATGAATAAATGCTACCACCAGCCCATAGCTCTTGCAATGCTTCTGGCTTATCTTCACTCCACAATTCTGCTTATCAACGTACCCATTGATCCAAAAATGTGGGTCGATTAAACTGACCATAAAATGGAGGAAGCGCGCGATGAAGTTTCTTAACAGAGCACGCATTTTGATAATAAAATTCAATAATTTGCAAGCGTTGTTCGTTTGTAAGACGATTCATGGTTACATTATAGACCAAACTGAAGATGTTTGACAGTGAAACAAAACACGAAAAGTGCGTCAGCTGTTTAAACCAGTGTTGCCAAAAAGATAATAGCTAAAAAATCACACTTTATTATGAAGTTGGGACTTGCTTCATATTTGATTTGGAAATAATCAAATACTTTTGAGATTAAATTCTTTTTTCCGGTTTGGGACTTATTTCATATATTTTTGGATTTATTTCATTGGTAGTTATTGCACTGGGACTTTTGCGCCCGGGACTTATTTTACAGTGCCGACATAGTAGCTATCGTCAAAATTACTGTCGCCAAATTGTATGTCAATGCCAAAATTTATAAAGGTGCATGTACACGACCAGACCAATTATGAATTAAAATTATTCATAATTGGGCTGGACATGTTTTTTTATATCTGGTATTGGCCAAATTAAATCTAAATTGTAAACCGATTCACACCATTTTCAATATGCTTGGGCCATATGAAAATTAGAACTTATGTACCACATTTCATCAAATTATCTACAAAATTGCGAACTGTACCAGCCAGACGGGCATCGTTTGATCGAATTGATAAGTGATTCTGAGTCGATCGGTATACTTAAAGGTGGGTCTAGGAGCAATATTTTAAAGTGCTACAAACATCAGCAAAAACGCATGATACCCTGTCCATTATTGTAGTGTGGGTATAAAAAATAAACTAACAAATCTATCCTCTTTAAAATAATTTTTCCTGGAATGAACAATAAACCTCAGACTTCGTCAAGAGATCTGTTTTTGATCCAGTCTAAAAATGTTTTAAAGAATAGACTTAATTAATTATTTAACTTAAAAATGGCATTAAGAGGAATATTATAAAGTAAAATTTGCGTTCATTCATTCAGAACAAACTTAGTTCAAAAAAATTTATTATAATAGTGTTTTCTTTTTTACAAAACAAAGTGAAATTTTATTTATAAAATGCAAGTTGGTGTTCGTTTCTTAAAAATGTGTTGCTTTCTAAAAGTGTAGCATGTTTTGTTCTAAAACACTCACCCTTACTTATGGCAAAAGGTTTTGCACTTTTCGCGCGGAATAAATCGACAGTGCCCTGTTAAATAGGTGACCTCGGCTTATAAGATAATTATATAGATAATTATCTATGGTTTTTTTATAAAGGCGACGACTGCCTCAAAGAGCAACAAAGCTAAGCGAATTTTAAATTGATTAAAATTCCCTAAAACTATTTTATTATTAAAAATCATTAAAGCTCTAGAGAATCAGAAAGCTTACAGGATAAAAATCGCTTCTATCGCGAACATGGCCAAAATTCGAGAAAATCGCAAAATTAGAAACAACCCCAAAAATTTATTTCAAACCGATAAATCTGTTAAAAACAAAATGTCGGAAAATAACATAAAAAGCGTTAATAAATGAGCTATAATTATAAAGAATAATTTTTTTGTCAGGTATTAAAAACAGGTCATTCCAATTTCTCATAACTTGTGTTATGCTCTCGACAAACAACAAATAGCATTATTACAGGGTTGGCAAGACATTTCATAACTGCACCTTTTCAGAAGGTGATATTTTTTGCGTAGAAAAGAAAAACACCATAAGAAATACGAGTTGGAATTGACTTTCAGGTTTTTTTAATGAAAATAAAAATTTTAAAACAAAAAAGTGAATGTAGCACCGCCTTGATAATCATCTGATTTTGGCCACCTGCTTTTGTTTTTTTTTCTCTATGATAGTCCCGCACAGCTCTGCTTGTCTGCAGGAAACCAGAGTCACTGGCGGGAACCGAACCCGCAACCTCCACGCTGATATAATTAGTTCACTACCAACAATAGCCTACCGGAGCAACCATTGCTGATGTCAGAGTAGCCGCTACGATGCGATGGCGCTATAATTCGCTACAAGCCACTCCTTGTGTTTTCTTATGTAATCGCACGAAAGTGTCAAAGCCAGCGAGTCACTTTTGCGCTCGCGTTCTACAAACAAGCAGTAAGTTTTAAAGCTAGTAATGAAATGATTTTATGTTACTATCAGTATTGTGTGTTTGTCTATTCCTAAAACAGGTTTTTGTCACTTGCATTAGCTCCCACTCTGACATCTTGTAGCACTGATGTAGTAAAGCAATTATTATTGCATTTCACTTGCAGCCTTAGAAAATCGAATTTGGACATTGCAGACTAGGCTTTAGAGGTCCATCTCATTATTCATCCTGAAAAAAAATCCAGATTCTAAGACGGTACATAAAACTTCCCATAGTCAAAACAGATCCTCACAACTATTATTTACCGTCTTCTGGATAATTTTGCAATCACCCACATACAACAAAAAATATGATTGCCTCTTTTGCCAAGCTGTGGCACTTGTAGTCGAGGTAACAGTGACACTTTTGCCGTTTAGATTATTTTAACAGTCAATTATCAATAACGTGAATGTGAAGAAAACGAAAATAACACTCAAAATACCAATAAACTAAATCTACATATACATGTTTGGTATATGTACGAGTGCTTGAAAAAAAACATTTATGGCAGTGGGAGTAATATATTCAAATAAACACGCATTCAACCATGTTTGAAAAATAAGGTGGAAGTGTTAATACCGTATAAATATTGGCTAAACATATTTATAAAATTTATATAAAATATTGTTTGATAGACATTTTACGCACACAACATACTTTTGCTCTTCTATTTCATCAATGGACTTCTACAAAAGCAAATGAAATGAAAAAACGATAGAAATAAATAAAATAAAGTTTCATTTTCATTCCAACTATTTATGGTATTTGTGGCATACATTTTCTAGGAAAGAGAAATGATAGAAAAATCATTTTTGACTACGCCCTTTAAATGTTTTGAAACGACCTTGAATCTGTTGAAAAATAGCGTTTTTATTGCGGGTAGGGTAAATAGGACTTACATTTTGGTTTCTTTGAGCTCCTGTTGCCAAATGGAGGTTCACGATCCCCTGCGTATCCATAACAGAATTTTTTTTTTTAATTTATTTGAATTTTTAATACATCAAGAAATATTACCACTTTTTATGGTAAAATCCTTTAGAGAGCATATAAAAAACAATGGCTGCGTGAAGCAAAATTCAATGTAACATTATATTTTAACAAATAGATATTGGGAAGTATTTCTTGTTAATTTTTCAACTTTATTATATTCAACATTTTTTATTTTTCGAATTTATTCTATGAGTTAAATTTCAGTTATGTATGTTATAAAGTTTTTTGTAATAGATCTATTCCTTAAATTTTTTTAGGAATGACTTTATACAATATAATAGTCTGGTAGTGTATAAAGTCATTCCTAAAAAAATTTAAGGAATAGAGCTATTACAAAAAGCTTTATAAAATACATAACTGAAATTTAACTCATAGAATAAATTCGAAAAATAAAAAATGTTGATTATATTTTAACAATAACATTTTTCTTCGCCATAAATGGTGACTTATATTAAATACCAACTGAACACATTTTTCTTATATAACACTTGCACCAAAAATTAGGTTTTCCTGCGACATCATCAATTGCGGAAAATTATTAAATTACATTTTTTATTTTGATTACCTCCGCAATTCAAGTTGAATTTTAAGCGCTTGTGTATTCAGAGACTGCTGACAGCAAAGTCACCCAAATCAATATGTGAAAAATAGCCTAAACGAAAAATAGCTCAACGTAAACGAAAAATCCCCAAAAAAATTAAAATGGAAATTATATCCAAAATGGTCATAAAAGTCCCAAAAAGATGATGAAAAATCACTCAATTTTTATTTTTAGAATTTATTTTAATAAGTCTTACAAAGTAGTTTTAAGAGCCTTCATACTAGGGTATTCAAATAATCGATGTCTTGTTTTAATCTAGTAATCGCGCGAATAATTAATACAGGTAAAAATGTAATCGAATAATAATCGAACAATTTAATATTATTCGGTTAATCGAATCATTTTAATTTTGCATAGTTTAGAAGTTTAGAAATAAGAACAAAAACTAATATTTTTTAACATTAAAATTTTATTTAAAAAGAAACAACCATTTAACAAAAGGTTATTCATGTAATAAAAGGGGAAAACTTTTTAATAAAAACTGGCAGGAAAATTTTAGCTAATCTTCAAAAAAAACTTTCAAAAAGGGTATACAGTTTCAATTTTTTCGTTTAAAGCGATTTCTTTCTTTTGTGCTGATGAAACTTGATTTATAAAAGATTCTTTTACTTATTGATGACGTTGGAGAGATTGAAAGAAGAATATTATAAAACATATCCATTTTCTATCTTCCTTTTCTTGTCTTTTCTAAAAATTGGCAGTTTTCCATTGGAATCTCTTTTTGATATTTTAACAATTTAAGTTCTTTTAATATTCTTGTTAAGGTCTGGCAGAAGGTTATTTTTATTCACCTAAAAAAATCATCTTCTCCATCTGAATCATTGTGGTAAAACCCTGTTCTAAACATTCTTAAAAATAAATTTTTCCCAAACTCTTTGGTTTCAGTATATTTAAAAAAAATTGCTACTCGAAGGAAATGTTCCTGAGTTAAGAGCCAATAAAAGGGCCTTTAAAACGTACCGGCTTGTTTGTTTTTTTTTGCCTTAAAGAAAAAAAGTAATACTGTGAAAAAACTAATTTTCGATTAATCGATCAATTGAAGAAAATTATTCGAATTAATCATTAATCGAAAATAATAAATTAGAATTTATTCGAACAGTTAATTGCCTAAAATTAATCGAACAATGGTTTATCGTTTGAATACCCTACAAGATACATTTTTCGATTAGGGTCATATGCCCAAAATTAAAAATCCAAAGTTCCGAATTTCTAAATGCAGACTCGCCAACTAAAGCTTGGCCGGGCACAAGGATTCTCTTTATGGTATAAAACCCCTTATACAAAAAAGTTAAAGTTCAATTAATGTGACCTTTAACTTTTTTTGCATAAGGCGGTTAATTGATAGTTTCTTATTTGTTGTCTATGTAGCTGCACATTTTCAATTATTTGGGTGACTCACAAGGTATTCATTAAGTTGTAAAGTCATATCCCCCAAATTAATTCCCGTGATAGATCTTTTGTGATAGAGACCGCTTCTAATTCTAGCACTTTATATGAATGGGACCTATCATTTTTACATGGGGTTGTAATAAGAGGGTGTCAATTGACACCTCAAAGCCACCATTTAACTAGTCACACATCTCTTCTCAATGAAGTTTTAGTTCCTACAATGGAGTATTTTTTCAATAAAACAGGTTCTAGAACCACTAAATTTAAAATCCAAATTTTAGAAAGCCCCAAAAAATGTATCACACCACCGGTGAATACTTTACTGTAATTCAATACTTTTTCTGGCGTTGGGTTCTTCATATAGCAGATAAATGATTGGTTCTCCTTTCACGGGTCATGAGTTCTTTCTTTTTGTACTCGTTTCATGTTCACAAATCCCAGGATCAGTCTGTTGGAACAATTGACACAAATTTCCTGCAGGGATATCACTGCTGTGGACAACCGCTTATAATTTAGATTTCTACTGTAGAGTTATGAAGATATAATTTTTATTTTGTTGAAAACACAACAATATTTTTTTAAGCAATTGTAAAATAAAAAATTTAGGACATTATGACGATATGACTTGATAACACACCTTGTGAATCACCCAATTGTTTATTGCCGTGCGCAAGGATTTTCTCCTTTACGCTATGACAAACAGCAGCTTCGCTAACTAAAGCTTCCCTTCATAGTTAGCGGGGATTTTCTCCACTTTGGCAAACAAAATTCGGATTTTTACATAACTTATTATAAAATTTCGATGCAATTGTTTGGGGTAATTTTTCATTTCTTAAAATTTGCATAATATATTCGCATTTGAAATATAGCCCCAAAGTAAAAAATTGTGATTTTATTTGGAGACATTTTTCATTTCTTGATATAGGGGTAATTTTTCATTCCACTTAAAATGCAAAAACACCCCAAGGAAAAAATGAAAAAAAAAATACCCAAAAAACTTTCCCCAAAATTACGTGTTGTTGTGTCTCATGTAAAATGTTGGGGCAATTCTTCATATTCTTTTTGGGGACATTTTTCCTGGGGTCATTTTGCGCACCGCCAGAAAATGTGCCTGGTAGGATTTTTCATAAGTCTTCTGAAGTCATCATAAAAAGGGTAATATTGTTTTCTTTACCGATTCGTAATAAGAATTTGCAAATCGGGGAATATTAAGCTTCCCCTAAAACGGCTTCCGCTGTAAACATTCAAAGTGCTTATATCGTTACCTACAACGCAAAGTATCGACTTTTTTATTGATTCTAATGTTTCGTTTCAATATAAATGTCAAGAAATAGTGTTGGAATAAAATTCGAGAATTTATTAACAAAAAACAACAGGCCCTATCTACAAAAGATTATATGATAAACGCTAAAAGACTTAACTAACAGTTTGCATAATATGCAAAAACTTCAGTTGACAAAACAACTGGTAGGTCTTACAAGAAAAAAATAGGAACAATAAATTAGAAACAGTTTAAGGCAGTTTACTTATTTAACATTTTAAATATTTTTTTTTTATTACACCCTTCACCGAACGTGACCGTTTTTATTACGTTTGTTAGTGCCATAATATTGATCGGAGACACTATAAAGTATAAATGGATCCTTATGAGAAGAGAAGTTAATTTCACGATATCCATCTGACCGTCTGTCTACTTGTCCGTTGATCTGTCAGTTGAAATAGATTTTCCGAAGACCCCAGATAGGAGGCGGGCTAGTTTGTTTTATATTAATGTCACATTTGCTCCCTTAAAATTTTCTATTGAAATTCAACGAGATGACTGAAATATTTGCAGCTATTGAAATGACACTGTGTTTTTAACGTAAAAAAAGAGTTGGGTAAGTTTTGCCGTCAAATGCATAAAAGGGATAATTTAAATTTTTTCTTTTAAAATATTAATCACCTATTGCAGAAAAATGTTAAGTCAACTTCTATCAAAATATGAATATATCCAACGATATTTTGTTATCGATTTCATGAAATATTCAAAGTTACCAAAAAATTTACCTTTGACTATTGGAGTGGTTCGATTTTAACCAAATGTTCAGAATATAGTCCTTGCAATTTGGATCAATGAGTCCTGAATAGCGTTAATTGGAAGTTCCTATAAATAAATTAATTCTACCCTATTAATAAATTTTGTGCAAAAGCGTTTTTCCTCAAAATCCGCAAAAATCACATCGTTGCTCCACCCAAGTGTACCGGGGATATTTTTAAAATTTTTTATTTCAAAAATCTTTAAGGTGTGCGCTCGATTTTTCCGGTCAAGCAATAATTATCATATCATTGATTTGGGGCATTATTTATTACTGGGTTAGTTCATGACCAATTTTATGTTTTTATACAATTTTAAAAATATAATTGTATCTACATTTTGATTTAACTTTCATCTAGAATAAAAACTTTTAAGACATTTAAGACTTCTATTTTTAATTTTACTGGTTTTAACGTGTTTTTCAGATTTTCTCAAGCCGGTTATTTTTAAAATAATCCTGTTATTTTGGTATAATAATTCGGCTATTTTGAAGATCTGTAATGTACGTTCTCCATACTTTGTTTGTAAATATTAAAGTATTTTTCTAATTGTAACATTAGGCCAACACAAGAATGTCAAAACAAAATGTAAAAAAAGTAAAAAAACACAATGGGGGGATTCACAAGGTGTGCTATCAAACAACATAAAAAAATATTTTTTTTTTAAACAATTGTAAAATATTATTTAGGACATTATGACGATATGACTTGATAGCACACCTTGTGAATCCCCCCAATGAACTGTGTAAAAGGTGTTCAGTTAAAAAGGAAAAAATAGCAACTTCAGTCAGAGAATTCTATGCATTAAACATATTTGTATACAGATGTCCTCTCTAGAGATATTTCAAATGGGATTAAAATGACACAGTACTAGCTGCCTGAAGGACCCTAAAATGATAAGTTGTAATAGGTTCTCGACATCACGACTTATTAATCACCTTAAATTAGTCCATAAGCTAAACTTAAATGTGCGCCATTTAAAATTTTCATTCGCATCCGTATTTTAGTATGAACATGTAAAATTTGTAATTATTAGTTCTGTTTTGCAATAAAACAAAAGATTTCATAAAGAAATCTGTGCGATTATTAGATAAGAATTTTTTTTCATATTATTTCAGCTATCTGTCAAAAAACAATTAGAATGTCGGCTAACTCATTAGAACTTCCCATTTCTTTTTTATTAGATTTCTGTCAGATATCTATCAAGAAAACATAATTTTCCACGACATATCTGCAAGAATTCGTGTCAACCACTTGATACATTTTTGGGTCATAAATCTGATAGAATTCAAATACGATTCCGACTTTGTTCCAAGTTTCTTCTCAGATATCTGGAAGACGTCGTACCAGTGATGGAAAATTCAGTACTATGGTTCTATTTTCAGTACTTTTTCTTTTCATAAATACCACAGCAGTGATGTCAGATGTAGGGAAAATTCCCTACTTGTAGGGATTTTTCTCCAAAAATCAGACTGTAGGAAAAAAAAGACAGATTTTTTATTTTCTAAAAATGAAGGGAATTTTTCTTTTGTATGTAAATTCAAATAAAATCTAACTGACTTCTGAAAAAACCTCTGTGGTATAAAAGCATATCGCTTCAATAATTACAATATGGCTACTTTGTTATTAAAAAATTGTTTTTGGGTAACAAGTACCGAAGTACTCAATACTTTTATAACTGTTAAAGCGGCAATTATTGCATTTCTATAAGCCCCCTTTGCGCAAGTAACTTGCCGAGTACAACAAAGTATGTACTCAATTTTTCCACCTTACCGCGACCTTACCCCTGACATCAACAAATCAAGAATTGCGCCAGTAACTTGCCTAGTCTTGAAGAGGGCTAACTTGCACACGGTAAAATATACCACGGATTACTACTTACTCAATAATGGCTAACCTTGGAATATAATTTTTCAGAACAAGAAATAAATTATATTTCAAAGATGGATTTGGAACCATTTTGGTTAAAGACTAACTGCCAGGCCCACAATGTCGACAAGAACATTTCGTTCGCATTTTTATATTGTAAACAATAATAACAAATTTAAATTTGTTTTTGTTTTCAATATAAATAAAAGAAAGAAATGTTCTTGTCGACATAGTGGGCCAGGCCCTAAGAATTTCAGTGACAATTTAGTATTCCCTTGCCATTTAAAATTATCCAAAATTCTACTGAGTTTACCACATGCCAATGCAGATGCTGAGAGGATATTTTCAATTGTTACTGGCATCCGCGCAAAAAAAAAAGAGATAAACTGAGTCACGAGGTTTTAGATTCCATATGTATTCTTCAATTTCACTTACAATGAAAAATGTTAAACTGTAGAAGCTTCCGTTGTCTTTCTCAGAAAAGAGCTTTACAACAAACAAATTTTTTAAATGTTACGTATACAAACATACGAAGATTTTTATGTTATGTTATATTATTATTTTTTTTTTTTTTTTTTTTGGTTTTTACTTTAAGCTTTTTGTGTTTAGTGTAAATAAAATATACTATATAGAATTATTTATAATTCTTGAGTTGACCTATACAAGGACCGGAACACGTTTTTTTTTTTGTGTTTTTTAAAAAATATTTATCGTTGGTGTTAGAAAAATATTTTCAATTGTACAATAACCAAAAATAGATAAAAATATTTTGTTTGATATTGTTTCTTTGAGTTCAAAATAATAAAGTTCTCAAAAAAAAAAGGTTTTTAGAAAAATATTTTTTTTTTTTGTTCTTTTGTACAAAAAATTACGAACCGAAAATTTAATTTTTTCTTTTTAAAAATTTAAACATCATGCGTACAAAATAGTTTTTTTTCATCAGTTTAAAAATATAAAAGCAAACACAAAAAAAAGATATTTATTTTTTCAGTACAATATTATTTTGTACATGAAAAGAAAAAAAATGAACCGAACACACTGCCGTATTCATAAAAAATAAAATAGATTTCAAACGTATTTTTAAACAAAATTTCCATACAAATTTTTCTAAAAACAGATTTCATATCAATTTTAGTTTTTTATGAATACGGCAGTTAAAATTGAATTTTTTTAATTGACAAAATTTAAACTTATACGTGCAAAATATAAAGCTAATTAATAATAAGTAGTTATAACATGATAAAGATTATCCTAGAACTAAACAGTAATCTTATCAATTACCTTGATGTTGAGTTTGAGCAACAATAAATTTTCTACATGCTCAGAACTTAAATTCTTTCTATTTTTGGTCATAATAATTGGCAAAGCACTGAAGGCTGTCTCCACAGATACCTGTGTTGCGAGTACAGCTAATGCAACAGCAGATAGTTTTGATAATTAAGAATCTCTAAAGATTTTTTGCAATTGCAATTTTAAACACAATTTTATATTATAATTTTAATTAAAATCAGGCATCAGAAATTAAGAACCGAAAACTTAAAATTTAAGTTTTTCATTTGAAAAATTCAAAACTCATGCGTACAAAAAAATTTTATTTTTCTATCAGTTAAAAAAAAAATAGGAAACACAAAAAAGATATTTATTTTTAAAGTACAATAGGTGTTTTGTACATGAAAAGAAACAAAAAACAAAAATTTGAAAAATACACAAAAACGTTTTTTTTATTTTTATTTTTTTTTCTTTTTTTGAAAAATATTTATCATTGGTGTTCAAAACATGTTTTCAACTGTACAAAAAAAAAATATAAAAATTATTTTGTTTTATTTGTTCTTCAAAGTTCAAAATAATAAAGTTCTTAAAAAAACATTTTTGAGAAAAATATTTTTTTTTTTTTTTAGAAACTAACAATAAAAACTCAATTTGAAGTTAAAATTGAGAATTTTAATTAAAATTATAATATAAAATTGTGTTTAAAATTGCAAATGCAAAAAATCCTTAGAGATTCTTAATTATCAAAACTAGCTGCTGTTGCATTAGCTGTGCCCGCAACACAGGTATCTGTCGAGACAGCCTTCAGTGCTTTGCCAATTATTATGACCAAAAATAGAAGGAATTTAAGTTCTGAGCATGTAGAAAATTTACTGTTGCTCAAACTCAACATCAAGCTAATTGATAAGAGTACTATTTAGTTCTAGGATAATCTGTATCATGTCATAACTACTTATTATTTATTAGCTATATATTTTTTACTATAATTTTGTACGTAGGTATGTGTTTAAATTTTGTCAATTAAAAAAATCCAATTTTAAGTTTTCGGTTCTTTTTTTATCATGTACAAAATAATATTGTACTGAAAAAATAAATATCTTTTTTTTGTGTTTGCTTTTATTTTTTTAAACTGATGAAAAAAAAAATTATTTTGTACGCATGATTTTTAAATTTTTAAAAAGAAAAAATTAAGTTTTCGGTTCGTATTTTTTTGTACAAAAGAACAAAAAAAAAAATATTTTTCTCAAAAACGTTTTTTTTAAGAACCTTATTATTTTAAACTTAAAGAAACAATATCAAACAAAATATTTTTATCTATTTATGGTTATTGTACAATTTAAAATATTTTTCGAACACCAATGATAAATATTTTTTTAAAAACATAAAAAAAAAACGTTTTCCGGTCCTTGATTAAAATTCACAATTTTAACTTCAAATTGAGTTTTCATTGTTAGTTTCTAAAACAAAAAAAAAATATTTTTCTCAAAAAATTTTTTTTTAAGAACTTTATTATTTTGAACATTGGAGAACAAATAAAACAAAATAATTTTTATTTTTTTTTTTTTTTTTTTTTTTGTACAGTTGAAAACATGTTTTGAACACCAACGATAAAAAATTTTCAAAAAAAAAAAAAAACAAACGTTTTTGTGTATTTTTCAAATTTTTGTTTTTTTTTTGTTTCTTTTCATGTACAAAACACATATTGTACTTTAAAAATAAATATCTTTTTTGTGTTTCCTATTTTTTTTTTAACTTATAGAAAAAAAAATTATTTTGTACGCATGAGTTTTGAAATTTTCAAATTAAAAACTTAAATTTTAAGTTTTCGGTTCTTAAAGCCTATTTCCAATGTGCGAAAGAATTCTTTCGTTCGCATAACTACATTGAAAACAAAAACAAAGTCTAAAAATTTGTTTTTGTTTTCAATGTAGTTATACGAAAGAAAGAATTCTTTCGCACATCAGAAATAGGCTATTAATTTCTGATGCGTGGATCTATAGCTAATATAAGGTAGGGAAATTTGTAGGGGGAAAAATTTGCTGTTGTAGGGAAATGTGGGGATTTTTTTATGAAAACGTAGGGAATTTTAAAAATTCCATCTGACATCACAGTACCACAGTACCCCACGTCAGTTTCAGTACTCTTTTTTTTGTGCTACTTTTTTAAGAAATCCAGCGTTGCTATTTTTTTAACATTTCCTACTTGCCAATAACATACACATACACTTTAGTGTTCTTTATCGTTCATGTTTTTTGTGCAAAAATATTGATATTCTTCAAGCACCAATGTCATTTTAAGTGCGTTTAAACTACATGGTTTCGATGACGGTATAACACTTGATGAAATAAACAGGTGGCATTACTACGCCAGATGACGATTTTTTGCTCTTGTATTGTTTGTCTAGTCTTATGTGAAAGTTTTGTTTATGTTTACAAAATGCCACGTTTTGTGCTGTGATTATTGTATTGTATTAAAGTTTTTGATTGTTTAAATTAAAATTAAATAAGATAGTAACCACAGTGAAATAAAAATTGGCTAAAAATTAATTTATTTCATTGCGTTCGGCGTCAAAAATTGATTTTAGTTTAATATAATTTTTGACGTACTCGGAGACTTAGGCCCTAATCACATAAAACGCAACGCACGCCAAAGAACTACATTGAAAGCACAAACAATGTTATAAATATTTTGTAATTTTGTTGTTGCTTTCTACAGAAATTCATGTACCGTTTTAAAAATTTCAACGTCTCAAGCTATGCAGCGTTTGAAATTTTAAAACGCAATGTGAATTTCTGTAGGAAGTAACAACAAAAATAGAAAATATTTATGACATTGTTTGTGCTTTCAATGTAATTCTTTGGCGTGCGTTGCGTTTTATGTGATTAGGGCCTTAATTTTCATTTTTGTTGTAATGTTGTATTTGTTGCCGTAGTGCTACCACCTACTTATTCCACCATGGTATAACATACTAGTATGAATTTCCTATTTTTACTCACCAATAGTTAACAAACATATTTTAAACACCACTAGAAAGTATGTTATAACATTTTTGTTAGGGAATTAAGAATGAATTCATGAATTAATTTTTAGTTTGTTAAGCAAAATTTTATAATTTAATAGTAAAATTAATTAATATTTAATTCTTTTATATATTTTTTTATCCCCATGGTGACTTTTGGCCCATGGTGACCACGTATAAGTAGTATTGGAGATATGTTCATCTTTTAAGCAGAAAAATTGCTAAAAAAAAAATTTACAAAATGTTTAGAACTGAAAGATGCTTTTCATTTTGTGTCTTCCATATCAATTTTGTCAACAAATTGTACATGCTTGCAATTTAGTTGTTTACAGTTGTGATAGCAAGTATAAATTTTGATTTCTAGATAAACATTAAATTCTTAAAGAACTTTTCTAATATGCTGTTTTCCCAACACAAGTGATTGAATGTGTAGTAAAAGTTATATGAAAAGCAATAATAAAAACTGAGTACTTTTTATTCAACTTTTTACTACACGATCAATCACTTGTTTTGTGAAAAACGCACATAAGTCATAATAAATATTTACTCTCTTCTGCTGAATTATCAATTTCCTGGGAAAAAAAACTCAAAAGAATATTTCTTGTGCTAATGTCCTAGCAGGAAAAAAATTCTCAATTTGCAAAATAAAATTTGCAAGAGGTTTCAAAATGCCTTAACAAACATGTGCCAATGTGATTAATATGCAACTTTTGACAACATTACGTATAAGCAACTATTTTTAACTCCCATTGAATATCAATACTTAAATAACAATTTCGATGTTTTTTAATGAACTTGACAATGTCTACTGGAGTGACATGAAGCTTGTTCAAAAAACACTGCTACATTGGAAAAATTTAAATTATAAAAATTGGCAAAACGGTAACAAAACGAAAATAAAAATTGTTGGGATTGAAATGATTAAATAACTTTTAGGAGGTAAATAAATTTTTGCAAAAATAATTTAAATTTCAACTACATAAGTATTTACACTAAATATACCATCGAAGTAAAAAAAATCAAGATAGAATAAAGACTAATATAACGAAATTTTTGAGACAAGTTTACAAAAAAATTTCAAATCTTATCCAACCAAGCGAAATTTTAGTCCTCCGACTCCTGTTGCTTCAATTTGGCATAATCAAGCTTAAAAGATTTTTAAAATCGATTATACGAAAAAAATGCATTCCTATGAACAAATAAATCTTTTCTTTAATTTTCGGCAATTTTTACAATAAAAAAATGTAAAAAAATAAAGACTTGTGATATTAATTACACTGGGGAACCTTCATTTTACGGCCTGAAAGTCTATAGCAAATTTTTACAATTTTGAAATCGCTGATTCAAATCGAATCTCAATTTTTCTCTAGAGCTCGACTTTTCGATATATCGTTATGTCCAAAATTAAGGCACTTGCACTACATATATTGGAATAACTTGAAAACGGTTCACCATATTCGGCAACAATATTATCTTTAAGCCGTGCTTACATTGTTTTTAAATTAGCCCAGTAGTTTTAGAGATATCGTTGACGTTTTGGAAAAAAAAAATAAAAATTTTTAAAGGAAAAAAATTTTTGAACTTTAAAAATTCATACAAAATAAAAATGCGAGAAAAATCACAGTTTCTGCCTAAAAACATTTAGTTAAATAGATTTCGAATGAAATGATCTTTATTTCATTGCAATCGGTGCACAACTTTTGATTTTGTTCAAGTTCAAGTCAACACAAAAAAGTTTAATATTGTTCTAACACACACATTAAAAAATGTTTTTATTTTATGGAAATCGTTGTGCACCGATTGCAATGAAATAAAGATCATTTCATTCGAAATCTATTTAACTAAATGTTTTTAGGCAGAAACTGTAATTTTCTCGCATTTATATTTTTTATGAATTTTTAACGAACAAAAATTTTTTTGTTCTTTAAATTGTTATTTTTTTTAAACTTCAACGTTAAATGTAAAACTACTGGGCATATTTAAAAACAATGTAAGCACGGCTTAAAGATAATACTGTTCCTAGTTATTCCAATATATGTAATAAAGTGGCTTCATTTTGGACATAACGGTAGAAAAAAATAGAAATCAACGACCTCAAATTAGTAAAAATTTGCTATAGAGTTACATACCCGCACACAAAAAGTTCAATTTTGTTCTCTTGTGTTATAGAAGTTGCAAACCGATTTTAAAGTTCCAAAATTTTGGTATCGTCGTCAAATTATAATAAATGCATTCTTAAAACTTTTACCACTATAGATTAGGGCAAACATTCCTTACAGTGAGTGAGAGACGTTTAAGATAATATTGAAATCGGGAAACTTTTGGTTTCTTATATATTTGAGTATATCAAGGGCCTATATTCACAATCCCCTATCTACAAAATTACAATTGTTCAGGAGGGGGAAAAAACTGATTAGTTCGCTAAGTTTTTCTCAATTAAACTTATTTCTGCAATATTGTCTAAGGGCTATTTCTTTTCTCAAAAATAGGTTGCATTAATGTTGCATGTTCATCATTTTTGTATTCGTTTGTAAAAAAACATACAACTAAGAAAATTTTTCAAGCTCGTTTGTGAAAATTTTCACGAAAAATATGCAAAACATGTTACATACTTTACCCTCACTTTGACTTAAGGTGTTCGTACTGCCCTGTTTAACAACTTTTGTACTTTCTACTTTGTTTGTAAAACCAAGGTCCTGTTTTTGTTGCCATAACACAAGCCCCTTATAATTTTGTGAAAAATTGTTAAAAAAAAATATACACAGAAAAATTAAAAAATTTCTAAAATCACAAAATTTTTACCAAATTCATAATATCAAGAAAACAATTTGTTGATTTTGCACCTATTACCAAAATGATTATATTGAATACTAAAAATTAAAAAAATTTGAATATTTTTTTCAATTAATGATATTTTTAATTAAAAAAATGATTCACAAACTTTGCCATTTTAAACAATGTGTTAATTTATTTAATAAACTATTAACAATTCCCAACAACAATTCTACAAGTTTAAATTATTTTTTTTGTTTTAAAGGAAAAAAGTCGATTAAGATTTTTTGTTATTTAATTAATATTTTAATTAAAAATTTATTTCAAAACAACTAAAATATTAATTAAATTAAAATTAAATTTTTAATTTTCTTTCAATTAAAAAAATAGTTTAACATTAATTGATATGATTTCAATTTAAATACTTTTTAAGCCATTTTTTATTTTGATAAAAAACTTTTTTCTGTGTAAAAATATTTCACATTGAAATGGAAAAATTCTATTATATAATTATCGTTTTAAATGTTTCCTAGCCATTAGTGATGGCAATATTTGTTTCCAACTCGTAATAGTCTGCACAAACCGTTCAAAGGGCCTTAAAAATCGCTAATGACGTCCATTAATGATAAAAGTGTAACAGTTGTAAATAAAAGCAGCTAATTTTGTTGTATTGAAGTTGCACAATATGTAACACTTCGAGTGATTAATGGTAATATTAGAAAGTGTTACATGTATATGCTGTAACATATTTTTTTCAGAAACGAAATCGCCATAAGAATTACAAATAATGTCAGTGTGACCAGAACTTAAAAATTTTTACAGCTAAATCTGGCATTAGACATGGTCAAAAAAAGATTTTAAAAAATGCGAAAAATTAATCCAAAAAGGTTTCAAAATTTTAATTAAACCTTTATTACCCGTTTGAAATGTTATTCGAAATAAAATACATTTTAGTGCTATATTGTTTAGCGATATTGAAATAAATTAAAATAGTATAATTAAATTATCGAGCTTAAGGTATTTTTATATAAAAAAAACTTTAATATAATACTATAAATAATAAAGGCCGATTAAAATATGTATTATATACCAGAGCTGTAAATGAATCATTCGTTTTTGATTTTAACTCGTTATGAATTGGATAAATTTTGAATTAGTTCTTTCCATAACAAAAAAAATTTAATGCAATTTGAATCAATTCAAACGAATTAGAAAGAAATAATTTCAATTCGTTTCCATTCAAATGAATTTGTAAAATGAGTTGCAATTCGTTTTTAATTCAAATGAATTGCAATTCGTTTCCAATTCAAATGAATTTGTTAAAGTGAATTGCAAATTCATTCTACAAATTCATTTGAATTGAATTGATTTTGAATTCATTCAAATGAATTAGAACAATGAATTGCATTCAAATGACTGAAATCAAAATTGAGTTCCAATCAATAAAATTCAAGAGCAGCTCTAGGGGGAATGCAAAAGTAAAAAATTTCGGGAAAACGAATACAGCTTTGACAGCAAAAAATGTTATGTTGAGACTCAAAGTTACTAGAATCTTAAATATTCGATTGGAAAATTTAAAAAAAAAAATCCACAATATACAAATATGAGATTATTTTAACAAAAAATTATTGTTAAAGACACCTTTAATAATGTTTACACACTATTTGTTAAAAATAAAAATTTAAGTTTCTTTTAGCAAATTAACAAAATTTTCCCATTTCGATAGGATTTTCGCCGATACCTAATAATTCAATTCCTATTCTGCCGCTACCTGACAATTCCAGTATATCATGGGAATTTAAAGTCCAAGAATTTTTGTCTTTGAACTATACTAGAGTAATGCAATTCAAATTTCAATCAATTCAATTCAAATGAGTTGGAAATGAATTGCTAATTCTCAATTCAATTCAAACGAATTGGAAATAAAATGCAATTCACTTTGACAAAATCAAATGAATTTGCAGAATGAATTGTAATTCACTTTGACAAATTCATTTGAATTGGAAATGAATTGCAATTAATTTTTACCAAATTCATTTGAAATGACTCAAATTTTATTCAATTATTTTTTTTGTTGGAAAAGAATTGAATCAAAATTTGCTAATTCAGTGGATGAATGATTCGAGAATTAATTCAAAAATTAATGATTCATTTACAGCTCTGTTATATACATAAATTGAAATATTTAAACATGGGAGTAGATTTTGGAATAAAATTAGATACATAATAACATGTAGTACAAGTACTTGAAATTACATTTTAAATCGAAATCCACTGATACATCCGAAATTTAAACGGTTTATTTCTATGCTATACAAAATTTTTTAGTTTAACTTAAAGAAAAGTTGAAGTTTTAAAATAATTTTTTCAGCAGTTTTAAACAAAAACATTTTTCAAACATTTACCCTGATATTCATAAAAAATATTTTTGATTAATAAAAGGTTTATTAAACAAATTTTCATAGAAAATTCGTTACATAAACCTGCAATACACCTAAAATATTTTTTATGAATATGGAGGTTACAAATTTTAGAAATTTTATCTAAATATAAAATAAAATTTCTTTATACTTTTATATCGTAACATTAAATGGCATAATTTTTATAATCAATATGATGATGGTATTTCTAATATTCCCAGGATATTCTAATTTTTTTGCAAGACAGGTAAGATATTTTTTATTATAAGAATTGTCCATTTTCATACAAAATTTCATTAAGATTACAACAATTTTTAGTCAAAATTTAGTATAATTTATAAAAAAAAAAATATATGTAAAATCAATAAAAGCTATTCGTCCAAATTTTTATAATAATGCTTTAAAAAGCTAGAAACGTTTTATGAAAATGCTAAATAAAATACCAAGTACTAAATTAAAACTTTGCAGCTAACTAAAAATTTTTAATTCTAATTTTAGCTGCAAAAATGCCAAAATGGTCACACTGAATGGTGTATATGTTTTCTCTTTTCATTTTCCATCCCGTTATTTACTTCGCTGACGCAGATAGGAGATTGTGCATTACCATTTTAATAATAGCGGAATTCACCCTTGATAGTCCCTTGTAGACCTTGTTAATCTTATAATTTTAGTAAAAATACTAACATTTACAACACTGCAACAACAAAATGTATTAGACTAAAATATACTACGCTGTGGTTGAAAAATCCCACATAAAGCAGTAGTAAACAAGTGTGTGAATTTACCAGAATAAAACAGTTGAAGGAACTTTATCTGTCTCTTTCTCTCACTCGTCAAATTCATTAATTTACAATGCATACGAAAAAGACACTCACGCTTTGAAGTATAAAATCGTATTAAATATAACAGAGTTGTACTCTTAATACAAAGGGTGAAAACCGCTAATATGTATTTTAATACTTGTAGATAGAAGCTTTTTATAATAACATAAATTTGTATTATTAGAAACCTATTAAAAGTTTAATGCATTTTTAGAATATTTATTCAAGTGCATTTAACAAGTGGCTGTTAAAGGTAAAAATAATAAAATTAAAATATGAATGACAGCGATATGAAGAAAAGTAATAGATACTTATTGATTAAACTTAAAAATGTTAATGTTAATTCATTTGATTTATATTCTCTTGTAAGTGTTTCCATTTTGTAGACAATATCGGATGCAGGGTTTTAAAAAAGAAAGTTGCACAAAAAAGTCGTTTTTTTTCAAATTAAAGTCTCACACATTTTTTTAAAATTTTTATTGAACAAAAAAAAAAAAAAAAAAAATGAATTGCCAATTCAAATGATAAAAATAGCTAGGAAATAATTCATTAAAAATGTGTTTAAATAAATTTTTGTGTATTAATTTTACATTTGATTTTTAATAATCAGCCTTATTCCGATTGTCGTAATCGTACACAACTGTGTTGTTTTTTGTAGTAGATTAAAGAACACAGGTTGTGTTTTACTTCAATCTATTACAAAAAACGGCACAGTCGTATATGACAACGACAACTGGAATAAGGCTGAATGATGCAAACGGACGTAACTACATTTTTATATTTATTGTGGAATTATCCCTTGCTATCAGTGTGACCAGATTTTAAAATAATATAAAGCTAAATCATGTTTGAAATAGATCTAAAAAGAGCTAAAGATGGAAATTTAAAGCCAAAAAATAAAGCTCATTTTTTTTATAGATTTTTAATTTAGTAACTTTTAATTATTTTGATATTTTTCATAGACTAAATAGTGTTAAAGTAGGTATATATATATACTATATGTTTATAAATATGGTAACATTAATAATAACTGACTGAATTATTCATTATCGCACAGCCTAAACGCCTGAAGCTTAAAAGTTAAATTTAGCCCGGAGGTTGTTCTCTCTCAAAATCGATCCACTACGGCGGGATAAAGAAATGGTAAAAACATGTAAATTCGCATACCTCTTATCTCCTAAATTAAAAAAAGATACAAAGAATATTAATACAATTCGTTGGTCATTAAAAAAATAAGCGGGCAGGTGACTGGTACTTTTTTGAAATTCGGCCCTTTTGGGGAGCAAACAGGTAAAACGTGTATATTGGAACATTTTGTCAACCCATCTATCTTGTCAACCAATAAACACAGGAATGAAAATTATATCACATTCGTTACTTATCTAACGAATACAAATATAAATTTATTACTTTTCCGAAATTCGAACGTTTAAGGGGTGAAAATCTTACCTATTTCTGGTGCTTTTTTTACAAAACATTTTTCACCATTAATTGCCATGTATGTAAGTATTAAATTATAGACTCCCACTAAAATATTGAAATGTTTAATAGTTCAATAAGGATAAAAAAGTATCAAAAAGGAAAAATGAGGAAAATTAAATTCATTCTACATGTGATATTTTTTTAATTTTCTATAATATTGAACTTAGAAACATAAAATTATAGGTGCTGGATCCTGAGTAAATAAGAACCTATAAGATGAAAAATGTTGGTACTTTTTTGTTAAAACCAAGAAACATAACCTTTGGCATATACATAAATATGTCCACGGAAGAAAGTTAGACGCTAACGACGAAGTAGCGGGTTAAATGTTATTATTATATAAAAATATATTTTTGGTTTATTTCCATGGAAAAAAATTAAAATAAGTACTTTTTTAAAATAAAGATTTAAAGGTTCTTCTTCCCCTGGCGACACTGGTATGCATGAAAGTCAAATCTGGTAAAACGATTGTTAATGCGCTGCCAAACTATTATTTTTTACTTAACATGACTACCACACATAAATTTATACCGATAAACTATTTTATTTGTTTTGAAATATAAATTAATTATACGAAATTAAAATTAGAGTGAAAAGCTAAAAAAAAGCTAATGTGCCATGTGCTGAAAATCGCATGATTTGAAAATCACATGCGATCTGAAAATCGCCAATTTTATTTAAGCATGTGCTAGAGTTCACGCGTTTTGTTTTTTTTTTTTTCGAAGTAGTGGTCGAAAAATAAAACATATGTTTTAGCTGTCAAATTTGAACAAAAAAAAATAATTATTTGCATGAAAAATGCCGGCAGCTTTTATATTACGTGGTTTTTCATTAAAAAAACTGTATTTTAAAAAAGAACGTATCAGAAAACGTCTTCTAAGGGATTATTACAACCCAAGAGATATTCCTGAACAATAGTAAGTACCATAAGTACATGTTGTTGATAAATGGTTATAATTTCTTACATATTTTTTTCGAAGTTAAATAGAAACAGCTGCTCACAATCAAAACGTAAATTTAAAAGAAATTGTTAAACAACAATCAGTTTAAACAATGTTGTTTTTTAATTTTATATTTTCTATGAAAATTTTCTCAAAAGATAATGAGTTTTTAAAATAAATGGAAAAGAAAAACATTAAATTTCCTTTTTATATGCTATTTATTGATGTTGAAAATAAATTTTAAAGGAAATTTACAAGTTCACATGTGGATCACATTACTGTAGGCTTGTGATTTACAATCGCCAAATTTAAGGGGATTACGAACTCCAGCACACCTTCTTTGCGATTTCAAATCGTAATCACAACTTTCTTGCGATTTGCGATTTCTAGCACATAGGCGTAAATTAAATATTTCTAGCTAAACATGAAAAAATAAAGCTAAATTTAGCTCGAAAAACGCTAATATGATCACACAGCTTGCTATGATTCATTCACCCTTCATTCGCATTTTCCTTTCGGGTTCTTGTTTAAGAATTATATGTTCGTTTTGTTCTACGACGAAAGAATTTATTGTAACTAATCTGAATGGCATGTATATCTGTTTTATTTTAGTTTTTTTACAATTGGAGGGGATTCCTACCTGTTATGTGCCCATCGCCAAAATCTTCTTTACTGGTCGAAATATAATCGAATGCAATTTTTGGTAATGAGTTAAGAGTTACTAAAACAGTTTTTAGCGTCCTTTAATTAAAAATAATATAACTTACCGCAACTAAACAGGTTTATTATTCTAATTTATTTTATAATCTTTAAATAATTTAAGTAATAACACCAACAAGCTCTTTTGCGAGTATAAGTAATACAATCCCACGAAATTATTATGTAAGAGAATTAAAAGCTATTTGGCAGCTATTTGAGTGAAGGTAATTCTAATTCCCACTGTAGTCTTGTTTGCTGATAGCTTTGGCTTTTCTAAAATTATATAGGAGAACATTTCTTGATGATCTGGCCTAAGCAACCAGTGAAATGTGCATAGTTATTTTTATTAATTATAAAAAAAGGAATTAAGCAAAATAAATAAAATCTTTCAGGATAGCTAAGGTAAAATGTAACAGGATGATACAAGATAATAGTCAGGTAGTGTATAAAGTCATTCCTAAAAATTCAAGGAATAGAACTATTAAAAAAAGGCTTTATAAAATACATAACTGAAATTTAGCTCATAGAATAAATTCAAAAAATAAAAAAATGTTGAATGGAAACAAATTCCTTAAAAATGAAAACGCTTTATTGTATTGCAGGTATTCAATCCTTTTAAAAATGTTTCCATTATAATAACATATAAGTTACTTTTATTTGAGGTCCATAATTAAGTCTCATAATTGCATAATGCCTCTTATTTTCCAATTGATCTAAACTTTGCAAAAGTTTCAATTCGTTCATAAAGAATGTATGCTCAAAACCTTTTATTCATACCTTCTACATTTAAATACTTAATTTTTAGTATTTAGTGTAGATAGGAGAATGTGAATTTTAAAATAAATTTGTTTGTATATAGGAAAAACTGAAATGCTAAAAACTGTAGCCAAAAATAATACATATTTCGCTTCAAAACTGATATCTTACATGGGTATGTCATCGATGACTTTCCCATCAAAAACTTATTTTGGTGCAAATTACAGATAAGAGATTATGAATATAGACCCTCGATATTTTCAATATGTTTCCTTGGGACATTATTTAAAACATAATGTTAAGCTTCGTACACAATGCTAGTAACAATTTTGTTTTTTCCTTTATCTTATTTCTTCCCATAGTATTTCATATATTTTCCTTTCATTTTTAGAACAAAAATGTGCCTAAAGCGTTTTTAAAAAGTTGAGTCTACTTCTACTTTAGCAGCAATTCGTATGAAAATGTATTTAACGTTTATAATAATTTTATTTAGTTTTGAATGAAAATTTCTACAAAATGTTTTAAAAATAATAATAAAAGTGACCTTCTTCGAGAAAAGGGACCTAGTGAGTGAAAATGAAGTTTTGAGAAAAACGCATTTAAAGTTTAAAATTTCAATGTTTTTCTCATTTGATCGATTTTCCCAAGTTCGTTTTGTACGTTTTTATGAGATAAATAAATTTTTATCAGAAATCTAACTCATTTAATCTTATTCTACATCCTTTTAGGTACCAGAATCCACTATTCTCTCTGTGTGTGGTTACAAAAAAAAACCATAGAAGCTCTAAGCTTCGTTCACAATAGTCATCAACATTTTTACTGGTGTTCATAATAGCGCAACTATTTTTTTTTTATAAACACAAACATTTTCAACAATTCAACAATTTCGGTTTTTCCTTTATCTTATTTCTTCCCATAGTATTTCATATATTTTCCTTTCATTTTTAGAACAAAAATGTGCCTAAAACGTTTTTAAAAAGTTGAGTCTACTTCTACTTTAGCAGCAATTCGTATGAAAATGTATTTAACGTTTATAATAATTTTATTTAGTTTTGAATGAAAATTTCTACAAAATGTTTTAAAAATAATAATAAAAGTGACCTTCTTCGAGAAAAGGGACCTAGTGAGTGAAAATGAAGTTTTGAGAAAAACGCATTTAAAGTTTAAAATTTCAATGTTTTTCTCATTTTATCGATTTTCCCAAGTTCGTTTTGTACGTTTTTATGAGATAAATAAATTTTTATCAGAAATCTAACTCATTTAATCTTATTCTACATCCTTTTAGGTACCAGAATCCACTATTCTCTCTGTGTGTGGTTACAAAAAAAAAACCATAGAAGCTCTAAGCTTCGTTCACAATAGTCATCAACATTTTTACTGGTGTTCATAATAGCGCAACTATTTTTTTTTTTTATAAACACAAACATTTTCAACAATTCAACAATTTCGTTTTTTCCTTTATCTTATTTCTTCCCATAGTATTTCATATATTTTCCTTTCATTTTTAGAACAAAAATGTGCCTAAAACGTTTTTAAAAAGTTGAGTCTACTTCTACTTTAGCAGCAATTCGTATGAAAATGTATTTAACGTTTATAATAATTTAATTTAGTTTTGAATGAAAATTTCTACAAAATGTTTTAAAAATAATAATAAAAGTGCCCTTCTCCGAGAAAAGGGACCTAGTGAGTGAAAATGAATTTTTGAGAAAAACGCATTTAAAGTTTCAAATTTTAATGTTTTTCTCACTTTTATCGATTTTCCAAGTTCGGGTTGTACGTTTTTATGGGTTAAATAAATTTTTATCAGAAATCGAACTCATTTTATCTTATTCTACGCCCTTTTAGGTACCAGAATCCACTTTTCTCTCTGTGTGTGGTTACAAAAAAAAAAATAATAGAAGCTTTAAGCTTCGTTCACAAGGCATCAACATTTTTACTGGTGTTCAGAATAGGGCAACTATTTTTTTGAAACCCCACACATTTTCAGTTAAGAAACCGTTTACAAATTTTTCCCAGAACAAAGTTACGTATTTATTATTATTTTTTAAAACATTTTGTTAAAATTTGCATTCAAAACTAAATAAAATTTTTATAAACGTCAAGCCTCGTACATATCGCACGGTGGCCATATCTACCCTTTGTAAAAATCTTAGATGTATTTCTTTAGTATTGTGCCTAAAAAATGCAGTTTTATCCCCATTAGTAATATAAGAATACACATAAAAAAAAAATTTTTTTGTCTCTTCTGAAAATTTATAAATTTTGAGTTGGCTCTGCTTCGAGGACCAAGTACGATATATTATATAGTATATTTTCCTTTCATTTTTCGAACAAAAATGTAACTAAATAAAGTTTTTCTTAACTGAAAATGTGTGTTGTTACGAAAAACATTTTTGCTCTATTTTGAACACCATTAAAAATGTTGCTGCCTATTGTGAACGAAGCTTAAATCTTATACTTTTCAGACTTTTGCCGAAATTGTCCATTACGCCTCGCTCTTAATATTTTTCTTAAATAAGTTTTCCTTAACATCGAGGATATAACAGTAAGAACTATTTTGAGTACCAGGTTAAGAACCTTGCGGAGAAACTCCCGGAAATTTTCCTTATAAATTCCCATGAGTTTTGAACCATTATCCCGGAATCTCCCATATATTATCCTTATGCCCTACACAATAGCATGTATTTTGTTGGGTATTAAACAATTCTTGTAATGTTTTAATAACAATTGAACTATCCAGAACCGCCTTTTTGGCCACCGAACGAAAATATTTTTTCTACAGCCTGGTTATTCTAAATAATCAGAAACAAAGAAAGTCAGACGTGGGATGGTCTGGAAAATAAATCCGTGAAAAGACCAGTGGCTTCGTTAAGGTCAAAAACGAATTAACTATCTCATTTGTAGCATCTTCTACTGTTACGTATATTTAACCCAATCAATCGATCAAAACAAAAAAGGTTAGACCGTTTAAAGTTTCTCCTAAGGTTTCCCTAATGGACTTTTACTATTGAAACTACATGAGGACGATCATTGTTATAGAGAAAAATCCTTGCTCATTGTTCAGTGGCATTATCATATTTACATATTTTGTTAACTGGCCACAAACGGATCAATTACTGTCTATAGAGATCAACTAATATAGTATAGCCAGGATTTATCTTAGAAAAATAAATTAAAATTAAAAACCCTTCATAAAAACATCCTTTTTTTAAATACGCTTAAAAGAAAACACGTTAGAGTGCTATATTCGGCTGTGCCGAATCTTTGATACCCTCTACCAACAGTAGTGGGCTCTATAGGATAAATACATATATATTATTAACTAAGCTTTACAAAAACGAACGTCAGCATTAAAATTGGTTGCGGTTTAGACCTGTATTAAATTATTGACCGACAATAAGAAAGTTGTATGCATTTCTTGTTAGAACTTTGCAGTGGCTTGAAATGATTTTTAGAAGGGTAATTTTTATTGGACCTATGGTAAACTATAGACCAATCATTCCAAAATTCTGAAGACTGATTTCTGGTTTTACAAAAAATAAATTACAATAAATTTCAATACAGCAGTGTAATTAGTTTTAGCGTTAACAGTGAATTTCACAAAATCGCATGATATTTTTTCTAGCCATATGAAACTAAGTTGGAAGAAATGTTAACGAGATCTCTACATCTGTTATGGTTTTAGGTGAATTTAATTATTTTCCCAAAGTGGGCTTTATTTGGTTTTAGGCGCAATAAACTGTTTTCCGAGAGTAGGATTCATATGGGGCCTAGGGTAAGTTATGGACCGATCTTAACGAAATTTGGCAGTGTGATTTCTCGTCCTGTAGAACTGTGACGTACCGAATTTCATTATGATAGCATTATTTATTACGGTTGTAGGCGTACTAAGCTGTTTTCCGGGAGTAGGGTTTATATGGGGCATATGGTCAATTATGGACCGATCTTCACGAAATTTAACAGTATGACTTGCAGCATTCCGTGCATTATTCCACCATTTAATGATAGTTTTCGTATCAAAATTATCAATTTTTTTGGGTGGTGGTTCCACATTTTGATTCATAGTTCTGATCCTACTGAGCCGATAATGCTGGATTTCAATCCCAAACTGCTTAGGATAACAACAAGCGTTTTTCGAAAGTGAACGTGCTTTCAACAGACGGACATGGCTAAATTGGCTTAGAATTACTCAAGGAACCAGAATTTATATACATTATGGGGTCTTAGATGTATAATAAAAAAAATTTCACACGGAATGACAAACTTAGTATACCCTCATTCACCACTAGTAGGGGGGGGAGTTTATAAAAATAAACTTTTTCTTTACAAATTTTACTATCAACTTATAACGTCATTACAGGATATAAAATTTGTCGCGAGATTTAAGTACTCTTATTTACTTAGCTTAACAATTTTAATAGTTAAAATCAATCACATCAAGTTAATTAATTTACTTATTTATCTACACAAATAAATCTCGCGACAAGCTTTTTTTTATTTCAATATACGTTATAAAAAGGTAAAGTTTGTCTCGCGCCTAAAAGTGGCCTTGTGAGACAAGTTGGCAGAAAATTAATTACAGCTAAAGAAATTATAACATTACACATTAGCAATTTATAATAATACAATTAAAGAAACTTTATATTTAAAGTATAAAAAGAAGAAAAATAAAATAGAAAAACTATTCAAGAAGCATTTCAATATTATTAAGTAGATAACTTTTTAAACTTTTCTTAAAAACTGATAATCGATTGCAGTTTTGAATGTTTTCCTATCCAAAGATTTCCACCACCTTTTGTGTTAAAACTATTTTGTCTGATATTAAACTTAATTGCTCGATATCCAATGTTATTTAGAGATTTGTAAACGTAATATAAAAGTTGTTTTTCAAATAAAACGAAACCTTTTTCAAATTAAACGAAACCTTTTTCAGAATAAACGAAACTTTATTCAAATTAAACGAAACTTTATTCAAATACAGTGTTAAACATTTTTCAAAATAAATTAAACCATTTTTAAAATTTGTAGGGAATTTTTTCCGTTATGTTATTTTTGTATATGCGGCTTAAGGCGTTGGTTGCACTTTTGGCTTGGTAACTTACACACGCTTGTTTGCGGCTTGATATTGGCATAGTTCATGACTGATCAAAGTCCAATCTGGGAGCTTGGTCTTCAGTATAGTCCAATAAATTTTTTTGAACTCTAACCTAGAATACAGCCATTACGTGATTCGAGGATCACGTAGTGGCTGTGGTTTAAGACAAAAGATTTCAGGTTTATGTCCAATTTTTGCTCAGAGTTTGGTCGGCTTAAAGACAACAGAGTTGCCTTTGCTATAAATATTATATAATTCTTGCTCTTAAGCTTGACAATTGACAATTGACACTAGTCCCCTGATTATTATTTATGCAGGAAAAAAGCCTTTCGCAACTACTTCTTTGCATTATTTACAAAAGTTTCACAATAGCGAAAAAAGTTTACTCCAACCATTTAAATTCTACGAACTTAACAAATTCGTTCGTAGTCCAGGTTCTTGTTAACATTAGAAAATTTAAATTTAATAAAGGCTTACAAACCAAATTTTGTGTTAAAATGTTCCGTAATAAATGTTTTTTTTTTTAATAAAATAATTGTTTATGAATAAAGGGGTCAGTGTTTAACAAAAAAATTTCGTTAATTTTGTTTCGTACATTGTACGACAGGTTTTTTTATACATCGGACATGGATTTTTTGAATTTAAAATATCACCACACCAGGCAGGTTAATTGTCTTCGTTCGATTTTATTTGTTTTTTTTTTTATTTGTTTTAAATGTATAAGAATTAGAATATGAAAAATTTAAGTACTTAATTGATTTTTATATGTACTCGTATTATAAAATTAAAATTTTTAATAAAAACTACACTAGTCAATCAACCAAACGATATTATAACGATATCGTCTAGGTGATATAAATTATAATATATAATATCGATATTGTATCATAAACGATAGTATTTAAATTGTACATTTCCTTATAATATCGTTTTTCCATGAAAATATCATATCTTTTTTGCAAACGTCGTTCTCTTGTTTATTGGGAATGAATATGTCCTTGATGCAGGAAAGTAAAATTTTGCATTAGAAAGTAAATTAAATTGAAGACATAATTTGTTTGACAAATTCTGTTTTGTTGATAACAATGTGAAGTGTCTATTTGTAAGCAAATGTGGTAATGACTTATTTAACTCCCTATTTGTAAGCGAATGTGGTAATGACTTATTTAACTCCCTATTTGTAAGCGATGGTGGTAACTACTTGCCTCCAATGACATCACCGTGTTAAAAAAATTTGTTAAAATGCCAATGTATAAGTGGTGAAGAGTAGTTATATTAGCTTTTTAACTCATTACTTTGGAATGTAAGTTTTTGCTGGGAACTTAATGACTTTCTTCAGCAATTTATTAATAATGAAATAACACTTCTTTGGAACAAATCTTTTTATCAATAGCAATTAATTGTGTGCTTAATATTATCAAAACTTGATGACAAAAAAGTTGTAAAATCAAGTCAGACAACGAGAGCATTTTTGTGTAACACTTTCAAAATCTATTGCATGTCTGAAAAGTATTTAATATAGACTTTTTCAATAAGCCAAAATTCGAAAAAAATATTAACAATTATTAGTTTCAAATACAGTTTAACAAAGTCGACCACTATTACTCGAATCCAAACTTTAAAACTCTCTTTCCCAAAAGAAACAAAAAGTGCAACAGTTCAAAACCCCCCATTTTACACAAACAATGAATCATAAATAAAATTCCTACCTAGGTTAACTTAAAATTCTGTAGAGTATGTACTTTAGTGGCTTATTGGGTAAATAAATATACAATATAAACATAAAGTCCAAAAAAAATTTTTTTTCAACTACACATATGGGAATAAAGTAATTCTTAAGCCAAACACGATCCAGTGAAAATATTGTATAACGGTACAAAAACAATAATCCAAAATAATTTTGAACTCAAAAACAAAATTTCAAAACATAGAGAACGAACGGAAGACTCACTGTTCAAGTGTAAGAGAGAATAAAAATCAAAGCCAAATTTTTCGTTAGCCAAAGAAAGAAAAGTCAGTTAAAGTCGTCAAGTGACGACAAGACAATACAAATCAAAAATTGATTTGATTCAAATCCCTCACATGCACTTTAAACGCAAACACACCACAACAAAATTGTGAGCATAGAAAATAAACCAACACAAAAAAGAAACAATTTAATTAAATTATTGAAAAAGAAATTGGTCGTATAAAAACCACAGTTACCACAATAAATATTTACATATTCAGTTGGCCAGTCCGAGGGTACACCAACATACCGTCCGTCGGCGTCACTAAACAAACTAAATTAAGCACTTTAAAAGATAGAAGCGGATTCAGTTAAAAAAAAAAGGATGAATAGATTTGCGGTTCTTTTTGTGGTGGCTTTAGCTGCCACTGGAGCTTTGGCCCAAGCTCCCCAACTATCTGCTACCGATTTGGCTTTTGATATGTATCACTCATGTCTAAAGGATTTCAGTACCAGCTGTGTCACGCCCAAAGCCATGCGATGGTTTGATGAAGCTTTGAGACAAGATGAAATAACCATTACCGATAAATTGTCAATTGTACGAACTGGTAAAATTGCTGAGAATACCCAACAACGTGCAATGGATTCTCAAGAAAGAATGTTCCAAGAAATTGACAACTTCTTGGCTACTCATGCATTGCGCATTAAAGCTCCCGAATACTTTCAATCTGCGGAAGCTCGTGCAATGGTTCCCGATTTCTTGTTAAACAATGCTTTAACGAAAGGTGCTGTAGTGCCATTGGCTGAACGTGAACAAGGTAAGAAGGGCGGGAGAAAAAAACCAATGATACATTTATAAACTAAGTTACTTTTGGAATGTTTTTAGGTCGTGGTTTTATTCGTAAAGCTGTTTTGCCCTTTTTAATTGGTCTTAAATTGAAGACAGCTGTTTTGGTGCCACTTGCTCTTGCCTTGATCGCTTTGAAGACCTGGAAAGCCATGACTTTGGGTCTACTTTCCTTGGTTTTATCTGGTGCTTTGGTAGTCTTTAAAATTGCCAAGCCAAAAGTAGGTTTAACACATAAAGAACATTTAATTTTTAAGTTTATTTTTTTAATTATCTTCACATTTTCTTAGATTGTTAACTACGAAGTTGTTCACTATCCCCATCACGAACACATCGAACATATTGTACCTCATCATGTCGAACACATTGTTCCCCATCACATCGAACACATTGTGCCTCATCATTTCGAACATCATGTTGATCATCATTTGGATCATCACCTGGATCACCATTTGGATCATCATTTGGAAATTCCTCATCATGTTGAACATATTGATCATTTGGAACATGCTGCCCCCGCATGGGATCCTCATGGCTGGGCCCGTTCTTCTTCCCAGGAGAATCATGGTGATGCCCAAGATATGGCTTTTGCCGGTCAGAAGAGACGTTAAACGATCCTTTTACACCTTCACATATCTAACACAATCACGTCTGTCTCTTCCCTCCTCTCACTCTGTGTCTTTTACGAAAATTTATTTATTATTTTAGTTTTAAGATGACAAAATCAAAAAAAAAAACCAAACACAGAGCAAATTTCCAAAGATTTGTTTAAAAGAAACGAGACCACAAATTGTCCTCCAGATCTTTGATTTGGTTGACATTGCGTTGTTTATTATAGTTGTACAAATACGATCATTATGATTGATATTTAATTAATTGTAAATATTTATTTATTTATTTTAATTGTAAATGAGAAAAGTAAAATTCCAAAAAAAAAAAAAAAATTGTTATATGAAGAATAAAAAATTATGTGAATTTTATAACGTGTTGAACAAAACACTGTTTCCTTTCGTGTTGGTTCAGGCAAGTCAGGTTGGCTTAGCTGAGCAGGTTTTCTTTTATTCTCCTTCAAACCTGTGTATACGTTCATACACAATCAGTCAAAGTGTTTGTTTTTACCCTTAACTTAAACTTATCTAGCATTTTACTCGAATACGGAAACAAACGTAAAAAAAGAAAATTGACGATTACGTCAAGTCTGTAAAAATTTCGATTCTTTTTTCCCCTCTTTTCTAAAAACTTGATATGTGTGAACCACTACTTAATATTTAGGTAGAGAAGTAAAGTTATATAATTGCTTATGATTTTGATCTTCTTCTTGGGAGTATTCACTAAAAATTATCCCCATATTTGCTATGCATTGTTTACTTTATTTCCTGCTCTCTTAAAAATTTTAAAAAAGGTTTGATATAAATTAAATAACTAAGGTACCTAAATAAGAGCGGCAAGCGTTTTTTGTATGTCAAAACTTTTCATTTGCATAAAGTTTATACGAAAAAAACCTTTAGAACGCGAATTCGACACCACCCGGCTGGAAAATCCTATTTGCCAAATCGCTATGTCGATTTGTGTTATTGAAAATGTATTTGAAATAGAATTTTCATGTTTAAAAAGACGCTTGCTGCCGTTGTTTAGTGAGCTCAGTAAGTCTTAAATATTAATTAAGTATTCAATAGAATTGCAATTTAAAGTACTTTAAGACGACATGTATTTTGCAGTGGCTTTGCCAGAAGTAAAATCCATATGTAATTGCACATGTCTGTCAAAATTTACAAAAACAGAAAGTTTATAAGTTTTGCCTTCACTCGTTCGTTTTTGGTTTCATTTGACATAACCTTAAAACGTTCACAGCAGCAAATTGTTATCTAATTTATATTTATATTCAGTGTTATTCGTATTACAGCTAATCAAAAAAGGTTTTTAAAGAATAGGTGTAAATAAATAGACTTTAAAGTATTTTTGCTGCAATAAACAAATGACTTGCAAAACAGCTGATGTCAGATTAAAATAGAACACGCTCTAATTGACAAATGTCACACTGCAAATTCGTGCTGACATTTACAGAAGAAATTTTGTTTTGATTTTACAGGGCATTTATGCATTTTGCAGTGAGAAATTAAACAAGCACACTGTAATATACGTTTAGTGTACAACCACTTTAAGACTTTAAACCACTTTTCTTAGCGTTGATATTTTCGTATAGCCGTTGATATTTCATTAAAACGAGTTTTTTGAACTCTGAAGAAGTTAATATAAATAAGTACACAAACATATATACCTTGATTAAGTGGACCCAAATACTACTCGGTGCTAAATGAAAATATACTTGGAAAGTGACCTTGTGTAAATTGTAAGCCTTGTTGAGTAGATTTCTAATCGGTTTTAAAATGTTAGGAAACTCCCTCAAATTTCGGAGTTATTCCAAAAAAAAAAAACATTTTCGGGTAGGTTCGCGTACTTATGAAAACGTAGATTTTAATTTAATTTTCAAACGCATTAAAGACAAGGAATAGACCGTATATATTTTATGCTATATTAATTAAATATTGGTCGTAATTTTTGTAATAACATCTGAAATTATTTTATGTTTTTTTAACTTTGAGTTCTTTTTATATATTTTTTTTCTATAAAAGCAAATATATTTGTATAAAAATTTTGAGATAGCATTTTATTACAAATAAAATAAGCTTTATTAAGTTTTATTAAATCAGATAATACTTCTGAAAATTACTAGTATTGTGGTTATTTTGTTGAACTGTTAATGGTTTGTAATCCAAATTTAGATATTTTTTTAATTAGGCTTAAGTTCATTGAATTTAATTTTCATTAAATTATTTTTATGAAGACTTCTGAAAATTATTAAGCTTTACTTGAAGAGCTTCAAATAGCACTTGATAACAACAAGCGGGAAAACATTTAAGTGAGAAAATCTTTTTTTTATACCATCCACCACCACTAGTGGTGAATGAGGGTATACTTAGTTTGTTATTCCATATGAAACTTTTTTATTATACATCTAAGACCCCATAATGTGTATATATTCTGGCTCCTTGAGTAATTCTTAGTCGATTTAGCCATGTCCGTCTGTTGAAAACACGCTCTTTTTCGAAAGACTCAAAAGAACAGAACAAACTTGGTGTCAAATTGCTTTTAGTTATCCTAAGCAGTTTGGGATTGAAATCCAGCAAAATTGGTTCAATAGGATCAGAGGTGGAGGGTATTAAAGATTCACCACTGCCGAACAAAGCACTCTTTCTCGTTTTTATTTTCAATAACAATTATGACCGGAAATAAAGTTAACAAAAATTTAATTCGCACAAAATTAAAAGAAAATCGCTTTAAGTGAAAGTTTCCAAAAAGAAAAATAATAAAAAAAAACCAAACGATTATAAAATCGAGCCAAATAAGGTGTCACTCATGCAGTTCAAAGTTGGCACTGAAATCGGTACTCATGAAATTAAATACAAAAACAAAACAAAGAAATATATAAATGACATCAATTGAATTTTAAATGTAAACAAATGGTCAATCAAAATAGAGAAAGATAGATTGTTAAAACAAAGAATTAAAAATATTAAGGGAATTTAACTTTCTGCTATCAATTACAATTTTCCTTTAAATGATCGGCCATCTGTTTCCTTTTTGTTCAACTAAAGAGCCAAAAAGTTTATTAGTTCGACACGCAAAGAAAACATATTTTTCAATACAAATTAGCAAACATTAAATTGTTACTTTAGCCATATTATTATCACTGGCATTTTTTTTTTTTTTTGTTTTTTTGTTTGGTCAATATAATTTTGTTATTATTAACCATAACAGTATGGCAAACCATAACCAACTCATATAACCATAAATATCGTTGCAAGTGACAATACTTTGGTCGAAATGACCAAAATATATGAAAAATTTAATTTAAAAGTGTTTTGTTAGACGTGACCATAAAGAAACATATGTTTTCTTGACGTGTAGACTTTTCATTCATTAATCATACTCTGTAATTATAGACTATTAAAAAGTTATTATATTTTATATTTATTGGCGTTTTCTGTCTGCTTAAAGGCATCCATCTCCATTATGGTGCGTGCAACAATTTTCATTTTTAATACATTATTGTTTTTATATCGTATTCAGCACAACATGATTATGCGTGTCTGCAAAAATACAATTATGTACATACATATACTAACAACTGCAAATCATTTTGCATACTTACAACTAAATTATATACAATTAACAGTCGAACTTCTCTATAGTGAACTACTACACACTGAAGCTCTTCCTATTATGAATTGATTCTTTCGTTAAAATTTTAGTGTAGTTTGATCTCCTTATAACAAGGTTGGCAACCGAAACGATTTCGTTATCGGTTTTAAAGTATTTGTTACTTTAATATTCGTATTAAAGCATTTGTTATTTCGGTATCTTAGCGGTATCGGCATTAATAACATTACCGGTTTCCAACCTTGCCTTATAAATTCAATTTCCATAAAGTGAATTTTTCTTTACAATGAATAAATTTTTCAAAATCATATTTGACTCCCATTTTGTTTGGTCTTCATATAATGAATTATTTAAAAAAATCTTTTAGGGGATTTCCAAAAATGAGAATAAAATCAACAGAAAAAAGTATCTGTGATAACAATTTTGACAGCAATGGTCCGTGTTCAGTAAACGAAAATTTCGCACCAAAGATGCATATCTCTTAAAAATATTTTATTATATATTAAAAGTTGAAGAATGAGTAACAAAAACAACATAAGCATAGATAAGCATTTTAAGAAACTTTGCAGCACTTTATCAACTGCATATTTTCAAAAAATACAATGCAGTTATTTTAAAAATGTAGATAGAAAGCAGTAAAGCACAAAAGGCTTCGAACTTTCCTTGTTTGAAGATTTTATTGGAGCTATGCTTAAATGGTTAAACGCTGCACGTTAAAGACTGTAATCCAAACTTCTAACACATGATTATTTAAATAAAAGTAGAAAAAATAGAAATTATGTACAATCAAGTTGTGATTCATCGTGAGGTTTGATTTATAATGTAAAATAAAACACATAAATTTGAAAGTGAACTTAAAATTTTTATTATCGGTTAAAAGAATAATTTATGACATTTACTGTTTGAAAATGATATCATGTATATGTTGGCCATGACTACGACTGAGGGGCTCCATTCGGAAGGTCCAATGTAACACAAATAATGTTGGCTTCCTAAGCATCAATAGTAGCTGGCTTATTCCTGCAGACCTCAGACTTTACATATCCCTTTACAAAATAGTCTAAAGTTGCGATATTGCACGATCTAGGTGGACAATTTACCGTAGCAAAATGTGAAATTAAGTGCTCACCAAAAGGACTGCTCAACAAGGTCATTGTTTCACGCGCTGTTTGGCTTGTAGCGAGGATCATTGGCTTCAATTTCTGAAACTGCATAGTCCGCAATCATGGTGCTATAAAGGTTACAATTGACGCTAAAATTCTTATTTCCAAATTTGTGAAATCGCAAAAAATGGATATTAATTGAAAAATGAAAGTTTGTTTTTTTAAAAAATATTTAGTAAGCGATTACACTACTGAAAATTTCAATGTCATATGTTGTTTACTTGTCAAGCTGCATTGTATTAAAGTTAAGTAATTTTTGAGCTGTTCGCGCACAATAGTGTTAATTGAAATTCGGTATATTTCGACGCTTAATATATAGTTTTTCGCAAGTCAAAAGTAATACTTTGACTATAGAATCTTCAACCTCAGGTATTTTAGCGTTGTTCTAAAAATAATTGTGTTAACAAAATTGTGTAGAAGTATTTTTCAAAAATTTTTTAAACTGTGTCTCAATTTTGGCTATTTTCAAAATATTCATGGATATTTAAATATGAATGGTGTAAGTTGGCGTCAGAATATAAATTTTTTAAGAAAATATAGTTCTTTGGCTTTCATATTCAGTAATAACATGTTGCGCGTTTTTGCGCGAAATTTTTTTATTAAATTAATTGTGAAAATAGTCACTCAAGCAAAGAACACCATTTCTTGTCATTTGTTTGCTTTGTCTTCGTTTTCGTTGTTAGGGCATGCACTAGGGAGATCGAACGGTTATTATTCGACCGGTTTTAACCGGTTATTTTAGCTTTGCCCAAGTCGGTTATTTTAAAATGCCCATTTTTCGAATATCGAATAAACCGGTTATTTTATTATAATAAACCGGTTAGTTTAAATATGTGTAATTAATATACATTTTCCTTACTCTGGTTATAGATGTACCCGTAATTTAAGTATTTTCTAATTGAATATGGTCAAATTTAAACTTTTAATGAAGAATGTTAAAACAAAATGTGACAAAGGTCAAAAAACATTATGAACACTGTAAATACAAATCGTTTATAAAAGCGTGTGTTCTTGTAAAAAAAAAAAAAAAAAACTATTCTAAATACTACAAAAACGTGTGCAGCTAAAAAGTAAAAATTTGTACGTGAGTATATTAAATATAATTTTATATAGAGGTTATCTCTAGAGATTTTTCGATTTTGCGATTCAAAAGACAAGGTTAGGTGCTTGAAGTGCCCTAAAATGATAAGTTGCAAAGGTTCTTCCATGTCACGACTTATTAATCACCTTTAATTAGTCTACATGCTTGACATTAATGTTCTCCAAATAAAACTTAACTCCGTTCGAAATAGTTCTAAAGAGACGACAAATAATACTTTACTAGAATACGCTGCCAAAAATGAATCTTAAATTAATATTAGCCCATTGTGTTGCGAGGACAAAATTCCCTTTAAGGCACTAAAAACTCTTAGGTAAGTTCTAGCATCTCTTCATGCTGAAAACTACAACATTTCGGCGGAATCAACGATATTGGAAAAATTTCTACCAGTTTTATTTATTAAAACAACAACAACTAAAAAACAAAATTGAAGAAACCAAACAATGTCATGTCTTAAATTGTAGTCGACGAATTGACCAATATTTCACACAAAAAGCATGTTCATTTTACTATTTTTCTATAATGCTGAAACAAAATAATTTGAAATAAATAATCCTTGCTAAGAGGTTCTGTTTGCAACTTTTCCAAAATATGGTTGATATATATAGCCATGCTTAACCACCAGCAAATTATAACTCATTCAAAATAAATTTGGGAGAATATTTCAAATAATAACTTTATTAAATTCCTATAATTTATTTGCTTTTGCAAAACGTTTGTCTAGATCAAATATCGTTTCTAAATAACATTATACAAATATCTTTTTACAAATATAGTTTAGTAAATCAATCAAAAATTGTTGAAAATTAAGCTAAAGTTTGATCAATTTCCTGGTCCCAGATATCTTGGATTTTGTCGTCAAATATTTGTTAGGTCTGATCTAAGTCATATCTATGTATTCTGTTGGTTCCTTACCTTTTTGAATTGTTTTGTTTTTATTTAAATTAACTTATTAAATTAACTTATTGATTTTTGTGTTTTTATGTATTCGAATTAAAACCGGTTAACCGGTTACTTAAAAAATGCTTAACCGGAAACCGGGTTTTTTAAAATAGCAACTATTCGTAATATTCAAAAACCGGTTATCGAAAAAAGTCGAATAATCGATCACCCTAGCATGCACACAATATTAATTGCCGTATCTTGTGGTCATGATATCAATGTAGAAAAATTTAGAGTATTTGCTCAGAATACAGCTCGACTTTTTGTTAAGAAGTATCAGTGGTTTAACATTCCTCCAACCTTGCATAAGTTTTTAATACATGGCCCATAAATCATTTCGCACGCGCTATTACCGATCGGTAAACTGTATGAGGAAGCCCAGGAAGCCCGAAACAAAGATTTTAAATACTGCAGAAAACATTTTTCTCGCAAATGTAGTCGGGAGGATTGCAATCGAGACATATTAAATAGGTTTCAGCTAAGTAAAACTAAATTGCCCAAAAAAAAAAAAAAAAAAATTCCACCAACTTCCAAAATAAGTAGTAGATCTACTATTTTCGCCTTCAGTTTTGACAAACGTGGCACCAGAAGGCACAAATCATGATACAGATGACGACGGGCATATTTTTTAAATAGCAGGTCAGAAACACATGCTTACTCTGCTTTGAGTCCCGAATTTAGTTACATATATGATACAATAACCCCCCTTTCGTCTTCGTTATTATATAAATAATAAATTTATTACTATTTGAAAATTTTATTACTTTTTTTTCACAAAAAAAAAATCCGACTGAGCCAGAGCTATTTTTTAAAAGTGGGCGTGGCACCGCCCTATTCCACCTAGGATGTAATTCATACTGTACGATCAACGAATATACCAATTCTCATCTTCATACCTCTGATAGTTCATGAGATATATCCATTCTAAGTTTCAGGTTATATGGTCGGTGCCACGCCCCTTTATCCAATCATAACCCAGTATATCCAAGGACTATTGGCAGGTCAGCAGTACAACATTGGGAAAGTTTCATGACAATCGGTCTATTACTATGACCGCTAGAGCGATTTTTAATAGGGGGGAGTGGCACCGCCCACTTTTCCAAAAGATGTGTAGCCTATGTCACTCAGTGATAACGTAGCATTCTAATAGTGAAAGAATTTTTAAAATTGGATAAGTAGTTTAATTAATCTCCATTTTTTGAGATTTCACCTCACTGTGCGCTGTTCTTAATGGATATACTGGTACCTATTGGTACTCTTCAGGTTGCTTATCAGCCGACAATTGTTTTATTAGCGTATCCATTGAGCCAGAAATGTGCCTCATCACTGAGCAAAATTTTAAGATAAAACACCAGATTTTCATTGAGAACTCAGCTGGATAAATTGGGGACTCTTTTGTGGTGTAAGTCCTTCCATGATGACTTGCCATACGATACTAAACAAAAATTATAAAGTAGTTTGATATGAGTCGTGTTACCTGAAAAAAGCATATTGAAAAGCAACCTTAAGATGAATCATCCTTTATATTATTCATTTTAGCGAAGTTTGACTGTATCTTTTTAAATTAACGCACCTTGAAATTTAAAATTCAAGGGATGTTAGAAAAGGCCACAGGGTGTGAGATAAGAAACAGAGAAAAACAATTTATAAAAGAAATTTTAAAATTTCTTTGACGGCATCACTACCCAGGTATACGGGGCTTAGTGTTTAGATAATAGCTTTTTAACAATTTTATCTATACGTTAAAGTTAACAATTAAGGGAAATTTTTACCTAAAAACAAATTTAATATTGGTACTAAATGGGTCTTTTTATATAGACAATTCACAAAGTGTTCTATTGAGTCATATTGGTTTTATTTTATATAATTTTATAAAAACTTTATTTTATAGAATTACGTTATATTATTACAAACATAAATTTGGAAATTTGCATAAACAATAGTGAACGAATAATTTTGCAGCATATGTCAAATTGTTATTTAACAAATTACCTGTGAAAAAAAAATAAATTTTTTTTTTTTCGAAAAAAATTATAACGCGATCGATTTGAGCTTATAATTGTACCTTGGATAGGATATATTAAAAAAATTTGATATCGGCGATTTTTTTTTACATACCTACTAACAAAAAAAACATAAAAATTAAAGCGTAAAAAAATTAATTTTTCGACTTAGCGTACAATTTCACCTTGTAAAGTTAATATTAAAAAAAAAAAATATATCAGTCGATTTTTTTTTTTATTACATACTTAAAAATTTTAAAAATGGAGATTTGGGCGCCTCGAAAATGATTTTTTTATATGTCGTAGTGGAATTTTTTTCCCCCTATCGAAAAATCGACCCACCCTAGTACATATACTTTAAACTAAAACCGGCTTTAAATGCATGTGAACACTATTGTTCTGTACTTTAGAATCTAAAGAACATATACTTTAGAAAAAATCGACTTTATTTTTGACTATGATAGTCTTTAACGTACTCATATGCTTCAAGGCGTTTAAAACTTACTGCAGCATTATCTTAAGTCTGTCTAGACTAGAGTATCCACTCAATTAATCTTCGTTCGATTAATAGAAGAAATTTTTCGCCATTATTTGATCGAATAATTGTAATATCCAATTTCAAATAACGTATAATTCGAACAATTTATGTCAATTAATCGATTAAAATGAATTTCTTAGAAAATTCTACTTTTTTCATGTAAAAATATTTATTTTTTAGATTTCTAACTAATAAAATACATAACAAATAAATAACATGTTGTTATATTCTGTATCTATTCTGAACATACTCGTATTTTAGTCCCTTTTTAGATGTGGGTGTGTGTAAGACAAATCATGTAATAAACGATTAACTACTAATTCTATACGTATGAATTTTTGTACTAAAATAGCGCTTTTTCATAGTGAGTTTGACGTTCATTGTAAAAAATGTATCAGCTTTTATAAATATGTAAACCATGAACTGTCAGATAATGGGTTGCCTGTTTTTATCCTTTCTTCAATTTCTTTATTACCTCTTACCATCCATGACATTTTAGTCATTGTTAGATTCGTCTTTAAAACCCTTAGTCTTATTAGAAAGATAGTTGAAAACAAAATCATGGATTTTTGGCGGAAAATAGTAATACGTTTAAGGAACAAATTACCCAGACCTATAGAGTAGAGCTTAAAATGAAGAAAAATAAAGTTATCAGTCATGTTCAGTAAATCTTATTCATATAAGTGAAATGGAAATCGGGTAGGCTAGTTGGTAGTGAGCTAGTCTATAAGCGCCGGGGTTGCGGGTTCGATTCCCGCCAGAGATGCTGGTTTCTTTTCTGCAGACAAGCGTAGAGCTTCGCGAGATTAGTATAGAGGGGGAAAAAAAAGAACAAACTTTGAAAGCGATCCAGTTTAAAAAGTTTCGTCATACTTTGAGTTCTTATTTTAACCATAACTGCTCTTAAAATCAGGAACAATACTGTAATTTAAAAAAAATTAAGTGAGAATCTCAATTGATTTAAATTTTACTTAATTTTTAGGAATTTTTTTTTTTATTCCTATATTAAATTACGAATAATAAATTTGTTTAAATAGGCTGGACCTCTCATAAAAATACCGCGACAAAAACGTCTAAAATAAAAGAAATAATTTAAAAAAAATTAATAAAAATATGAAATGAAAGCCAATGTTAAATTCCCACATTAAGCTTAGCAGGCGGTTCATAATTGCAAATTATACACTGAAATAAAATTAATGGACCCCGATTGCTGATGAATCTAATGCTTTTATTAAACTTTGGCTCTCAGATCATTTTATAGTCTGTTCAACCGAAGTAGTGCTTACTTTGTTTATTTTTATTTCTTTAATCTTGTTTCGGTCTCTTTAGCGCCTTAAGAACTGTATGTTTTGCAGCAGAGTTTTGTATACGTGGTATAAATTAATTGTTATTTTATTGTTTATTGTTTAACTATATTTTTATTTTAGTGTTTTTTTTTTCGGTTTAATAATAAAATAAAAGTATTAAATCAAATAGACATGAATGTTTTTCTCATTGGATAAAATTATTTAAATTATTCGAGTTATTCGAACATATGAAAACTCTTATTCGATTAATCCAGAAAAATTAAAATGAAAAATCGATTACTTCCTTACTCGAACAAAACCAAAAGTCAAACAATTGAATACTCTATTCTAGACCTTAAAATTGGCGTATCACTAAAAGACCGCTAAAAGCTTTCAGGAACTTCTTTTGAACTGCTGCACCCAGAAAAAAAACCTTTTTCAATATGGTCAACTTAAACAAAACAATTTTTAATCAAATATTATGGTAATTTTTTACCATATTATTTTTACCGGCAACTTTATTAGGGTTAAATTTGCCGCCCATCAAAATAATTACAACCATATTATGGTTGCCTCCGAACATGTTATGGTTAGTTATAAAAAATATATGTTTGATATATATAATAGCATGGTTGTGTCTCAACCGTAGCATGCTGCTTTTGGGAAAAAGAGGAATATACAACACCGAATAAAATTTTGGCCCAATTAGTTTTTAACCATATTATGGTTAATTTTACCATATTATTGTCATCGGCAGCCATTCTATAATTAAATTAGTCCTGTTTCAAGAAGCACCAACCATATTATGGTTGCCTCTGAAAATGTTATGTTTAAAAATCACAATAATTTGTCTACCACTAATAACTGTTGGGTTTTAAATTAACAAGACAGCAAAAATAAAATCTGTTTTAAATAAAAATGTAATCAAGTAAATTAAACGTTTAATCGAGTGAATTAAACGTTCAATTGTTGCTATTAACTTGTTTACTGGTGCAAATTAATAGTATCAATTAAACTTTTAATTCACTTGATTAAACGTTTAATTTACTTGATTAAACGTTTAATTCACTTTATTAAATTTTTAATTAAAACTTATTTTACTTTTGATTAATGCTTTAATTGAGGCAACTTTTTTCTATGTCTGGTTAATTTAAAACCCAACAGTTACTAGTGGTAGACAAATTATTGTCATTTTTAACCATAACATGTTCAGAGGCAACCATAAAATGGTTTTTGATTCTTGATAGAGGACTAATTTAATTATAGTATGGCTACCGATGAAAATAATACGGTCAAATTAACCATAATTTGATTAAAAATTTTCGTTTAAAATAGTTTTGTTGGAGGTGACCATATCGAAAAAAGTTTTTTCTTTGGGTGGACCTAAAAAGATCATGTAATACAAAAACTACTGCAAGAACTAGTCGTGGACTGTTAACAGATAGCGATATAACAATATGTGATATCGCTATTAAGCAAAGCTATAGTTCCAATAAGTAAGCATATAGCATTGCCACCTGTTTATATAGTTTAAACACATGGGAAAGCTGGTAATAGCATTAATTAGACTAGTATCAAAGTAAGACCAACAAAGTAAAGGGGACAAAAGAAATATTCCTTATCAAAAATCATTAAAAAAATAAGTTTCCGTAAACAAATCGTGAAACATAAATCTTTCTTAACAAAAAGGCCTGCCAAACGAGGGAACAAGTTGTTATTAAAAAAAAAAACTGCGAACAGCAACAAAGTTACTTTTATATGCACGTAGAATTTCAAATGAAAATTTTACATGGAAAAAGGCACAACTTAACAACTTGAGCAATCGGTGAAATTTCTTTAAATCAACATTGGTCAACAAAGTTTATTAGTAAAGAAATACAATACAAAATAATTAAAATAATCAAATAAAATTAACTCCAAAAATTTTCATAATTCGACTGAACATTTTACTGAAAACCAAAATTACAATTCGTTTCTTACTCGAACTCTTTGGCGCAATTTGTAAAAATTATACGCATACACACAACGATACACAGCCTGGCTAAAAATACGATTACACTATAATATTTCTGCGTTTTATGAATTCGAAATTTTGAAAACTTTCGTTACTTAAGTCACTTTCTTTTGTATTGCAATTGTAGAGATTTTTTTTTTTTTTTTTTGTTTGAACACAAAACGTTTAAACTGTATTTCGTTGGGCGGTAGGGTATTGTTGTTGTTTTAGTGTTTATTTTTGGCCCGAAAGTGCGTGCAAATGTGACTTCGTGCTTTTATCGATAAATAAGCAACAATCTATATTGACATAAGCGTAAAATTTTGTAACAAAATTTAAAAAAAAAATCTCATACAACAATTATTTTACTTATGAATATTTTAATATTTTATTTAAATAAGTTGCATAATAAGTACTCGTATGTATGTGTATTTTTAAAATACCACTGAATGTTATGCAATTAATTACAAGATAAATATTAATTTGCTACATGTGTAATATTCGTGTTACAAACGTAACAATTTGCGATTTCAAACTGATTATTATATTTAAATCTGGAAGCTTTTCTATTTAGTATTTGTATTGATGATACTCTGCAACATCGATGTTCACACGTAGAAAAATCAATATAAGAATAAAACTAGACAAAATAAATATACACAGAAAAATAATAGGGTTTGAGGTAAACTTCATTAGCATTTCTTCTGTTTTCCTGGTTTCCATTGTGTTGTAATTAGGAAAAGAGGTTATGGGAAGGAGGATAGAGGTAGTAGTGCTTGTGGACATTCGATTTGAAGTTATTCAGGTCGAAAGTACAAGGGAAGACTTCACAGATCATTTTGCATACGAACAGTCCGGCTAAGGACCAACGAATTTTCTCTGTAACGCGTTGTACGATGCTCCGGCCAATCGACCACAAAAGAATGGGATCTTGAGGAAAAACAAGTATTACGAACAAGCGTACGAGTTTCGGGAACCAGATCCCACATTTCATCGGAACTAAACCCAATGTAATAATGACAAACAGCGATATACAAACCCTACTGCCGCCAATGAGAACCTTTTCCCTTTCCTGTACGCGGTCGAAAGGCTCTAAAATAGAATTTGAAGCACCGGCCCACACATGAGACTTGTATTCCATTCTCGGTCGCATATTCCTGGCTTGTGCTGATTTGTAAATTTCATGTACTTAACTCAACAATTAAAAAGTCTCTATTTGTCTATGCCTAATCTTTTATAGCCTTTACCATGGGGCAATAAGAACAGAAAGATACATAAAACCCGTTCTTTAGATACAAGGAAAACTATTTTGTGCCGCGCCCACGTTTCCAATACAGCCCACATTTTCGGATGTTGTGTATTGATAACCAAGTTGCATGTACTTAATTTGAAAACTTTAACTCTTGCCGTTCTCCATATACACAGAAAACCAAGAATGATAAAAATATAGATTACGCCATTCCGCAAATAAAGTTTAAATCTTCTGCGTATGTGCCACAAATGACATTACGTGAAACGCCTTCCGTTTGACTAATAAAGTCAAGCTGGTAAACTTAAGATAGTTTTGTTTAATTGCGGGGTTGCCAAATGTTCTTATAAAGTGCATAGATTTCTTATAAGGAATTTAAAAATCTAAGGGACTTTAAAAGTTGACAACCCCTTGCCGTTCACAGACTAATTCATCTAACGGGAAATCATGCGCTTGTCGTAATATTTATTTCTATCATTCTTAAAGAAAACTATAATGTCTTTGCACGGGAGGTGCAACGCCCACTTCTCAAATCCCGCCCATTTAGAGAGGATGAGTATTGTTAACCCAGCTATGTGTACCAAATTTAGACAATTTTCTTCTTGCCGTTTTTTTCGATATAAATATGTAAATTTATTTTTTGCCACACCCGCTTCTGTACTCCCGCTCACATTTTGTCGGAAATTGTCTGTTGATAACTGAAGATAAACAGAAATGTAGAATGTCTTTGTATGGGAAGGTCTTTCTTGGCAGGTGCAAAAATGGGACATTTAGGGTAAGAATCTGAGATGGCAGAATTTAATGTCGGATAACAAAGTCATCAAAATTAAATATGCAGTCATGGTCAAGCCATAAACAACGATAAGCGATGAAATGAGATTGGACTTTAAATGGCTGCGCTATATATATAATAAAAAAAAGCGCTGTATTTGGGGGCGTGGAAAAAATGTTCCTGTTCTAGAAATTCATTGACAGATCTTTAATTATAGATGGTAACTGGCACAACTCGTTTTTTCGAGTTACATTACTAAACACCCACAAATTATGTGAACAGAAACCGTGATGGGAAAAATTTTAGTCGGGCACTGGCAGGACATAAATAAAGTTTAAGGTTAAAATTTAATTAATTACACTGTGCTCGAATCTGACATTTTGTTTTGCCGGAAAGCGGGGCACCCGGTGGGTGAGTAAATCTAATTCGATTACGCTGAATCAAGTGGTGTTAGCCGTTTTTTTTTTTTTTTTTTCTTTTTTTGGGTTAGCTCTTGTTTTCGAGATATACTGTTATTGTGAAAATGGAGAAGGATGCACAAGATATATTCGTGTAACTCAAAAACCGTTTAGTTTATTGAAGAAATTTCGCAATAAAATTACCTTTTAGTAAAGATAACTCCTTTTTCTCTGCACCGCCGTTTTAGAAACATTCATTTTGTTAGCAAAAAAAATATATTTTTAGCAAAATTTAAAAATTTTTGTTTTTGAAACGGCATAAAAAATTGCAAAATTCAGCTATTCTGTTAATTTTTTTCTACACTTATAAAATACAAGGTTCACAAAAGATGAAAAATAACCAGACGAAACTTCACAGATTAATAAAATAAATATTTTTTTTTATGGAGAAAATTTTAGCTTTAGCGACAAGCCGCTGTCACAAAAAAAAGTAAACAAACCATCAGTGTCCATTTAAGCTAAAATAATTTTTGCTATAAATTCGTAACAGTGCCTTTTGTGACTATGAAATTTCAGGCGATGATGCAAGTACTTCCAATGACATCCATTAAATAAAAAAAACGAGATTTTATATAAATTATGTCGCTTAAGCCATTTTTGTAGTAAGGGTTCGAAATAATATCTTAGATTAATTGCTAAAAAAAAAAAATTAAGACATATTCTTATTTGGAAATTTTGTTAAAAAAACATTCTGATAATGAATAATACTTTAATTCTCTTCAATTATAAAAGTCGGACTTTCTGTATAATTAGTTTTAGAACAACTAAAGCTAAATGAAGGAAAACTGTTGAAGGGTGTTATAAAGGAATTATTCTATTTATATTTATTATTTATTAAAAGTGTCTGATAATAATTGAATGTCTTGTTCTCAATAATAAATAGTTATAATATACTCGTTTATGCTTATTAACTTATATCACTTGTTCAACAATAGTAAATTAACTCAACATTTTTGCTTATTCACTTTTTGGGGAAGATCGACCGCTATCCGCTGTAAAAATATCATGCTATTTTGCCTACTTTTTGGTAATGAAACGGTTGATTTAAAAATTATATCCAATATGCCTTTAATGTAAAATTAAAAATGGTTTTGCTTCTACTGAAAAGCTTTAGCTGGCGAGACGGACTTAGAAATTCGGAAATTTGGATTCGCGATTTAAAGTTTCGGGAATATGAACTCAACCTAAATATGTATTTAGGTTTAAGGCTACTTTGTAAGAATTTTTAAATAAAAATTTTTAAAATACAAATTGGGTGATTTTTCGTTACATTTTGGGCCTTTCTTCATCATTTTTGGATATAATTTCCATTTCTCGTTGGGGCGATTTTTCATATTATGCTTAGGGGGATTTTGTTTCGAGTTATTTTGCTGGTTGGCTCAATTTTCTTTTTCGGGCCATATTTCCCGCAGCCACATTTGACTACCAACTAGCTTATTGCACAGAAAAAATTAATAATTTTCTCCTATCACCAAATTTATACCAAATTCATAATATCAAGCAAACAATTATATTGATTACTAAAAATTTTAAAATTTTAAAAAATTTTTTTTCAATAAATGATATTTTTAATTTTAATTAAAAAAATTATCAAAAAACTTTGCCATTTCAAACAATGTGTTAATTTACTTGATTAAATATTGACAATTCCCAACAACAATTCTACACGTTTAAATTATTTTATTTTAAACGCAAAAAGTCAATTAAGATTTTTTGTTATTTAATTAAAATTTTAATTGAAAATTTATTTCAAAACAACTAAAATATTAATTAAATCAAAATGAAATTTTTAATTTTCTTTCAACTAAAATAATAATTGATTCAATTATCGCATTAACTAAATTTAAATATTTTTTAAGCCATTTTTTTAGTTGATAAAATACTTTTTTCTGTGTGTAGCACCAATATATATGGTCAACAAGAGGGTATTAACTAGCGTATTCATTCGGTTAACCGTTAATCGGTTAAACGATTAAATACAACCCGATCAACTGAACGGTTAATTTAAAATTGGTTTTTTTCGATTAACGATTAAACCAGTTAATTTCAGGTTAACCGATGTAACAACATTTTTAATTTTTTTTTATTATTTTAACATATTTTTATGTTTTTATATATATAAATATAAACAATGAAGGTGATCTAAATTTTAAATAAGTTTTTGCTGTCAACAGCTTTTTGTTTCACGTACTTTTTATATGAATGTATTTAGTTATTAGTTTCTTCTCAATCAATCTTTAACAGAATTAACCGAAACAATTCGAAGTGTTAGAAATTTAAAAAAATTAACAGGACTCTAATGGCATAATGGACGATTTTATATGTTTAGGGAAATCCAAGAAAAGGACTGAGAAATAAAATATTCTGTATTTTGGGTTGCATTTGATTTCTCCAACTTCTACGATAAGTGAAAGAATTTTCTCCAAGTCCAGTTTTATCAAAACTAAAGAAAATAATCGCTTAAATCCTAAACATTTAAGCAAAATTATATGTTAAAACGATAATTTTATAAGATCTCCCTTAACTTTTAAGATAACTAATAAAATTATTTAACAGTTTATGCTTTAATTAATACATTATACGTGTTAATTAAAAAATATGTATTACATAACAATGAACTATTTTTTTTTTTGCTCATTTTAGTTCAAGAATTGTTATGTTTGTTATGTTTTTGCTTTTTTACTAACCAATTCCAAATAATAAATAATTTATGAATTTTTATTTATTGAAATTAATTAATTTATAAAAAAAAAACTTTATTAATCGGTTAACCGATCAATAACAAAATTAACCGATTAAACAAAAACCTCGGTTAATTAATTGAGCGATTAACCGATTAAAGCAAAAGCCCGATTAAATGAATACCCTAGTATTAACTCAAAATATTAAAATTTTCAGTAGAATTTGGAATTTAGTATTAGAGCATTTAAAAAATTTTTTTTAACTAATTGTTTATTACCAAAAAGTAGACAAAATAGCACGATATTTAACAGCAGGTAAATAGTAATATTACGTGTCAATTTTTTCCAATTTTTGTTGATCAAGTGCGATATGTACAATAAAAGTTCACTTCCCAGCAAAAACTTAACTTATAGCTACTTTTAATGACTTCCTGAACTCCTTACTCTGTAGCTGTATTCGCCACTTTTTTCATTCTGAGTTATATATGGGGGATTCACAAGGTGTCATAAAGTCATATGTGTTAAAATAATAACATGAAAAAATACGACTGTTGTGAGCAACCCCTCATAATTTAATGTGCTATTAAATACGACAGCACAATAAACATAGCAAGCAACGTTCTATTTATTTAAGACACTTTTGTTTACAAACCAACAACAATATTTTTAAACCATTGTAAAATGTTAGAACATTATGACAATAAACCATGATAGTACACCTTGTGAATACCCCAATATTAAATAATAACTTTCTTAGTATATCTAAAATAAGTCATAATTATACATAACAAAAGAATACTTTAATATAATGATTTAAATAAGTTATTCACCCTTATTGTGTTTGGCGTTTTTGCGGTGAAAACTAGTCGTTTTTTAAAAGTGGTACCGTGGTTGACGAAAAACGCCAATGAGTACGAAACTTTTCAAATCTACTACAAAAACGACGTTAAAAGAGTACCGTGTTTGGCGTATTTGTCTGTCAAAAGTGTAAAAAATTGTCGTTAAAATATGTGCTCACGACGTTACTCAAAGTTATTAAAATATAAGTTTAATGGAAGAATATAAAAATGAGTATGCAAAAACATATTTAACCAGACATGTTTCAGAAAGTAAAAGTAAATAAGGTCTAATTTTCAACTTTTTTACTTTTGTTTTCCTGTATTAGTTTGCTATTAATACGACTTATTTAACAGAAAATCAAAAATTCATTAAAAACATAAATATCGTTACCTAAAACGCAAAAGGTTCTATCTAACAAATAATTAAAATCGGCTTTTTCATTGATCCTGATGTATTGCATCAACTCAAATGGCCACAAAACAATTTTGTATCTTTCGACTAAAATTAGCGATTTTATTTACCAAAAATAAAACGCCCTATCTACAAAAGATAACGCGAAAAATGCTAAAAGGACTAACTAACAATTTGCTTAATATACAAAATTGCTAATTGTCAAAACAACTGGTAGGTTTTACAAGAAAAATAGAAGAACAATTTATTTTAAACAGTTTAATGCAATTAATAAATTTATCATATTAAAAAGCTTTTGCTTCTCCTGTAAAACTTTCGAAATGTATTTTAGCGTAAAAATTACAACTGTGTGGCAGCCAAATTAGTCGAATTATGAGAGCAAAAATCTTATATGGCAAAACGCTTCAATAAAAGTTTAAAGGCCATAATATTAGAGAAGAGTGGAACGCCGTTCCCAAAGATTTAAATTGTCCCTTATCCCGTTCCGAAGACTTAGGAAGTGGAAATATATTCGATTGCTGTCTTAGATGATTCTTTATTTCATTTATTTCTTGAACGCTGGGGTTCATTCTTCATCTTCAGAGGATGAATAAAAAGCTACACTTAACATTTTAACACAATAAATTAACAGAAATTTAATAATTATTGGTTTTTATTTATTTATTATTGTTTTATTTAGCAAAAAGTTACATATATTTGAATTTAATTTTTGTTATTTTGAAAGATTTGATTGACAGCTCTTTAACAGGCTGTTTCATAATCATTTATTTTTGCGTAGTCTATTACATTATGATTCATTTACAAAATTTTGCTTGTCGAAAATTATAGACGGTAGCATAAGATTTTAAATTCGAGAGCAACTACGACACCTGTCGTTTTTCAACTACGCCAAACACAATAAGGGTGATTATTATATGATTTTAAAGAATTATTTGAATCAATTTGCAAAATATTCCATTAATAATTGTTAGATATCTGGTAATATTATAATATTTTAAGAATAATTTCGATGTGAAATACATGAAAAATCAAAAAATCAATAAAATATATGTTACCACCATAATATATTTTTGTTATTAGAATACTAGTAGTGACATCGGTCTAATGTAAACGATGTTCGGAAAAGTATTTTCATTTCGATCGATTTTGTTTTACCTTCTTCAGGCTTTGATCGATTTTCGTATTCCGACAAATTTTAATATTGTTATTTTTAAGTAAAATCTGGCAATATTGTGCAAACCAAAACAAAAACTTTTTTCGATCGAAAAATTAAAAGTGATTTCATTCCGAGAAAATATATCGGCTTTCGTTTTTTGAAGAAGCTTTCTCGGAATTAAAAAAATTTCGATCGAAATTGATTTCTGTGACAGGCTATAAATATATATATTTATAGACACATTGATATTTCAGTGTTAGAGCTATAAATGATTTTGTGCAGCAAAAGCCCTCTTTATTAAATAATTTCTTAGATTTCAAAAATGTTTTATTGTGTACACTTTTTCATCAAAAATTCCATAAGATCTCAGATCAGTTTTAATTAGTGTGTTTTAACTTTTTTGAAAGTTAATTTGAAATTTCTTATTTCTTGTCTCCTTTGGTAACTACATATTTTAAATAAAACTTTTAAGTAGAAAAGAAAGGTATTATTTTTAATGTTGTAATTGGCCAAATTATAAAGGATTACTTTTGGGGCATCGCGAACAAATATAAGTACTTTTTCTAGTAGAAAAATAAGTACCTCAAGTTCTCATTATTTTTCTGCTTAATTTGTAAGCAAAGTTTTTGCTGGGTTTCACTAGATAAATTAAAAACAAAATCTGTTTTTTTAGAGTTTTGAGAAATTTGCTGCTTTTAAATCTTACATTTCTTTATACAGTCCAAACTCTTAAATTTACGGCGAAAGCCCGATAGAAGTTTTATCCTTTTGGGTACTTTTAATGTAAAATTTTAGTTTCAAACTTAATCAGGATAAAAAGTACCTAAAAATACGTATCGTATCTGATAACTTTTGACCCGTTAAGTTTACGAAAAAATTCATTTTCTACATGAATATGCCCATCAAAATTTTAAAAATAATTTATTTAGACGTTTTATTTGCAAAATTAAAAAAAAAAATTCACATGTAACTTAGTGGAAAAAGTGAAAGTCGTTTGCCGAGTAAACGCTACACACCCAGAGAAAAACTATGTTTAAATATGGTCACCTCCAACAAAACTATTTTTAAAGGAAATTGTAAGCATATTATGGTTAAATTTAACCATATTATTATCACCGACAACCATATTATGGTTAAATGTGTCCTCCATCAAGAGGGCACAACCAAATTATGGTTGTCTCCGAACATGTTTTGGTCAATAATAACTAAAATATGTTTAACACTTATAATAGCATGGTTGGTTTTCAACCATACCATGTTGCTCTTGGAGAAGAGGAAAATACTATTGTTAATTTAAAAACAAATTATTGTCATATTTAACCATAACATGTTTAGAGGCAACCATAATATGGTTGTGGCTTCATGATGGAGGACACATTTAACCATAATATGGTTGTCGGTGATAATATGGTTAAATTTAAACATAATATGTTTAAAATTTTATGTAAAAATAGTTTTGTTGGAGGTGACCATATTTAAACATATTTTTTTTCTACGTGCAGCAAAACAGAAAAGTGTGCAGCTTATCATACTATTTTAACAAAAAAAAATTATTTAAGCGTAAAAAGCTTGCCCAAAACGAAAATTTGTAAGTTGAAACGTGCTCTTTGTGAGCTATTTAGAATGCATGGGAACATTCAGATTACATTCATATATTTACAAAAGTTGTTCAGCTTTACCGTAGCGACAAATTTGTTAAATATTGTTAGTGAAAAATAAGAAGACCCTGGAAGGTATTCAAAATATTATTTTTAAATTTTCTGCACATTATAGTTCTGCTACACCCTTGGTTGACAAAAAAATGTAACGACCCTATTCCATGTGGTGTAAGTTGTGTGGTGCGTAGCGCCGTCCTATTGAAGCCACATGTCGTCCAATCCAGGCCAAAATAAGTTAATCGACCTAAACCGCTCGCCGTTTAAGGTGGCCTAGGAGCTATTCCCAAAAAAATAAATTACGCTAACGCCGGAAGCCCCAAATGCACACCAAACAGTGAATTTTTGAGATGAATTGGACGTTCTTAAATCTTGTTTGGAAGACTTTTGTCCCAAATTTGGCAATTTTGTTGGCTCAGGTGCCCCATAATCCATAAATAGCTCTCATCGGTTACGATTATTTTTTTGATGAAATTTTGAATGGGAATTTGGTAAAACAGACTGAAATTCAACAAATGAAGCATGAAAAAATGGCCGTTTTCAAGCGGCAAAATTGGAAAACTCTTTACATTCATAGAATAAAGTACTTGTCTTAAAACACACTATTGGCTCAGTATCAAAAATGACTTTTAGTTACACTCTATAAACTTAAGGTATGTTCACATTCAACAAATATTTGTAGAAAAAATCCTAAAAAAAGGCGTCATCACTAATTTCGGTTACAATTTATTTCCTTTTTAATAGTTTTTTTTTATCATTTTGAAAACAAAAATCGTGGTCGATTGTAATGAATAAACGTTAAAATAACAGTAAATGTTATATAAAATCACACAAATAATTGATTAAAATAGTGGTGTCCTGCTGGGCGTCAAATATTTGTTAAGTGTGACTATAGCTTTAGTGATATTTCCTTATAAAGTTTCTACACTAAAAAAAGTTTAGACAATATTCGTAAAAAAAACTATTTTTAACAAGAAAGTATAGTCGGTCAATCCCGACCATATTATGTCCTACACCACAGTATTTAGTTAAAAAAAATTTGAGATTGGACCCTATTTGGGTCCCAATTATGCAATCATGGGCCCGCTAGAACAAAATTATGTTATGAGCGTAAGGTTCATGTAGGAGTTTTTTGTGTTTAATAAATATACATATCTACATCTATAAATACTAAGATTTACATGAAAGTTATGGCATTGAGATCTGTTTTCGGGAGTTGCATTTGTATGGGAGTTATAGTCATATATAGACCGCTTTCTGTAAAATTTGCTAAGACGTTTTAGATAGCAATAAAATATGTTTGAACCAAATTCAATCTAAGCACCAACATAAGAAGATGGTTTATGGTTACAAGGACTCTAGTCCAGAAAGATTCTTGTATGGGGGCATTTGGAAAAATCGACCGTTTCTGAACATATTCAATAGGCTTTAGGTTTACGTGGACTACCAGTCGGACGGAAGGACTGACATCGTTAGATCGACTCAAAAATTAATTCTGAGCCGATTGATATACTAATATGTTGATCTAGGACCTATACCTATACTTTTATGTATTACAAGCATCAGCACGAGCGCATAATACCCTCTCCACTTTTGTGGTGTGAGTACAACAAAAGCGTTATGCTACCGGCTAATTTGTTTCATAAAAACATTTTGTACACATCAATAATAATGAAACGTGAGAAAAATCTAAATATGATGACAAGAAAAGTAAAACAAAATGACAACTATCCGATCAACTCAAACAAAACGAAAACAACAAAATCATGAATGAAATTAAATAATTTGTTTTACATTTTAGGTACAAGAAAAAGGCTTAAACCAATAAAACAAATTGCCTCTCTTTTTTGAGACAATTTTTGGCTGATAGAGCAAGTAAACGATCGAGCGTTAAAAAAGAGTTCGTGATTTTAAAAAACCAAGATATTGCAGGTGTAATCATTATTGCCGTAGTAAATGGTATTGTTGCTGTTGTTGCATGATTTTATACAGGGTTATGTCTGTCATTTCAATTGGCCGGCCACACACTGGCACTGCGCTTAAGTACACATCCACCATTGACAATGTTCGTTTTTAGCGTAAATTGTTGGTGTTGAAATCGATTGATTTTTTTAAGTTTTTTAAAAACTTTTTTTTAATTTGGATTATATGTAAAAACAATGGTTTTTGGTTAATGCTAAGTATAAAAAACGTGGACAATAGAAATTTAATTATTATTTGCAATTGTTAATTCACACAGACCACAAGTCTTGGAGCAAAAAAACAGCAGAGACAGAGTACAAAAGGGATTTATCACACATACACACGATGGTTTCCTCCAAACACTTAGTCCTCGTCGCCCTCTTGAGCCTCTTCAGTATCTGTCATGGCATAAACATGGAAAGCATGATCGATGAAGAAAATACCAAATGTGAAAGTGGCAGCGACAGCATGGCCTGCGTGAAAGTAAGAGCTATGAAATTTTTAGATACAGTCATGACTAAAGAAGATTTCAAGGTAAATTTAAGAGATAAATAAAATTTGTTGATTTCGGTATTTTGATTTATAATTGTTACCTGTTTTTCAGATCTCTAATGTTGAGGTCAAATCAAATGGTTATCAAGCTGCTACACCAGCTGAAGGTAGATCAAGTAGTGGTGACTTTTTTGATGTCATTGAAAACTATATTCAAGGTCATGACGTTACCATGGACTTGCCTATGGCTGATGCCAAAGTCACCGTCTCATCCCGTAATTTGAATAACGATGAATTTAGTCTTAATGTCAAATTTGCGGGTGAGGGTGTTGTCGAAGGCAAGGGTAAGAAGGGAAACATCTTCAAGAAGGGTGTGTTGCATGCTTAACTTTGTTCTTTAATTAACTAACACATTTAATAACAAATGCTTGTATTTTTCTATTTTCGTTCTTCTTCATCTTACCTCATTTACATTTTTTTTTCTGTCATTTCACTACATTTTAAAGGCAAGAAACATCGTTTGCGTAAAATGGCCATGCCCATTATGGTATTGATATTGTTGAAGGCCATCACCATCATTCCCATGGCCATTGGTATCTTAAAGATTAAGGCGTTGAATGCTTTGGGTTTGGGTTTCTTCTCTTTCCTTGTTTCGGTTGGTTTGGCTATTTTCCAATTGTGCAAGAAGGTAAGTTTTACAAAAAAATAACTAATCAAACAAAAACCTGGTCTTCTTTTAGGCAACAGTAGGATGTTAAGAGTGGGAGAGAGATAGAGAGATGAAGCAAAAGTATTTAAGAAGTATTAGCAAGTGAGATTTTTTATTAAAGAAAAAATAAACATACCAAAGACTAAAATCTACAACAAGGGTAAGAATTGCTTGCAAAATCCCTAGCTTTACCTTTAATCATCAGCCTGAAAATCAAAATTACTCCCAAATGTTTTGACGCTCATTTGCCCAATCCTGCCTGCTCTTCTCTCTCATCACCTCAAATTCTTTTACATAAGATTCCCTATTGCCTAATTGTTTTAGCAACTGCTACTAATATTTCATACTTAAATTGTTTAAAAATTTACAGATTGCTTCTGAACACCACCACTCTGCCCACATCACATCCCATGGTCCCTGGGATGGCCGTTCCGTAAGTTCTATTCGCAGTGTAGAACGATTCGAAACAAATCCCTCTGCCCAAGACTTGGCCTACAGTGGTTATAATTAAGTTTAAGTAACATACCAAAAAATCAAATTGCAAAGCCCCCTTCCTTACCTCCTCCTTTTATACCCTGCTCCCTTATTTATAACAAGGAACAAAAAAAACAAAACAATATAATTTCAACAAAAATTTAAAAGGCTTCTTAAAAATAAATAGCAACTTCAACAAAAGTTAAAGGTTAAATGTGCAAGTTACTGACCGGAAAAGAAAAACTGAATTCAAAGGGTCAAAAAGGTCCAGCATTGTGAGACATTATTGGCTTGTTCTTCAGTGTTCATTCATTTAAGGCAAATGATTGATGGCAAATTGAAGAAAAAAATGTACGGAAGCGGAAATTTCAATCATTTTCATTTGACTCTTCTTCAACCAATTTCTTAGTTGTGGCTTTTCCTAAACTAAAAATTTTAATTGACTTGGTTTCACAACACGTAGACACATTTAAGTCTGGTCAATTCCAAAGAAAAATATTTTGTATAATTTTTATTTATAGAAAATGAGAAGTCTTTAATATGAAATTATTTTGTTTACACTTAGTTGAGTTTAATTTATTTATTTTTGTAATTTTAATAATTTATTTATTGTAAAAAAAAAACCAAAAACATCATACAAAGAAAAGAAATGAAATGAAAGCAAAAATTTAATATGACTTTTATTGAAAAATATGCGGTCAAGTGAAAATCTGAATATAGGAATAATTAAATTAAATTGGTTTTTAAGAACAATAAAGTCAGACAGTTAAGCTTTAGGAGGGATTAAAATATTCTCATAATACAAATGCTTTAAGCTTAACAAATCTAAAATTAAAGCTTACAAAAAGCTCAAATCTGCCAGACAAAAGTTAAAAGTACTAGTTCAAAAAAAAAAGTTACTTTATAAAAAGAGGCTTTCGTTTATTTTTGTAACTAGTTGTTTTCACAAAAATCTGAACTTTTAATAAACAGGATAACAAAATTTTTCTTCAAGTTTTCAATCAATCTCAAAAATAATTTCCCCTTCAAAAGAAAACATGTGAACTAAGTTAAAATACTTTATTGCTATTCATGCTGTAAATAAATTAACTCCTCTTATATCTCTACCCAAAACTTGCTAAAGATTAATGTCTTAAATTAAATAAAGTGCCACCATATTTCGTCCTTATTACACAAAATTATTCATTAACCCGGCAAACAAGAGCAAAAAATAACCTTTTAATTTATTGCCTAAACCGATTTAACTATGATTTAATCGCTAGGCATTTTTCTAAGCCACAGTGTGAACTTTTATTAAAGTTAAAATAATTAACCTATTAACTTAAATATTTAACAATTAATATCATTTTACGTTTTGCCTTAATGGTCTAAAGTTTGAACGTTGCTATTATCTCATCCATCCACACACGTCCTAATTGGAATCATTGTGACCAGTCATTATAATTAAATTTCTCTATGGTATTATTTATTACTTGTATTATTGTGGTGAATGTGTGTGTGTGCAAGCGATAGTGTGTATGTGTTAATGTTTGTCTATGTGTAATATTAACGCATTTCTACACGTAAATACGTGTTATTAGCGTATAATAAAAAATCTTTTTATTAAAACAGTTTGCAACGAAAGTAAATGGACAAAATATGAAAAATGTTACAAACTGTTATACACTCCATTGATTAACAAACTATTAGACTCACATAGTGTTTAACACAAAAATTATATCTATACCTACACCACCATAAGCCATGTCAAAATGTTGTGCTGGTATGTTCAGCATTTACTATAGATCAGTGATGGAAAATTCAGTACTATGGTACTTTTTTCAGTACTTTTTCTTTTCAGAAATACCACAGTACCCCCACGTCAGGTTTAGTACTCTTTTCTTTTTATGCTTCCTTGTAAAGAAATCCAGGGTGACTTTTTTAGACACTGACAAAATATTGTACGGGCCAATAACATACAATTTAAAGTTATTTTTCGTTCATGTTTTTTGTTGCAAAAATATTGATATTTTTCAAGCACCAATGTCAATTTAAATGCGTTTCAACTACATGGTTTCGATAACAGTATAATAAACATAGTATGTATTAACTATATTTACTCACCAATAGTTAACAAACATATTTTGAACACCGCTAGAAAACTTTTTGTTCGGGAATAAAGAACGAAAATAAAAAGATGTTTTGAAACTTTACAAAAAATGGAGGCTGCTTCCAATGGGTTAAGACTTATACAATTCTAGAAAGTATCTATATGTTCATACATGCACACAGAAAAAATACCAATGTCAAATCCACAAGGCGCAATGTTGATTGAAAATCATATTCAATTTCGGCTAAAGTACGGATTTTATTTAAATTTATCATTGTTTTATATTAATTTTAAATGAATAATGTTAAAATAACATCGTTCAATATTGAATCCATAAAATCCTGTTTTACGTTTTATGTGTGAAAACAACAACAACATTCCAAGAAGAAATACATGAACTTTTTATTTTTATATATAAAATAATATAAAAAACAAAGACGAATTCTCGTATTATTTAGTTGAATACATCAAATTCTCGAAAAAGAATGATGACGAAAACATATCGGGCCTTTTCTGCTGGTGTCTTTTAATTGTGAGTGCTTCTGTAAACATCGGGGAAAACAACAATGTGCAACAGGAAAATAAATAATAATATTCTTTCTCTCTCTTAAGATCAGGGGGTTAGTGTTTACAATCATTCTAAAACAAAAAACATATGTAGATTCTGAAGCTTCTTCTTACTATTATTTCACACTCAAATTAAACTGATTCTACTTTAAATTCAAGTTGGTTTAACTTGAAACAACTTTAATTCAACGCGAGTCGTAGTGTTATTTCAATATCAATGTAATTTTGCTCTTACTTTACTGGAATGTTAAATTAATATGAATTAAAGTTATTTTAAAAAAAAATACTGCTAGCAAGTTATTGTAACCGAAAAATGTAGAATCAACCTCGTTTTCGACGATTTTACATTGATTTTCTTTTGTGTGTTTGCTTACCAAAATTTTATTTTTTATATTAAAATTAATATATTTTTTACTTTTTGAAATTGTTGTGTTTTTTGACTATATTTTTTAATAAGAAATATATTTTATAAAAAGTACCAAAATGTTGTATAAAGTACTCTTTTGCTTGGTGGTCAGTACCATCTTAATTTTTAAATTTTCCATCACTGCTATAGATCCCATGTAAACCTTCACTCGCTTTAATCTCATATAGATCTTATTATTGATATATATATAATATTCGGTACACAGTACTTACCCAGCAAAAACTTACATTGAAAAGTAATGAGTTAAAAAGCTAATATAACGACTCATCACTACTTCTACATTGGCATTTTAACTCATTATTTTAACACGGTGATGTCATTGGAGGCAAGTACTTACCACCTTCGCTTACAAATAGGGAGTTAAATAAGTCATTACCACATTCGCTTACAAATAGGGAGTTAAATAAGTCATTACCACATTCGCTTACAAATAGGGACTTAAATAATGACTTTAAAAAAAAATTTTTTTTATTATTTTTTTTTAATTATTTTTTTTTCTATTTTTTCTTATTTTATTTATTTTACCTTATTTTATTTGTTTTTCTATTTTTTCTTATTTTATTTTACTTTGTTTTTTTTTACTTTGTTTTTTTTTCTGCCTCTGGCGAGTTTCGATCGCGCAACCTCGGTGCTGATAGACTAGCTCACTACCAGCTTGTCTACTGGGGCATTGTAGTTTTTGCATAAAAAAACTATGTTTTTTACTCAATTATTAAGAGCGTAAATATGAGATTAAATTATCCATAATAACAATAAAAACGCTGATTGAAAGTGGATTGAAAGTTTTTGTTTCATTACTAAAATGACATTTTTATTGTCATAATGAAAATTTAAATTTATGAAGGCAATTATTGAAATATGTTGCTTTTATAAAAAAATTTTTTGATTTCATAAAATTAATGGCAAACATGTAACATTAGATGTATGAAATAATTAAATCTTACATTTTTTTAATTAACAATTAAACATTTTTTTAAGGAAACTGTAATTTTGTATTAATTTATGAATATAGTTATGTTTGTATATTGTTTTTTTATGTTCCCAATTAAAATTTTTTGTTTAACTTGGACAAACTTAAGTTTTCATATATCCAATGAAAATTTTTAACGTAATTACGAAATCCAATGAAGCGATTTTAACGAAAATACTTCATTCTAACTATGAAATTCCATTTAGACTATGAAAATTTTCATTTACCCAAGGAAAATTTTTTTATGAAAATTATTCATTAAATATATGAAGCATTTTTCTTTCAGTGTAATAAAAAAAAAAAAAACAAATTGTAAGAATAAATATTTAAAATCAATTTGTATTAGATTTGAAAAAAATTAAACCGTAGATGCAATTTATTATGAATGAATTATAAATTTCCATAATCAACTTATAAACAAGTACTTATGTAACAGATTATATGTCAGCCATTACTCAACTACTTCTATGTAATGCAGATGGTATGAAGTAGTCATTGAAAAGTAAGTTGTTCAGTAATTGCAAGTCATTACCAAGTTTTTGCTGGGTATATATGAATATTAAGCTCATAATATATTAAAACATATTTTTATTAAGCTCTAGGCCTTCTTTATATGAAACAAAATTTAACAATTTATTTATTTAATTGAATCTTCTCACTATTTCGCTAACCTTTGGTTGTAATAATAATAATATTCAACATTTTTTATTTTCGAATTGATTCTTTGAGCTAAATTTCAGTTGTGTATTTTATAAAGCTTTTTGTAATAGTTCTATTCCTCAAATTTTTAATAGTGACTTTAATCACTACCAGACTATTATCATGTATCTTCTTGTTACAGTTTACCTTAGCTATCCTTTGGATAGCAATGAAGTATATTGTATTTATAAAAAAATTAACAACTATTAGACATTAGCAGAATGTAATGCATTTTCTGGCCCCTTAAATTTGTAGGAATGACTTCAATCAAAAAAAAAAAAAGCTTTATAAAATACATAACTGAAATTTGGGTCATAGAATAAATTCGAAAAATAAATAATGTTGTATATAATAAAGTAACTTATGAAAAAGAAATAATTCCCAGATTCTATTTGTTAAAATAATAATAATAAAAATAATAATATATTATTATAATAATAAAAAATAATAATAATAATATTAAACGAAATATTGAGAAGATTCAATTAAATAAATGAATTGTTAAATTTTGTTTATATAAAAAAGGCTTAGAGCTTAATAAAAAATTTGTAATATTATTAAAAAGGTCAAATAAAACTAAAGATATATAAACTCATAATATATTTTTATTTTATATCATAACCAGAGAAGACAAATTTGCTTTTTTTGCTGTTTTGCTTCTTTTTTGCTGTTTTTGCCCATTTTTGCTGTTTTTGATATTATGGTGCTTATTTTGCTTTTTTCCTATGTTTTTGCTGTAAAATAGCCTTTTTAACATAATTTTTACATAAAAAATATTTTTTTGAGAAAACGAGAAAAAAAAATAATTGACAACTTTTTTCTGGGTTAAAACAAAAATATGTTAGTTGTGGACTCAACGTTTTTGGGCCAAAATCAATACGCTTTATTACAACTAAAATTAATAAACTTACCATCTCAAAAAAAAAACATCCATGTAACTTATTTGAGTTTAAAACAAAATAAGTAAACCGGCCGTTGTGAACGAAAAAATAATAAAAAATAAATGCCGAAAGAAAAGTCATGTTATTTATGCTAAAAATGGTAAATTGTATCCTGAAGTTTTTAAAGTTGAAAAAGATTGGCTTTTTTGTAATGTGTGTTCGAGTAAAATTAATAGCGAAAAGAAGTGCAATGTGGAACAACATTTTAGTACAAAAAACACAAATTAGCTGCTTGCCAAGAAAATCGTCCACAAAAACTTATAACGGAATTTCCTGTTACTATTACTGCTAATACATTTCACGAAGATATATGTAAATTTTTGTTGGAGACCAATATACCAGTAAAAAAAGTAAGCCATCCCAGTTTCAAAAACATCTTTCAAAAGTACGCCAATTTGTCAGTTCCAAGCGAAAGTTCTATTCGAGGTAAATACATACCTCAAATGTATACGAAAGCTTTGTGAAAAATGCGTGAAAAGGCTAAAGGTAAATATAAATGGATTTCTGTGGATGAAACAACAGACAGTGAACAAAGATATGTGGCCAACTTTATATTTGGTATTTTAAATGACGATGTTGGAAATAAACCTTTTTTTATTGAACATGGGTGTTCTCAAAAATGCAAATGGGGCTTCTATTGCAACTTTCTTCAACGATTCATTACAAATTTTATGGCCTGATGGTAAGTGAATATTTGATTCATAATTTTTTTTATATTTTTATGTTTTTTTTTAAATTTAATCTATGCATTCAATACGACAAAATATTGCTAATGGTAACTGATGCAGAGCCATACATGTTAAGTGGAATTTTGTCCCTTAGGATAATGTCTCCTAAATGATACATTTGACATGTTTTGCTCATGGACTTCATCGTGTTGCTGACTTCATACGCTTAGAGTTTCAGCATGTAAATAAATTAATATCTTGTACCAAATCCGTTTTTGTTAAGTTAATTTTTCAATAACTCGTATTTACACACATACAAACTAAAATTTTAATTTCCATAGGCTCCTCGTAGAAAGCAGTTATTTTTACAAATGAATCCCAATTTGGCTCTTCCACCGTTCCCATGCCCTACACGTTGGGGTACTTGGATAGAAGCCACAATGCATTATGCAGAATACCTTGATAAAGTAAAGGCTGTTATTTCTTAACTGAAAAGTGAAGACTCAGATTCGATCGCGCACGCCAAGGAAATATATAACTTACCCGTATTAAGTTCCCAGCTTGCGTTTATCAAAAACAAGTTTTCAATTATTGTGTCTTCTATAAAAAAAGCTACAAACAGTTGGGTTTGCTATTCACAAAAGTGTAAATATTGTGTCAAATGTACGAGAAGCTCTTGAGAATCTACATGAAAAAATATATATGAAGAAATTTAATGCAGTATGTATTTCAAAGAAATCCGGGGTTCAAACAAATTTTACAAATAAACAACATTCTTCAAACTGGTGCTAAACCTGAGAGACGAAATTAAATTTTGAAATATAAATTTGCTCCAACAACATCCGTCGACGTGGAAAGAAGTTTTTCCTTATACAATTCACTTTTAACAGAAAGACGAATAAAAATGACGTTTACAAATATAAAAGCCCACATGATTGGTTATTGTAACTGTTTTCACGAGTCTGAAGAAATAGAATAACTGTAATTTTTTATATTTAAACGTATATATTAAAAAAATAAAAATGCTTTTTTTGCTGCTTTTTTTCTAAATTTTTGTGCTTTTTTTATATATTTTTTTTGCTGTAAACACTTTGTTTTTTGCTTTTTTTTGTCTTCTCTGATCATAACATATTTTTATTTTATATCATAACATATTTTTATTTTATATCATAACATATTTTTATTTTATATCATAACATATTTTTATTTTATATATCATAACATATTTTTATTTTATATCATAACATATTTTTATTTTATATATCATAACATATTTTTATTTTATATCATAACATATTTTTATTTTATATCATAACATATTTTTATTATATATCATAACATATTTTTATTTTATATGAAACATATTTTTATTTTATATCGTAACATATTTTAATTTTAGCGAGCCAATGATTGCCCACGGGACGCAAATAGGGTAAACTCTCAAAAATGTTTCTGTAAATACTGGGATGTAGGGTATTATAGGGTGGGCTTCGCCGACTATACTTTCTTACATGTTTTGCTATTTATTAATTCAGGTCTTTTAAAATTTTTAAGGTTTAAAAGTTATAACCACTTTTTCTGCTATTGAGTTTTAAAATCAGGCAATCACAGAAATTTTGGTTAAAAAAGATGATTTTGAAAAAATCAGAAGGTTTATAAGGCTTATTTTTACATTTGGTCGAAGTTGGCTTTGAAATACAGGATTTAGTAAAAAAAAAAACGGTTTTTTTTTTGGAACTAGATAACAGTGTACATTTACCAAACTTTTAATCCGCAAGGGTTATCAAACACTGTTTTCGTTTGAAAAAACCTGCTCTAGGACTTAAGCAAAAATAGGAACAACATTTTTTACAATACAGTTTTCTTAAAAGAAAATTTTTTATCATTAAAATTGTATACATATATCGGAACTCAAGTTTTCGTTGCTATATCGTGAATTAAGTAACTACTTAAGACGAATTCCACTATCAATGCACCCACTAGCACATTTGCAATATTATATCATTCCGCCCAATCCTTGCGCCCAAAATCGTTTTCGTTATAAATTAAACAATGAGATAATAGCCCAAAAAATATATTGGGGCTTTATTTCATTATGAAATTTCATATGAAATAGTCAATAGTCCCCCAATTCACAAAAAAATTAAAAAATGTCACTATTCACCAAATTAATAGAATCAGGCAAGCAATTTGTTTTTTTGCACCTATTACCAAAATGATTATATATGTAGATAACAAAATCTTTTTAAAATCCCAATAAAATTTTTTCCTATTTTGCGAAGCACTAATGGTACATTTTAAAAAGTAAGCAAACATTTATGCGCTACGCAATATGACATACAGAGATGCAGTAAGGTAAGTGAACGAATGCTTAATATATTAAAAAAAATATATATAATATTTGAAGAGCCACGACATTCCCTTACTTCGAAGCAGGTTTGTAAGGGAGCATAAAAAAGAATAACGGTAACAAAAAATTCAGTGTGCAAAGCTGATCGTTACATTCACCAATTTTTATATGCGCTGAATGAAGCGCTTTCTGTGCCAAAAATGTATTGCTTCAAAGTGGGAACTCGCCATATAAAATTCATGTCTTCCGTAAGCGATATGGTAAGCGAAACTTTTACGTTTCTCCCTTACAAACCTGCTTCGTTGGAAGCTCCATTTTTTATTGGGATGTAAAATTCTGAATTTTTTTTTAATAAATGATATTTTTAATTTTAATTAAAACAAGTTAGGCTGCTATATTCTGCTGCGCCGAATAATTGATACCCTCCACCGGCAGGAGCGGGCTCTGTATGATATCTATATATTATTAATTATTATTTATAAAAACGAACGTCAGCGTTAAAATTGGTTGTGGCTTAGACATATATTAATTAATTGACCGACAATCAGAAAGTTTTGTGCTTTTCTTTTCACAAATTTGAAATAACTTAAGTAAAATATCAAGATTTGTAATAGTTTTAGCGGAACTAAACTGATTTTCAGGACAGAAATAACTTCTGGTATAAAAATATATATTAGAATAAATTGCAAGACATTAGTGAAATTAGTTTTTGCATTTACAGTGAACTTCAGGAGGCTGTTTTTGATTCATAGCTCCGATCCTACTGAACCGATGTTGCTAGATTTCAATCCCAAGCTGGTAAGGATAACTACAAGCAATTTGAGACCAAGTTTGTTCTGTTTTTTTTGCGTTTTTCGAAAGTGAGCGTGTTTTCAACAGACGGACAGACAGACGGATATGGCTAAATCGACTTAGAATTACTTAAGGTGCCAGAATATATACTTTATCTTAGATGTATAATAAAAAAAATTCCACACGGAGTTACAAACTTAGTGTACCCTCAATTCACCACTAGTGGTGGTGGAGGGTATAAAAATTATCAAAAAAACTTTGGCTTTTGAAACAATGTGTTAATTGATTTAATTAAATAAATCTTAGTACAATCCCCAACAACAATTCTACAAGTTTAAGTTATTTAATTTTAAACGAAAAAATCAATTAAGATTTGCTATTAATGAATTAATAATAAATGTTAATTAAATCAAAATTATATTTCTAATTTTCTTACCACTAAAAATATAATTGATTCAATTATCACATTAATTAAATTGAAATACTTTTTAAGCATTATTTTAAGTTGATATAAACTACTAATAATTTTTTCTCTGTGCAAAAAATTAAATAATCCCCAAAAAATATTTGTTGTTGTTCTCTGGACTTATTTTTGGGGGGCTATTTCATTTATTTTTTTTTTAATTTTTTTTTTATATTATTATTTCGTAGGGGTTAACTCAAACCGATTAAAATTAAGTACACTTTTTAAGAGGAAAGAACGAAGAAAGAATTGGTATTTTGGTACTTTTTCTCTCTTTGATAAATATGGTATACAGATTGTACATTTTTGGTACTTTTCCTCTTTTTGGAAATATACATACAGATTATAGCCTACATTAACATACGGTGCACTTTTTGGGGGTCAACAATGCGGATAAGCTGGTATGCTTGGTACTCTTTTACCTTTGGTACTTTTTCTCTTTTTGAAAAATTTGGTATAGAGATAGCAAGACGCCCAGATTAAAATATGGTGTATTTTTACGATATAAAAACGGAAAAAATTGGTACTTATAGTACTTTTTCTCTTTTTGAAAGATTTGGTATACAGGTTGTATATGGTCCAGTGGCGGGAATAGGCGGTGCGCAAAATAACCCCAGGAAATATGGCCCAAAAAAGAAAGTGCAGAATGCCCCCAAAATGTTACATAAGGCAAAACAATACGCTATTGTCATTTTTTCCTTGGAGAGTTCTTGCATTTTAAGTGAAATAAAAAATGACCCCAATATCAAGGAATGAAAACTGACCCTAAATAAAAGCTTAATTTTAAATTTGGTGCTATTTTTCATTTACTTATGGGTAATTCCATATCAAATCGACCAAGATCCTTTTCGATTCGAATGAAATTTGGTGTGAAGGTTCCTTTCATCCTATAAGGAACATATATTAACGAATATCTGTTTAATATCTACAAAATATTAAATTTTAAAAATGCATTTAGTCAAAAACCTAATTTTTTTTTGGCTGATTTTTTTATATAATTCATCGAACTGTTCTTTAAAAATCCTGAAACTTTGAAGGAATTGTTTTTTTTCTCTTTTTAAGATATGATATTTTTCTTTCGCAACCTGTAAAAAATAATCCTAAAATAAAATTTTAATATTGTAGTTTTAAGCAATAAGTATTTATTAAATCTGATTTTTGTGATTTTAGGTGTTTAAAAGAAAGTAACGACGTTCATAATTTTTTTTTATCTTTATTTGTTGCATTTTTTTTGGAGCTCAAGGTGGGCATTTTCGAAGAAAAGTACACTTTTTGTCACGTTACGTCTCCAAGAAATTAAATGAGTTTTATACATTATTTGGCAAATTTAGGGTCATATTTCATTTTATTTTTAGGGCTAATTTTAATTTTTTTGGGATAATTTTCATTAAAAAAAATGGGGTCATATTATTTCCCAAAAATGTTAATGCCGGCCTACTGTGCGATAGAAGAAAATAGTAAAGTGAAAAAAATATTAATAATAATTAAAAAATTTAACAACATCAAAAAATCATATCAATTTGAAAATATTTCACACATCTGTTCGGAAACTTTTCCTTCACACTGTTTAGAAAATTTTGCAGATTTATAATTTGATTGTCTGTCTTAGTATAAATAAATACAAATTAATTATATAAAAAGTCGAAAAAAAGCAAAAATCTATTTTTATTATTATTTACACATTAAACGTGTTAACAACTTTTACTGGGAAAATTACACTACCACGTTGAAAGTAAAAATCAAGTACAACTTACATACGTACTCGTAAATACTTGTAACAAGATAATTTTTTGTTGGAGCGATATTTAAAATATTGGTAGAAAGTAGGGATGTAACGAATACCGTTACTCATACCAATATACTGCCGATACTTCAGGTTTGCCGATATATCGGTATCGGCGATATTTTACTGTCGATACGCCGATACTTTTTACAGTTTTTTTGAAAAAAAAAACAATATAATTTTCAATGGTTATTTTTTGTATAACAACAAAGGGAAATAACAAATTTAAAAGCAGAAATTCAAAACAGAGCAATAAATTGCTTGTTTTAATTCTTTAGCTGGAGGCCAACAACACGCGTGGCCACGCGTTCTGTGCGTTTGATACTTTCTTGATATTTTTTCAAGACGCATGCAAATGTAGAAAGTAGTCCCACATAATGCATTCTATTCGGATATGCATTATACACGTTTGCTGTGTAGCTTGTTAATAAAATTTTAAGCCATCGGAATATATTATAATTGGTAACGTATCTGACAAAAAATAATACATGAAAAAACGTCGATGCGGACACATTCCCATTACTTTAATTCCACCAGTAATTTGAACATTGATGGTTTGCGAGGTTATAAATTGTAAAGTTGTGAACTTTAAGGCGCTGTTTATAGTAAATAGCTGATGCGTTTATATCGGGACATAGTTTTACTGCTTGTGCATTAGACCGTCTCAGTGTTTATACTTTTTTCGAAATTCCTTCATGAATATCGATTTTCTTTATCTATTATAAAAACCAAGAATTTTGGTGTATAACACTTAAATATTGATGAATGGGAAGTGGTCTCTCAAGTCGTTTTTTCATGTTTTTAGGCAAAATGCCTTTTTTCAAAAAATGAAAAATCTTGATTTAGTAATTTTCCTCAAACTCAAGCAGTTCTGAATTTCATGCATTACCCGCTTGGTGCAGAAATACTTAAGTTTTCAAATGAATTCTTCAAAAATACTTAAGTTTTCAAATGAATTCTTCAGAAATACTTAAGTTTTCAAATGAATTTTGTCGCATCTGAGAGACTATTTTCCACTGCTGGTCTGGTTCGACGGATTTACATCCAAAAGAAGGAGTATAGAGGCCTTCTTTAATGCCTTCTTTTTCCCGCTGGGTACCATATAATTAAAATCGATGTTTTCTAAGTCATTCAAATCATTCTAAATATTTATAATCTCTTACACTATAATTTTGTATAATTGAAATTTTTTCTACTTGAGTTTCAAAACATACAACCTCGTGGATTTTTTTAAAAATGAAAAAAAGTGAATTTCGAATGTTCATTAAACATTATTTTTTGCGAAAATCAATCCAAGGACAAGCCTGACAAATACTATGGGGACTCCTCACCATCGATTTCAATGGTAAAAAAGTGGTTTACTGACTTTCGTTGTGGTCGCACAAGTACAAATGACACTAAACGTTCTGGACGACCAATTGCAGTCAATACACCCGAAAATGTCGAAAAAATTCACGTTATGTTGTTGGCCGATCGAAGAGCAAAAGTCCGTGAAATTGTTGATGTCATAGGCATTTCATATGACAGTGTGGTTTCGATTTTAAATAAATAGCTGTGTTTAAGAAAGCTGTCTGCAAGATGGGTGCCGCGTTTGCTCTCAATTGACCATAAACGTAATCGTGTGACAACTTCAAAGGATTGTTTGGAGTTGTTTAACCGCAATTCGAATGAGTTTTTGCGGCGTTTTGTAACTGTGGATGAAACATGGTGCCTTTGCAACACTCCGGAGACCAAGCAGCAGTCTAAACAATGGGTTTCTCCGGGTGAACCGGCTTCGAGGAAGGCCAAGGTAAGTTTGTCGGCCAATAAGATGTTGGCAACAGTTTTTTGAGATGCACGCAGGATAACCCACATCGATTACCTTCAAAAGGGAAAAACAATAAGCGGCGAATATTATGCCAACTTATTGGACCGATTTTACGAGGATTTAAAAAAAAAAGACCCCATATGGCCAAGAAAAAAGGCAAAATTACATGACTTGGGCTATGAATTGGTACCTCATCCGCCATATTCACGGACTTATTGATCCGCCTTCGTTATATTCGTTTCGGTATTGGTATCACCGATATTTCTTTTTGAGTATCGGTATCGGTAACGTATCGGCAAAAAGGCATATCGTTACATCCCTAGTATAAACAATAAAGCAAATGGCATGAAATTCGATTATTTCGAACAATTTTTTGTTGATAATATGTGTACAACAGTGGCATGCCATTACTTCAATTATAATTTGATCATAGATTGTGAAAATGGCCGTTGTTAATAACAAATATGTCTTTAATAACAAAAGAATAAAATATTTGAAAAAGAAACTGTAACGAAGAACTTGTGTTTTTCTTTTATGAAATAATTATACATTATTTTAATTAATTAGAGATTTTTCTTAAACAAAATATATGCAGGTATTTCAATTAGATTAATTGATTAGGCCACTTAATCTACTTTGTGCGAAAATATATTAAAAACTTACAAAAAAGAAGTCCTAGTGAATCTCTGGTTATGATTTATTCAAATCGGCGCAGGTGAAGTACCTGGTCAATAGTTATCATGTCAGTAGTGGCTTTTCAATAACAAGCATATAAGCATATGCTAACACACGGCTAAAGCATAAAAGCATTGGCTGGTCTATAGATGGTCAGCAGTACTGGTAAAAAAATCAATAGGGAATCAGTACTGTTTTAAATTGATATTTCTACAGGGTTGTGGGAGCTATTTTCAATATTGAATTTGATGTCTGTGTTTACATTTTTAATTAAAATTTTTAGTCTAAAGATATTAAAATTTTTTATTTTACGTTTGGATTTTAATGTGCAGTTTCCCCCAATACAGGCGATTGGTTCTGTATATAATCGTATCTGGACTTTTATTCATGGTTGGACAAGTGCACTCTACGCATTAGGGTATCCACTCAGTTAATTGTTGTTCGATTAATCGAAGAAATTTTTCGCCATTGTTTGATCGAATAATTAAAATAGCCAATTTTAAATAACGAATAACTCGAATAATTTATGTCAATTAATCAATTAAAATTAATTTCTTAAACAAATGCTACTTTTTTAATATGAAAATTTTTTTTTTTCTAGATTTCTAACTAATTAAAAGCATATCAACTAAATAACATGTTTTTATATTCTGTATCTATTGTATTACTCGCTCTTCTGAACATATTTTAGTCCCATTTTAGATGTGGGTGTGTGTGAGACAAATCATGTAAAAAACGATTACCTACTAATTCCATATTTATGAATTTTCGTACTAAAATATCGCTATTGCATTTTGACTTTTGAGAAAAATACGGTGCATGAAAACAATTAACTGAGATTTCAATTTTGCTTGATTTTCAGGAATCATAAATTAGTTAAATTTAGTTACGAATAGTGAATTTGTTTAAATAGGCTGGACCTCTCATAAGATTGCCGCGATAAAAAGTCTAAAATAAAATAAATAATTTAAAAATAATTTATTCAAATATGAGATGAAAGCCTATGTTGAATTCCCGTATTGAGTATAGCAGGCGGGACATAATTGCAAATTATACACTAAAATAAAATTAATGAGCCCCGATTGCTGCTGAGCCTAATGCGTGTACTAAACTTCGGCTTTCAAATCATAGTCTGTTCAAAAGTAGTGTTTACTTTGGTTATAGTTTTATTTTTACCTTAATCCTGTTTCGATCTCCTTAGCGCTTAAAAAAGTGTATGTTTTGCAGCAGCGTTTTTGATTTTTAAATTATTTATTTCATTTAAAAGTTTTAGAACTGTGAGCGTAGTATAAATGAATTGTTATTTTTTTGTTTATTGTTTTACTGTTTTTTTTCTGTTTATTAAAAAATATATATATCAAATCAAATAGACATGTATGTTTTTTCCACTGGATAAAATTATTTGAATTATTCGAGTTATTCGAACATATTAAAACTCTTATTCGATTAATCGAGCAAAATTAAAATTTAAAAATCAATTAATTCCTTACTCGAACAAAACCAAAAGTCAAATAATTGGATACTCTACTCGGCATATAACTAAATTTTACGAAAAATTTGGCATACCACTCCATGATTGCAAATATTGTACAAGTAATGAATATCACTTGTTTAGGTTCTTTTGGCCGATAAAAAGTTCCGCACATAACGTGATTTCTGAGAAAAGACGGATTTTTTTTAAAATATTTTTATTTTGAAACACAAATGTTTTTAATTGTTATATGAAATACGTTTTAAATTTAAAATATGTGATGATTTACAGAATTGCAAAATGTCTGCCACAATTTTAATTGCACGTCCTGCGCAGAGGTTGCTTCGCAGAATTTCCTGTATAGCTGATGGTTTTTTGGCCCAATGTCTGGGAAAACATTCATTTGCTTTTGTAATGCCGGCCAAGCATCACATTGATTAAACGTTTAATTCACTTGATTAAACGTTCAATACACTTGATTGAATTTTTAATTAAAACTGATATTACATTTACTTAATGATTTAATTGGTGAAAAACTTTGGAGAATTTTTTCTGTGGAAGTGTTGAATTTGCAGTTTGAAAAAATTTGTTGAAAAGGTTTATCGTTTAAAGAGCAAAATTAAAGATAAACAAATTCACGATGAAATCAGGTTTCTTAATAAAGTCAATATTCCTAGAGCCTCTACTGAGTTTTTGTCTCCGGCTTGGTTTATTTCCTCTTTTTTATCTATACGCCGATCCAGATGTATACCGAGTTATTATACATGCCAGTGCTGAGGTACTATTTGATTATTGATTTTGATAGGGGGCATGCCTCCCGACGCAATGTGAATGTTATATGTTCGCATTTTTGCCCGTTGAACTTTATCCTCCATTGTTTTAACCACTTTTACTTTTTTCATGTTTGCCTATGAGAAACTTTAAATGGGTTTTTCTCGAAAACTATAAGAGTTAGAGCTTAAAAAATGAAAATCTGTTATCTGCATACACAGTCAGCCCAAAAAATGGTAAGAAATATAAGGGATCGTAGACCTTCATTGGTTTTGCTCTAGCGCTTCTAGTTTTCGAGAAAGTCTAGTTTGAAGTTTTTCATACAAAATCATTCCAAAAAACAATTTTTGGTAAGAAATATGACTGATCACAGATTTTTATGGTTTTTGTTCTAGCGCTTCTAGTTTTCGAGAAAGTCTAGTTTAAAGTTTTTCATATAAAATCATTCCAAAAAAACTATTTTTGGTAAGAAATATGACTGATCACAGATTTTTATGGTTTTTATTCCAGCGCTTCTAGTTTTCGAGAAAATCGGGTTTAAAGTTTTTCATACAAAATCAGTTCAAAAATCGATTTTTGTTAAGAAATATGATTGATGGCAGGTTTTTATTGTTTTTGCTCTAGCGCTTCTAGTTTTCGAGAAAGTCTAGTTTAAAGTTTTTCATACAAAATCATTCCAAAAAACAATTTTTGGTTAGAAATGTGACTGATCACAGATTTTTATGGTTTTTGTTCTAGCGATTCTAGTTTTCGGGAAAATCGGGTTTAAAGTTTTTCATACAAAATCATTCCAAAAATCAATTTTTGGTAAGAAATATCCGTTTAACAGCGTGTGAAACGTATTTAACATGAGATTAGGACTATTTAGTCTTTAACTTCACACCCTTCGGATTTTTTTTTAAATATAAACAGTAGTATATCTAGTCTGGCCTCCATGCAGGTATCGTTTCGAGTTTAGGGTTTCGGTATGATGGAGTCCATATAACACAAGCTATCTTGATAAGATTGGACTCGAGAATGCTCTACATATAAGACTTGTTTGTTTTTAAAAATCAGCGAAATCGTCTTATAATTTTCCTCATGCGCCCATACAAATATTCTCCTGAAATCGGCAAAAATTGACTCAATACTGTGGTGAAGAGTATCTAAGATTCGGCACATCCGATATAAACGCATTTATTGTTTTTATTTTATTTTAAATAACAAATTTTTATAAGGAAAATCTAATCAAATTTGTTTATATTAAATTTATATTTAATTTGAAAAAAAAAATTATTCATAAATAAATATGTACGTACTTATCTATTATTTTCCAACGGGAATTTAAATAAAATTAAAAAAATAAAAACTGAAATGAAATATTCATTACATGTCATAAGTATGTATGTAGTTCTCTGAACAAACAAAAGGCTGATATAGAGGCGAATTAGATAATAATAAATAAACAACTACAATTAATGCAAATTAAACAGGTACAATTTTTTGGCAATTTTTTGTGTTTGCCCTATTTTCTGGATTCCGTTTATTGATTGCATTGCATAATAAATTCAAAACAAAAACAATATTATACATTTATTTGGATGAAAAGAAAACAAAACATTATACAAAATAAACATGCACATATTTTTTTTATTTTTTTTTAATCTTTAACAATTGTAAATCACGTTTACATTTGCCGTTTATGGTCCAACTATCTACATAAAACATTTATCGTTTTTCACATTTATTAGAGTAGGAGTATACAAAATGCAGCAATTGGTTGTTTTAAATACAAATTCGTTTAAAAAAAAGTATATACAGGCCATTGTAGAGAATCGGTTAAAAAGGATGTAATTTGTAAGTAATTTTTCTATTACTTCGTTCCGTTTGAAACATTCTCTTATAATAATCAGATGCTGTATTAAATGTTAATTTTCTAAATTCTTGGGACATGCTTAGACGGTCTAGCCATACCAGTGCTCCAGGACTGAATAGAAGGTTATTTGCCTTTTTTCCAGGGCTGTGGAGTGCCAATTTTTGGAGTCGGAGTTGAGGTTTTCGTACCAGAGTCGGAGTTGAAGTTCCTACAAAAACGCGTGACTCCGTTTCCAACATTTTTCGGCATAAAACATATTTTCTATTTTCCAAAATAAAAATTCTTCGAAATTGGCGATGCAATATTTATCAGATCACTTTGAATGATTAAGTAGATTTTAATTTATTTTATGTGTGTTCAATTCAAGTACTTCACAGTATTAAATTGTGTAATAATTTAAAGTAATTTACTTTTGTTAAAAAAAAATGCACAGGAGCTTAATAATGTAATGGTTTTATGATAACAATAACATTTGAAAAGGGTCTACTTTAAAAATTTTGAAGGCAGAAAATAAAGACCAGTCTACTTTTCATGTGTATGGAAATAATCATATTAATGCTCAAAGCGGCACGTGTTAGAATTTAAATATCGATTTTAAATTTTTACAGAATCATTTTCTTGGTTTATTGAACCATATAAAATGCACTGCATAAACCAAAATGTGAAAAAACTTAAATTTGGTGTAGTTTCTTAAAAAACGTTCTAATCTAGAAAAGGACTATGAACTATGATCACTCATATTTCAAGCTAAAAATTCAGTTTTATACCCACACTACAATAGTGCAGAGAATAATCGTAGAAGATTTCTCGCAAGGGAGAAACTGTTACACAAGCTGATTCCTCCGTGAGATACTTCTACAACACAGCAGAAGACGCTTATAGAGGGAATCGTTTGCGATGTGTGTAAAGATTATCTAACGAGTCTTTCAGGAAGCATGTTAGGAATCGCTTGTGACTTATATTGGGATTCTCGTACAACTCGTGAAATGCTTAGCGGCATATCTGAGCTACTAAAATGAAACATGAAACGAACGCATTTTTCATGTCAACTCTTCTCATTTTCCTACAATTTTATACGAAACAAATCCTAAGATCGCAAATTAAACTCCACCCGGTTGGAAAATCTTATTCGGCAGGTCCTTAGGGTCATTTGTTTTATTGAAATTAATTGACAATAGAATTTTCATGTTTAAAAACGCTCTTATTTAGATAGCTCAGTAATTGTTATATGACTCATACAGAGAGTCGTAAAAGGTTCAATCCAAGATTTAAAGACGAGCGTGTCAGAAAATTTATAAAAAAGTAAAAATTAAAAAAAATTTATGTTTTTGTTATTGTAATGTTATTGTAATTCGATAGTCATCAGAAGATTCTTTTAGGAGTTGTATATTGAACATAATCGTCTAAAAAGCAGCATATGCTAGCTGAATATTTTGCATTTGTGCTGATGTTAATAACACCTTAAAATTTTGGTTCGAGACCTACCTTTAAGTATACCGAACGATTCAAAATCACTTTCTTAGTCTATCTAACGATGTCCTACCGGATGGCAGACTGTCTGGCAGGCTGTTCGTGTAAACTTTGTGCGCAAAGTACAGGTCTCAATATACAAGGACCAAGCCTACCGAAAATGGGGCTAATAGCCCCCATTTAAGCTTCTTTCCGGAATAGGGGCTCTGTGCCCAAAAACCATCTTATTATCAGGTATGTGATGAAAATCGATATATTTTAAAACGAACGTTTTTAAAAGGTGTGATGAATTTCGAGCGATTTTAAAATCCATTTCTGTATTATAGTCTTAAATTTTTGCTCAGAATACAGTTTAGTTGACATATATAATATGAAATATAAAAGAGTAAAGATAGAATACAAATGGAATATGTATTAAAAATCCATTTTAAAAGATACTTGAAACGATATTTTCGGTTTCAAATCGTTTCGTTTTTAAAATCAATTTCCATCACTTGGTACAAACTTTTTTTTTGCAATCAAAATCATCTTAATAAGTTTTATTGGAACCGGTCTGTATATGGCATTAGCTCCCATATAAATACTACTTCCGAAATAGCTTTCAATGCCATAACTTCCTTATAAATGTAAGTATTTAATATATATTTAATAGTATGGAGCTGAGAAAATTGTCGATATGTCCTGTATAAACCCCCTTTCTAAATTGACATAAAGGCAAACAAATTGTATATTAATAAGATATCTTAATAATATTCGGCACAAAGAACTTTTTTATGAATCTTAAACTCAATTACATAATTTTGTATTGCCAATAGGTTCCAAATAGGATGCACTTGCCGAAATTTGTTCTTATATACTGTGGTGTCATACAGGGGTCTCATATTGTCGGGTTTGGCCGACTTAACTTTTTCAGTTGTTTTTTTTAGCAAAATGTGAGAAAAAAACTTCAAATGGCTTGTAGTTGCTTAAAATCTCTCTAATCTGGAAAAATACGTCAATCTGAGATTACTCATATTTTCCAGTAAAAATATAATTTTTCATACCAAAATGTAAAAAACTTTTAATGGCTGTAGTTTCTTAAAAAGCTTTTTAATCGAAAAAAGTTAGTCAATCTGAGAAAAACTTAAATGACCGTTGCTTCTTAAAAAATGCTTTAATCCAGTAAAAAAAAACATAAATTTCTGAACACTTATATTTTCCATTGAAAACGGAATTTTTCCTAATAATATAATAATATTTACAGAAAAAATTATTAAACTTCTCCAATCACCAAATTTATACCAAATTCATAATATCAAGCAAACAATTTGTTGATTTTGCACCTATTACCAAAATGGTTATATTGATTACTAAAAATTGTAAAATTGTCAATATTTTTTTTTTTCAATAAATGATATTTTTAATTTTAATTAAAAAAATTATTAAAAATCTTTGCCATTTCAAACAATGTGTTAATTTATTTAATTAAATATTGACAATTTCCAACAACAATTCTACAAGTTTAAATTAATTTATTTTAAACGCAAAAAGTCAATTAACGGGGAACTTTAGGGCCTTGGATTGAAAAGTGACTCTACATCTTACCTTTAAAATTATTTAGGCAATTCACAGTGTTCCATTGCGTCATTTTGGTTGTATTTTCCCACAATGCCACATTCATGAAATTAGAGCAAATGCAGTTAATTTGACACATTAGAACACATTAAAAATTGCCTATTTTATGAATTTTTTTATTTAATTTATATATTATTTTTAATTTACTTTAATTAACAATAAAATAAGCTTAATTTGCTTTTAAAAAGTCCTTTTGTGTGTATTTACCTCAATTGTCATATTTACGTATTTAAGCTCATATTTAATTTATTCAAATTGTGACGTTTTGTTGTTCTATTAACACTCTTAAATAATTTCACTTTCATGCTTAACATAATTTAAATTGAATGTCGAAAAATTATACTCATAACGAGGGCGTGGAATTTTATGCAAATGCATTTTTTCCTCAAAGATTTTAATATAAAGTGACTAACCCCCTTATGCAAAAAAAATTCAAGTTCACATTAGTTCACCAATACATTAAGCCCAGCAAAAGTGTTTGGGCTTAATGTATTGGTTAATTAATAAGAACTTTAACTTTTTTTGCATAAGACCGTAGGCATTTATCTGTATTACAACTTTCTCTGAAAGATGCCATGGATTTGTTAGTGCATATTTTTCCATAATTTATCGTTAATGTATTTTTTGTTGGGCCCGTAGCGGTTATAAGTGATATCAAAAAAGTTATTTAATAACAGTTATTTTATGAATAAAAAAAACTCCATCTTTAACAGTTATTTTCCAACGTAAAAATAAATGGTCGAAATAAACTCTTAAAAATAGAATTTTATTTTGCCTTCATAAAATAAAACTCATTTTGCAGGTTTTTTTCGTCTAAAGTAAAACTCATTTTAGGAGTTTTATTTTTTCCGTCTAAAGTAAAACTCATTTAGGGAGTTTTATGTTTTCCGTCAGAAAATAAAACTCGTTTGAGTTTTATAATTTTGATAATTAGTTAATTTGTTTCTGAAATTTAAAAATATTTTCAAGCAAATAAATTTTCAATTATCAAACACCAGCAGATTGGATTCTGATATTGCCTGTTCTGATACTCTGAAATGCCTGTTGTTTTTTGTATTGTTGTAGTACTGAGGTCACTTTATCGAAGATTGTTATAAAAACGCTAGGCTGCATTGAGCTGACAGAGCGTCATTCAGATAAATATATTAATTACAAATTGTATGTAACAAACTACTATTAATGGTTAGCTTATTCGGCATCAAGTTTGTTAAATTAAGCAAATCAAAAAAAGAGTCGTCTGTTTTAAAAGAAGAAAATAAACAAATGAATTTTGATTCGGACAAAAAAATAAATCTTTTCAAAAGAGTTTTATTTTATGAAGGCGAAATGAGTTTAATTTTAGACAAAAAAAAAAATGTAAAATGAGTTTTACTTTATACTGAAAAAATAAACCTCCTAAAATGAGTTTTATTTTAGACGGAAAAAATAAAACTCCTAAAATCAGTTTTATTTTAGACGGATAAAATACAACTCTTTTTATTAAGATCACCACAGATTCTGAAAGAGCTCGTCAGTACGAATCTATTGATATATGCCACTGTAGGTCTCAGTTGGCTCTAACATGAAGAGTTTTTATGTTTAAATTTTCCGGATAACTGTTATTTACGGTCCCTGATTTTTTGTCATATAATATTTAAGAATGCATATAAATTCGCATATTATGTTAGTTCTTGCTGAAACATATCATATATTATATACATATTATTTGTTTTCATTCAAATGATTTTTGGTGTTATCAAAATCAAATAATTATAGAATTTAATAAATTATTTTCAAAAATTGGGGACAATAAATGGTTATTAAAATTTTAAATTATTGTTACTTTAATGCTTGAAGTAGAATTTCCAATGTGCATAATCACCGTTCGATGTCTCTCTGCTGTGATATTTTTAATTATTTTGCTGGATGTTTTTAGGTTTGACAAAAATCTTTAAATTCGTGCCGCAATATATGAAATGTCAAACACAGCCTACAATTGAAGCAAAGCCGCGTATAACGTTGTAAAAGCCACGTTTTGCAAAAACGGTGTTTGAACATAAAATCACCCAAAATTATGCACTTTAACGCCTTCAAAATTCGGTACAAAGAGTCAGCCTGTGGGAGAACGTTGTAAGTTACTAACAATATGATACAAGCGTGGAATAACCTTTCAAAAGCCGATTGAGTAGTGGAAAAAGTTTTAAATGACATCGCAATTGTAGATATGAAACATTTTTCCACTAAAAAAAAATTACAAACTGCAATTTAGCATTTAATTTAAAATTTGATTTTCTTGATATTTTGCATAAAAGTTTTTATTGTCATTATTTTTGATAATCTAAAAAGAAAAATTAAAACATTGTAATCCTGCCTGTTTAAAGCGTTCTTTTGCTCTCCTGAAAAAATTTATTTTGTAACTTACAACTTCATTCGCGGCTGTGCTTCAATTGTTTTCAGTAGAGAAAAGGCATGACATGAAATTACTCGAAAATAGATTGAATTTCCGTAGCAAATTTTTTTATATGACAAATTTTTAAAAGAAACTTGTATCTTGTTAGAAAAATAATAATTCGCTGTATACAGTTTTCAATTTTTAGTATAGCCAATAAAAGTTAAGTTTACTATTCAAAAATTTGATGCTTCTAAAGGCCTGTATTCACTATCCTATTTAGTCGCACGATATGTCAAAAAAATCGTGTGTGCTCATAATGTATGACAGTGTGGCTTAAAAATGAATTGAGTGACAGATTTTTTTGACAAGTCTGTCCGACTTGGAAATGTTTTAAAAATTTTCATAAAATGATAGATTATATGCGATCAGAGTTGCATTTTCTTGTAAAGTAGATGAGTCATTTGAGTTTATATCTTTTTTGTGGGATAGTGTGGCATTGACAGCAGATTTTGCAGACATTTTTTTTATGTCGGATAGAATTCCGTCAGATTTTCGTGTGAATGAATCGTACGATTATGTAGGATAGTGAATACCGGCCTTAAGTAAGAGTATCATTTAACGTAAAAGTAAATGCATAATTTATTATTTTTCAAAGCATATTTTAAATGTTTTTAATCATGTTTTATGCGTATATTTTCTAATAGCGTATGCCTAAAATTCCACGCCCTACTCACAACCCATTTACCCGTAAATATTCTATACACAGAAAGTTAAAGAGACGGAAAGAAACAACGAAATAATAACGACAACTACATGAGAAATGGTTGGGCAATAGAGAATAATAGTGCATGGTACAAAGTAAATTAAATCCCCGACTCGTGTTTATTTGGATCGCTTAAAATGGCTTTTCGAACTCAATTTTAGAAGATAATCTTATTGGATCTTTAGTGCGGTAACCAGTTGTCCATCAGTAGGATTTTTAGTTTCCCGGACCCTTTCCATTTCCAGAATCGCATAAAATCTTTCATTTCTTTTCCCGGTAAAAACAGTTCGCACCACTGGACTCATTGTATTCGAGTTGAGTTTACCCGACAAAAAAAAAATTAAATTGCTTATATTGTTTGAAATATTTTTAGACTTGCCCCCTTCTGAAAAAAAGTTAAACTTCACATTAGTTAACCAATACATTAAGGGCCATTATTACAACTTGCCGTTAGTTAAAGGTAGGATTTTGCCTACCCGGTAGGAAGAACTTGCCTTTAAAATATTGCTCACATTAGTTTAATTCAATATTTTAATATTGAAAACCTTTTTATACGTAGGAAAAATCATACCTTCAACTATCAGCTAGTTGTCAAATGGCCCTCAGCCCAGCAAAAGTGTATGGGCTTATTGTATTGGTTAACTTATGTGAACTTTAACCTTTTTGCATAGGGCAGTTATAATCCAATAAAATTTGTCCAGCTTGCCTTTTGTTGCAAAATGCTTTGAATCGTCGTCAAATATTATTATTATTCAAATCGTTAAAGGCAGAGTGTGCAGATCTCTTGTAGATCTCTTCTTACGGTCATTTCAAGTACCATGGAAATTCCTAGCTCTTCGGTACTAGTCTTCCAAGTTTCTGCCGAATTATGAATGCACTCAACTTGCCACCTGCGTGTGTTATGTACTGTCCCACTTACGCATTGGAATGGCATTGTACGCATTGTGAGCTTGGGCCAACCTATGATATCTACGATAATCCTTAAAATGGTATGTCCTCTGGACACTCTTTAGGGGGATGTCCATTGGCGTTTTAAGGTCAATCTTCCTCTCACCGATGAACTCTTGGGGCTTAAAATTTGGATATCACCAAAGATATGACTGAGCAAGATTCTATCTAGTACAAACGAAAGCCAGTACTCCTAGGACTTCAAGGATCTGGCGGTTGGTAAGTGCTCCTTTAAAAAATGCCACTTAAAGCTGATTTCCGCTGGATCTCTCTGCATGTTATAGGTATACAGCATAAACTTTTTTCCAGTGGATGTTAGATAGCTCTAGCTTTTAAACCCAGTCTATGTGCATGATTCTGACAGTTCTATATAATTCTAATATCCTCACCGGTGCATCTGTTCCCACAGACGGCGCGAGTAGTAGACGCATTGTGTCCATTCTGAGTTTATAGTACCGTAAGTATTGAATGTAAAAGCAGGTAATTTAATTTAAAACATACCCCCTGGGATTCCCTTCAAGGGAATACTCGGTATACACTCAAAATATATCTAATATTAGATATATTTTGAGTGTAAATTCATTTTAAACTACTAAAAATTTATTTAAAAAATTGATCATTTACATTTTATTTAAAATACATGAATTTTACATAATTTTTTTTATTTAGCAGTATATTAAAGCAATTTAACAGTTATTGCTTTGAAAAAAATATTATTTAACTCAGAAAAAATCAAACTACATAACGATAATAGTTCGGAAAAACATATCTGTTGGTAGTTTGTTTTTTGAGTAACAAACATAAATGTTTAAAAATAAATTGATTCGTAAAATAACTACATTTTCATTAAATTTAACCAGTACGGAAAACGAATTTAATGACCTACAATCGGTTACTGTAATAATTTTATGAGTGTAGGGGCAACCAATACCTCAAGTCTGCCTCTGTCTTAAACTTGGAAGATCTTCTTTAGATCGCTGCGAGGACCTGTAGTTCACAGAAAATAAGGTAGCCCCTGGTTCTTGTTCGGTCTGCTTCGAAGCAACAAATAAGTGCATGGTCAAGGTTATTATGTACCAAATTTGAAACTTGTTTGTTGGTGTCCAAATACGAGCGATGATTTGACGTATTTGAGTAGGGTAAAAATCTTGAAACCAATTGTTTAAGGCGGATTGCCATTCGGCAAACAAAATTAATTTAATTTAGACTCCATATGTGACAGCGCATAGAGAAAGGGACCTAAGGGTAAAAAAATCAATTTTCACTTCTTTTTTTGATTTGGACAACATCTGAGCGCTTTTTCAAGGTTGACCAACACGATCCTGACGTCATGAGATGTGTCGCTTTTAAATGAGACCAATACTAACACGCTCAGTGATGGTACTCCAAAGATACACGTATTTAAATCTTTAAAATGGTTTTAAATGGTTTTTACCCTTCGGTCCCTTTCTATTTTGCGCGTCACATATAGAAATTTAAACAAAGACATCTATCTACTAGTAGGAAAAAGTCAAGTTTTGATAAAAATAAAATTCGGGCCTTATTGTGTAAAACGCAACCCAACGCCAAAAATTTCATTGAAGCAAAAACAATTTCAAAAATATTTTATAATTTTGTTGTTTCTTTCTGCAGACATTCATACTGAATTTTTAAATTTTAAACACTTTATATTATCGATGATAAAATATATTGCTTTTTAAAATTTTGATTTTTAGTTTTTCGAGCAAGAATAAAAGTTTTTTTTATATTTTGATTTTTTTAGCAATAAGTAAAATGTATTTTTTGAATTTTATTATTTCTAGCAAAAATAACACTAATAACTGCCAGGCCCTCAATGTCGACAAGAACATTTCTTTCGCATATTTATATTCAAAAGAACAACAAAAACTGAAATTTGTTTTTGTTTTCAATATAAATATTCGAAAGAAATTTTCTTGTCAACATTGTGGGCCAGGCAGTAAAAAACAATATGAATTTCTGTAGAAAGCAACAACAAAATTATGATTTTTTATTATTTGTTTTTATCTAATCCAACTTTTTTACCTTCTCTATAAAACGTAAAACGCAAAAATTGTTCGTTTTAAATTCGTTTCAATATAGTGAGGTGTAATTACTAATTTGAGAGGACTTACATAAAAGAAACAGTAAAAAAATATTTTGAATGATAGAGAATCCGGTTGTTCTTTAAGTTGTGTCTTGAAAAATAGACAAAACCTGTGCCCATGTTCTGTAACTCCCGCGTTGAGAAACTTTTCGATTAAACTGCGATTTATGAAACAAAAATGCCAAAAATTGAAACAAACAGCTGTTTTTCTTACTTAACTGCGTCTGTAACATTGTTGGCGAGTAATAACTGTTTCGTAAGGAAATTTCTCACCAATATACTGAAAAAGTGTGTCTATAAAATTTTTATGAGAAAGTTCCCGCTTTGAACTGTCAAATAAACTCGCTCGTAAAAACGGGCGGGAAAAATTTTTAACACTAAAAAATAAATAAAAATGCAATGAATATTTACACGGAAGAGATAAGTATTATGTTCTTGGCAGATTTTTTCATTGTTTAATTATTTTGCTTTTAACCTTTTTTAAAAATATACGAATGTTTTCAAAGCAATTTGTTCATCAATAAACATTCAAGTCGCACTTTACATTTTTTGGTATAGCCGACAGTTGTTTTTCGCCGCCGTCGTTGAAATTTTTTCATTTTTAGTCAGATTTGGTCGCCGTCAACAATATGTCTGACTGGCGTTCTCAACATCTGCAATTTCTAATCGGCTTTGAGTGGAATATTATGACAATTATGACGTAACGACGTAATCTCTTTTGATAGTTTTCATGACATGAGTTACAGACACAAATTTGTCTCACTTTTCGGGAAACAATGGACTATATTATTATCAAAAAATATTTTCGGGAATGAAATATTTTATTAATTAATTCATTTATTAATGATGTGCTAATAATCCCAATTTTTTAATGAAAACACTGAAATTTATTGTTGTGGGAAAGCTAGTTTCTATGCGCATTTCGCTGGTTGCTTAAGCCACCTCGTCAGGAAACTTTTTTCAAATACTTTAGAAAAGCTAAAAATATTATACAAGTAAGACCATAAAGTGAATAAGAATTTTAAAACACTCAGGTCTTACATGTAACAATATCAAAGCTTCAACAAAGTCACAACAATAAACAGTCAATTTTTTCTTTCTTACATTCCCCAACAATTGGCTGTTTTTTTTCCAACACGATTTGTAGTTGTAAGTCTAAGTTGTTTCACATGTTTTCGATGCGAGAAGTTCTCACCAAAAATACGGAACATGGGTACGGTTTAGATAACAAATTTGTTAAATAAAAATGTGGAAAAAAAACAAAAAAAACTTCACTAATTTTTTCTTCTTTTCTGTTTTCTATCATTGCTGCAATTATTGAAGCACCGGGCATATTGATTAAAATCTTTATTAAGCAATTTTTCAAGGTTAAAATTTAGTTTATAGCCAGTTTTTAATTTATTTTCGAAATACGTACAATCGTTTCTATTTTTTTCTATTTTTATATTTGTTACAAAGAAGCTGTTTAATAATGAAATCATATTAAATAACCAAAAAACCCTGTTTTTAAATTTTTGATAAATGTGAAAATTTTCACTTTCGTACAAATTCTGTGACATACCGGGATAACAGGATTTTTGAGGTTTCTTAAATTTTGTCAACAATTCAATTTCCTTTTTTTTTTTTTGTGTGTGACCATTTGTATTTAAAAAAAAATTAATGTATGTATAAAGCGAATTCATTCCAGGTAAGCTCGGTAGTACAACAAGTACAACTCGTACAAAAACCACCAGCAATTTGTTTTTGTAAAATCATTGTACAATGTCGAAAACCGAAACAAATCAAAACAGAAACAAAGATAATAAACAAAATTTTGACATCCAACAATTATAAAGCTAATGAAAAAAGTTAACAGCAGGGCTTTTAGGATGACCTGTAATGAATTCGCCTTGTGTATGTAGAAAAATTATCTAGAGTTAAATGTTCTGAACACAGCTTTAAGCGTTTTTCACGCATAGATCCTTTTCGAAGGACATCTTTATTTTTATTTTTAGCCTTTCACAGAAATAAGTTCCGATCGAAATTGGAAGCATTTTGCTTCTCCTAAACCGAAAATTTAATTGAATAAAGCTTAAGCAAACTGCAACTAACGATATAAAGGCATTTCGTTCGGACTGTGTGACAGGCCTGTATGAAGTTAAGATTTTAATTTTTTTAATTTTTTAAGGTTTAGGTCCGTTCTCACCACTTACCGAGAGCTAAAGGTAGGATTTTATCGACCGTATAAAAAGTGTAACATTATTATAGCTTTATTTTAACTTGCCAGAGAGGATAAGCCTTCCCTTAACTTATCGCTCACTTAAGGCTAGTTTATACGGTAATACAATGTGTTACGACATGTCAAAAAATGATGTAGAATGAGAAAAATCTTATCATGTAAAAGCAAAATGCATTGAGTAAGAGAGAATACGGATAAAAATATGACAATCGGTCGGTAAATGTTCGTTTTCTAAACCATTTTAGAAACTTATGTATTCTCATCACACCAGAGTCGCATTTTAACAGAGTATATTGAAGGTGGTAACATTTTTATAAAATTACAAAAACAAGCAGAATCAACTCAGGATATGTTCATGTTGTTTTTGTAAATATTGTAAAACTGCAACCATCTGCCTTTTTGTTATTAACTCACTTTGCTTTTATTTTACTTAAACCATCCGTGTAAGCATAAAAAATACTTACCAACAGATTTTTATTTTTTTATTTTAAACACGGAGAGAATTTCATAATATTTTGATTCCACAAAGTCGTAATACATTGTATTACCATGTAAACTAGCCTTTAAGGCTAAAGTAAAGTTGAAATAATGGAATACTTTTTATGCGGCAGATAAAATTGTTCCTTTAGTTATCGGTATGTTATGAGAACGGGCTTTAGTTTAGCGGTTAACTAACGTGCACTTTAACTTTTTTTGCATAAAACACTTATGAAATATTGTATGACATTAATTTGATTAAAATTTTGATAATTTGGAACAACGACCTTGTAATATATACAAAAGCTAAGAAACTAGACGCCAGTTAATAATATTGTGCAATTCCAAACAACTTTTACATTAATAATAGCGACTGTAAGGTGCTTGTGGTCGAACCAAACACGTACTTTGATAAAAGGTTTGATAAAAAAAAACGGTTAGGAATTTGAAAAAGTGAAAAAAAAAATCAAATGCGTCAAACTCTTTAACTACATAAAGTAATGAAAGTTGTATAACAAATATGGTAAATCAGAATGATTGAAATCAAATGGGATCGGTGGGTGGGTAATAGAAGTTGGTGGTGGTCAAAGAGGAGGAAATACTAAAAATTTATTTGCATGGATTTGCCAATATGAATAATGTTTATATAACGTGTTTGTTTGAAAACAAAATTTGAATGGAAATAGAAAAAAAAATTTAAGCAAATACCAAAAACTAAAAAAGGAAATTGAAAAATGAAATTCGTTGTAAAATTCTTTAAAAAAAAATGGAAATATATAAAATTTTTGATAACTTGTCTAGGCAAAGGGGGGAGTGAGCGATGGAAAGAGAAAGGGCTTGTTGATTACTATTGATTTTTTTTTTTTTTTTGTTTTTGGCACCAATAACAAAAACAAATTAAAATGAAATTTTTAAACGTTCAAATATGAAATTGTTGGTTGCAGTTTGCCAGAGTAACGTTTTGTTATTTTATATGTGTGTGGACAGACAGATAGACAGTCTTTAAATACATTGTTCTGCATTGGTATTTGTTTATTTACTAAATTTTAGTTTATTGTATTTTTGTATTTTTATATTATTGTCACTTGTAATTGAACATCGTAAGAGTTTTGAGTTTTGAATACTAATTTTTTTTTTTTTAATTAAGACAAAAACAACAACCTCAACATTGTAAAATCAAAAGTTTTGCTTTGGACAAGAAGTGCGATAGCACCAAGTGCGAGTTGTCTGAATGTAGTGGTTCATAGTGGAAAAAGTCGACATTCAGCTCATGCGTGAGAGTGTTTTTACTTGGTTTTTTTTTTTGGGATTGAAATGCAATTGCTGGGGAAGTCGTCGTAAAACATTGTCGGCCGTTATGATGAAATCAATCGATTTGGATTGGCTGGTAGTTTCAATATTTGGCATACAATTCAGTTTGGGTACGAAAGAAAGCTTACAGTTTAGGCCATTACCAAAAATTATAGTTTTTTTTTAATAATTTTAAAAATTATTAATTTTTTAAACAAATTGTTGTTGTTTCTATTCACCCAATATTCCCAATATGAACAAAATATTACAAAAACAAAAAAGAACATTAAAAATCTGGTACTTCAGAGTCGATTATGTTGGGGCTTGGGTCAATTGTCGTATGTTGTTATGAAAAATTTTTAATTTTGTTGTAATTTCCCGTATGGGCTTTTGGTTTTGACGCTCTTAAGTACAACGAAAGAGTTGTTGTTTTTGTTTTTGCTTCTTTTGGATATTTGTGTGCATGGGGTATGTGGTGGCGTTTTATTGTATGGGGGAGCGGCAGTATAAAATCATCAGTATTTGTTGAAATTGATATCATTGTTTTCATATCAATTCCATTGTGAACACCAGTAGCACAATACAGTTAAAGGAATAAACCTGGTTTAATAATAAGTAGTTTAAAACAAACAAAAAAAAACATATAATAAGAAATGGCTTTTCGTTTTACATCCTTTTTGGCTGTAGGCTGTTTATTGCTGGCCGCTTCGGCTCCCCTCAATGCTGCTGCTATTGACAATTATGTGGCCGAGCCACGAATTCACAGCTCCGACGAACTCATATCGAATATTGTGGATAATTGTTTCAACAGTAATGCTATGCATTGTTTGAAGGAGAAGGTGTTAACCTATTTGGATACTGTTACCGGTGTTGAGGAAGATGTTAGTGGTCGTGCTTTTGATGATGATGTTATCGATAAAGTAATTACCGATCGTGTTGCCCGCATCTTGAACACTAACGAAATTCATGTGCAATTGCCCGAAACTATATTTGCCAATTCTGTATTGTCCTACCGTGCTGATCGTGGTTTCGATTTGGAAATTCCTCAAAGTGAAGGTGGGTTTTAACTAAAATAATTTATTTTCTTTCAAGCTTCACATAATTGCTTTCTTCTCATTACAGCCCGTGGTGATAAGAAGAAAGATAAACTCTTCTTGCCCTTGTTGTTGCTCATGAAATTCAAATTGAAGGTTATTATGCCCATCTTAATGTCTTTGATTGGACTTAAAGCTTTCAAGGCTTTGATCTTGTCTAAAATCGCTATTAAATTGGTTTTGGGTTTCATCATCTACAATTTGATCCAAAAGTTGGGCGGTATGAAGATGACCATGATGCCAATGATGCCACCAATACCTGCTGCTGAATACGGTGTACCCAGCTCAACTGCCTCCTCTTACGATCCCAGCAGCTGGGAACCCATGAGCGGTGGCCCCTATGCCCGTTCTGATGCTCAGTACATGGCTTACAGTTCTTATCATCCCAGTAGCAGCTCCTCGTACTCGGGCTCCAGTAGCACTGGCTCTTCCAGCAGCTACAGTAATTCTTCTTAAATTCCCCTCCCTTTCTACCATCACTACCAAAAACCCTGATAAGTGGGAAAGCGAATGTTAGCGATTTATTGTAAATTTCTAAACTGCTTTCTTTTCTTTTAAATTAATCACTAAGTGATTGAAAAGAAAACACTTTGTGCCCTAACGAAAGTTAAACCAGGACAATTCTAGAAAACAAAACGTGCTCAAAAGGACATTCAAAATTCGGAGAAAAAAGTGGTAACATTTAAATGCTTATTTATTTTTTTCATTAGTTGTTAAAAAAAAAATTAATTTAATTATTTTTATATTTCACCTCACAAATCTCTTAGAAATGAAGAGGCCACACAAGTCATTATTTTCAGTTTTTTCTAGTCTACAAATCTACAACAAGCGTTTTATTCCTATCTTCTCTCTATTCTCGTTTCCTTCTTTCTAACTTTCTTTTCCCCTTTCTTTCTATTACTAAGACTGCCTTTTTTCTTTAGTCTTTACGATTTCTAATTTCTAATTTAATTTCATCGCGACCAAATGTCATCCCAAAAACCAAAAAAATAAAACAAAGTTAAGTTAATATTTATTTAAATTATTAAAAATGCAATTAAAAAAATTAAAAAAAAAAAAACAAAATAATAAATACGAAATATTTAAAAAAAAAATTATTGTCTCTTTTTAATGAAACACATTACAAAAATTAAAAATATAATTAAAACTTTCCAGACTTTGTAAAAGTATTTAAAGAAAATATTTTAGCCTTCTTTTTAAAGAACTTGGTTTCCTAAAACAAGGAATTTAGAAAGGAAAAGGAAATTTTTATTTTACTGGTAATTACATATAAACAAAAAATGTTATGGGACAGATGTCCATACAAATTTGGATTTTAACGTTTTATTCACATTTTGGCAAAATGGCGAGTCTATTTCGTTACTTTCGTAACGAATTTTAAGTTTAAAGGCCGCATTAGCCAACCGTAAATGTAGAAATGTAAATGTAATGTAAACAGCTGTTCGTTTCTGTTATATAGAAAGCAATACAAATGCTTAACTGACTGTAATTTCAATTAACCGTAACGTGCCAACCTGTAGAAAATAGAATTTCATTACGAGGTTACGTGACAGTTGTAGATAGTGATGGGCTGCTTGTATATTAAATGGAATGCGGGTAAATTTACTCTTTTTCTTTGGTACTTTTTCAGTAATATGGTTTTCAATAAAATCTGTGGACTTTTGAACAAAATAACTTACAATACATACATATTATTATTAAAGCAAATATATGTTTAGATGTATAAAATAAAAAAATGCATATATATTCACAAACAATAAAAACTGTGGTTTTTAATGGTATCAAATCCTAGTTTTGTGCAAGCACATTTTCAAAATAATATAAGTAAACGTGTATGAATATGCTCTAATCCATATGTGTTTTTTAAACAACTATAATATAAAAAACAAATATTAAATTATTTATGTATTTATACATACACGAAATACAGTTTTAATACCATTTAAATCACTTGGTACTTTTCCTGCAAAGCGGAACATTTTAAATTCACATCACTGTGTGTGTTACTTTATGTATAATAATTTTTATTTGTTTATGTTTTTAAAAAACAGATGACACGTTCTTACATATTCTATAAGTGCACAAAAGAGCTTACAGTACGTTACGGTTCGTTACATTGCATTTCATTACATTTACTGTCGGCTATAGCGGCCTGCAATGGATTCTATTCACTCTCAATATATTTTGGCCCTACAAAAATAATCAAGAAGTGTTAAATCGCATGATCGGGGCGGTTAATTAACAGCTAAATTTAAAATATTAGAAATAAATTGTGATGTGTACAGTGTGGCACCACCCTGTTAAAAATAGGGATTTAACGATACCGATACGAATATTAAATTTAAATTCAAGGTAAAATTAACAAAACTCAAGTAGTGAAAATTCTTTATTATACAAAATTACAGTGTAAGAGGTTATTAATATTTAAAATTGATTTTAATAAGATTTTAAAGGCCACGAAATGAATTTAAATTCATGGTAAAATTAATTTATTATTTAAATAAAAAAAAACAGTGTTAGAGATCACTAATATTCAAAATTATTATTAATAAGATTTTGGTTTAAAAAACAAAGTATTCTCAACTTTTGCGGGGATAATTTCGCAACTCCGTTGGAAGTAGGCCTGCAGTAAAAAATCGTCTCTCAGATGTGACTGAAGTCATTTGACAACTTCAGTATTTTTGTGGCATGGTCTTAAATTTTGCGTACAATATTTAATAGCGAGAAATATTAGAAAATCTAAGGAATATCTCGACTTCTTATTAAGCTGAAACATTGCGTAGGATGGACAGAGGATCCAAATTTTCTTTTAAGATTTTCACAAATGCCCCAAAGGTCAGTTCTTGTAGACTTATCAGAACTTTTACTAGGTGAAGCTCAATTATACGTTTTTTAATTCATTAGTCTCTAGACCCTCAAATCTTTCATTCAGAACTAATGCTACGTCGTTAATCGCCAATATTTGGGAATCTGAACTATTCTGCATCTCAGTTTATCCATTTATCGTATTTTCTAATAATATTCGAAGACTTTTAACTATTGAAGTAGCGTCAGAAAATGTAGCAGTTCCATTTCTTATGTATTCTATGGTCTCTTTGAAGTAATCCAAAATTTGTAGCGGAATGATTATTATTTTCACAAAAGTCATTAAAAATTAGCAAAAAATTATTTAAACGTACAATTACATACACGATTTATCAATGGGAGAACGTTTTACCATTACGGTTCAAAGCAAAACGGCTGATGCTGCAGGTCCACACCATGCGTTCAATGCGTTTATGCATCAGTCCAAAAAGTCGTTGTCTAAAATTGTATTGACAAGTTACACAGCCAACGCGTAAGATGCATATACGTAACGAAAGCATGAGGTAGGATTACTTTATAAATACGCCTGGTGTGGATCAACCTCCAGTTAAATAATTTAAAGAAACAATTTATTATTCTGTTTGATTTTTTGCTATTACTTGTTATGGAAAAAGCATTGAAAATTAAATTTTTTTTTTTCAAAAAAAAACTATAAAAAAGTATTGGTGTATCGACAGTAAAATATCGCCGATTCATCGGTATCGGTATTCGTTACATGCTGTCATGTTATTTTTGTTTAGTATTGTTTCGCATTTCATAATGGAAAGACTTACGCCTGAACAACGTTTACAAATCGTTCATTTTTACTATGAAAATTCACGTTCTGTGAGGAATGAGTTTCGTGCACTTCGCTCAACTTATGGTCAACATAATCGGCCTACTGAGCGTACTATTCGCAACACCATCGCCCATTTTAAGACCCAGCATTCATTATTGGATAATATTCGACCGAATAGACCACGTGCAGCACGCTGTGAAGAAAATATAGCGGCTGTAGCTGAGCGTGTACACGTTCGCAGCAACTCGGACTGACGTATGGAACGACACATTTAACGTCGATATCTTAAATTGAAAGCGTACAAAATACAGCTTGTGCAACAACTGAAGCCGCTCGACCTTCCCAAGCGACATCGCTTCGCTTTATGGGCTCTTGAAAAGTTCCAAGAAGATCCGACGTTTTCGAGGCAAATTTTGTTCAGCGATGAGGCCCATTTCTGGATCAATGGGTATGTAAACAAACAAAAATGCCGCATTTGGAACGAAGAGCAACCTGAAAAGTTTCAAGAACTGCCACTTCATCCAAAAAAAATAGCGGTTTGGTGTGGTTTGTGGGCCGGTTGAATCATCGGTCCATATTTCTTTAAGAATAATGCAGGTGCGAACGTAACCTTCAATGGCGACCGTTATCGTGTCATGATAAGCGACTATTTAATGCCTGAAGTCGCATCAATCAATGGATTTATTGAGAGAACACTTCGGTGAGCACATAATTTCACGTTTTGGGCCGGTCGATTGGCCACCAAGATCGTGTGATATCACACCGTTAGACTTTTTCCTGTGGGGATATGTAAAGTCTAAAGTTTATGCGGACAAACCCGTTTCTATTCAGGCCTTGGAGGAAAACATCACGCGTGTCATTCGCCAGTTACCAGTCGAAATGGTCGAACGAGTCATCGAAAATTGGACTCATCATCTGCGACGTAGAAACGGCCAACATTTGATAGACATAATCTTCTTCAAAAAAAAAAAAAATTCCAAAGAATGTTCCTTCAAATGATAATAAACATTCCCCATTAAATTTGAATTTTCTGTTTTTTTTCTTTAAAAAAGTAGGGAACCTCGAAAAGGGTTTTAAAAAATATTCAATAGAGTAAAAAAAAATTTTTTTTGATATAAATTAGAGAAATTACTTTTTCCAAAATAAATAACGAAAAATTATTTTTTAATTATTTTTTTTTTTTTTTTGTTAGCCAAAGGATAGCTTAAGTAAGCCTCGTAATAGAATTATACAAACATTAAAAGCCGAATTCAACAAGAAATAATCTATTGCTGTCTGACCTACTTAATCAAAAATATGATATGGGGATTAATAATATTGTGCAGGACAATTTGACAAACAAGAGATTAAACAAAGATGCCACAAACAAATTACAAAAGATAAATAACGATATTATTCAAGAACTTTTTAAACAAAAACATAATCCCATCTACAGAGAGGAACAGACTAAATGCAGAATTAGTCTGTACGTTATGTTGTGTTATGAAGCAGCTGTTTTGTTCTTATATTTAATATAAAGTTTGTCCATGTGGTTTGTTTTCCATTTGTCGTTCTGTTTTGTTGAGGACAAGTCTGTTGAAAAAAGAAAATATAATAGAATTCAACGGTTAGCCAGACAGTGCGTATTAGTTTCTTGTGGTATGAAAAACATAAATTTTTTGTTAAAAGCTAAACAAATTTATTTTAATTAAAGATTTTTTAAAAGTGGTGTATTTTTGACACAAAAAATGAATAATTTTATTATTAAAGCAAATTTTAACGAAAAGTTTTTTTCATAATTTAATTAACGGAAATAGTAATTTTGTAAATACTACAACACAGAACGGCAACTGAAATGAAATACGATTGAAGCCTTAAGAACTAACGTGGCAATTGCTCAAATATTGTATGGAGTTCCAAAGAACATCTCCATAATATGCATTTTGTAAATATATTAAAACATTTATTAAGAAAGTATCTGTAAATCCTGAATGAAGTTTTTTACTCTCTTTAATTTATAGACAAAATAAGACAGGCTAGCCCAATAAAAAATGGAGCTTCCAAAGAAGCAGGTTTGTAAGGGAGAAACGTAAAAGTTTCGCTTACCAAATCGCTTACCATATCGCTTACGGAAGACATGAATTTTATATGGCGAGTTCCTCCTTTGAAGCAATACATTTTGGACACAGAAAGCGCTTTATTCAGACCAAATAAAAATTATTGAACGTAACGATCAGCTTTGCACACTGAATTGTTTGTTACCGTTATTCTTTAATATGCTCCCTTATAATCCAGCTTCGTAGTAAGGGAATGTCGTGGCTCTTCAAATTTTCGTTCACTTACCATACTGCATCTCCGTGTGTCTTATTGCGTAGCGCATAAGTGTGTGCTTACTTTTCAAAAGGTACCATTAGTGCTCCGCAAAATAAGAAAAATTTTTATTGGGAGGTTAATAAGAAGGAAATTTATTTTTGATTAATGCTTTAAATGGTGAAAAACTTTGGAGAATTTCCCTGTGTCCGGTGACCATATTTTTAAAACCAAAAGACTGAACAGAATAATTAATCCATTCTATTTAATGCAATTTTATACACAGCGTTCTAAGTTTTGAAGATTTATCCCCAAAAAGGGGATTTTTTCGCTGGGTATTTTTGGGGATAATGTATTATTATTAATTCCATTCGTGCAATGGCAATACCGATTAGGCCAAGATGTGGGCAAAAATTTAAGTCTGTTTTGGCGGTTTAAAACTTGTTCAAGAGCTCGCTGAAATAGTTTTAAATATTCTTTTTGTACCAACAAGCGTAACTTCTGTTGAACTAGTCTTTTCTGTAATGAATACAACCAAAATCAAAATTTGCAACTGAATGCAGTATGAGTTATTAGAAACTCTTCTTAAAATAATACTTTAGAAATAATGCAGCTTGCTGTGACAAATTTACTCAATCATCTTAAATTCAATTTTTACCCTACGTTGTCAGAAGCACAGATTACACACAGATATGTCACGAGACGGAAAATATTTTGTCTCTTTCTTAGAAAGTTGCCCTTTTGCATTTCTCTTTGAACCCTCTGTTATGCAGCAATACAATGAACACAAATTTATTTAGTTTAGATTTATTTGCAAAACTGTTGTAAAAATTAACTTTTAACTTTACCGCAGCACTAGTTAATAATATTTAAGTAAGTAAATATTATTACAAACAATATTGCTAAATACATTTTTTTGAACAAAATATAACTTTTGTGGAACTAATGCTTTTGTTAAACGTGGTTTGTGTTTTGTTATTTTTGTTTTTATAACGCAATTTGTGTTGATTGTATTGGCCTATTTTTACACATTGCCACTTCACTACCAAAAAAACGCTTTTTGTCTCTTTCTTCGAAAGCTCGTCAAATATTGAGGTTTATCCCTGCAGTGCCTAGGATGCCCCTAGATTGGTCAAATGTATGACCAACACCACTTTGTTTTTTGAGTTTGTTCCATAAACTGAACCGTTTTTGAGTTACGCGAACATAGGTTGTGCAACATTCTCCATTTTCGAAATAACGGTATATCTCGAAAACCAGAACTAACCTAAAAAACGGTTAGAACCACTGCATTCAGCAATTATTTTAAAACGACAGGTCCCCGGCTTGTCTGTTTTTCAAATAGCACAGTGTTATCAGCGATTCGGCACATTAGGATACAGTATTCTTACTTTTTTTAAGAATATTAAATTAAAAAGTCAACTATGATTGCTTGTCAACCTCCAATTGACTAAAATATGGTATTTTCAAATACATAAATTAACAAAATAGCTCCTTCGTTAAGAACTAATTTTAATTTTACACACCAGTGTAATGTGCACAATTGCACTGTTAGATCTTTTTGCAAAATTGTTATTTAAAATACATTCTATGCAATCGTATTATAAACTTTAATATTGACACTATTCAAGAAAAAAGCTATAACAAAACTAAATCAACAACCGGATACAGTTAAAACTAAAAAGCTTTTAACTAGTTAAGCTAATATTATTCGTAACTAAACCTCAACTTAACTAAATGTTGTTATAAAAATTTAAATTAAAAGCTTTCAAAATAAATTATAACTTAAGTTAAGATAAATTTGTAGATAAAAATATTTATAGTTGTCATTTCAATATTAAAAGAAAGATTTGATTCAATTAAGATTTCAGTCAATATTTAACATTTAAACCATAAAGATCTCATAAAAATTGTTATTAAAATACAACAATAATCAATAGTGAAAACAAGAATCCGTAATAAAAAATGACCTTTAAAGTGACATTTGCATTATGTCTACTTGGCTTTGCCGCTGTGGCCGTCAAAGCGGAAGAGTCCGAAATAACCAAGTTTATGAAACATTTAGAAGTAATACCCGATGTTATAGATGAGGGACCAAAACATTTTCTGCAGGTAGGACCGGGGATTTAAATAAATGTTGATTTTTTGGATTTTCTTGGAATCGTTTATTGCAGGTAACATATGATAATGGCATACAAGCTGATAAAGGAGTTGAATTAACTCCCACCCAAGTGAAAAATCAACCAAAAATAGAATGGCAAGCTGAAGCTGGTACTTATTATACTCTCCTTATGACAGATCCGGATGCTCCCTCACGCAAAGAACCAACAATGCGTGAATGGCATCACTGGCTAGTGGGCAATATTCCCGGCGATAACTTAAGCAAGGGTGAAGTTTTAACCGAATATGTTGGCTCTGGTCCACCAAAAGATTCCGGTTTTCATCGTTACACATTTTTGTTATTCAAACAGCCCAAGAAATTGGAATTCGACGAAAAACATTTTACAAAAACTGAAGCTGCAGGACGTGAGAAATTCTCTACCATGAATTTTGCCAAAAAATACAATTTGGGAGCACCAATTGCTGGTAACTTCTTTCAGGCCCAGTATGACGATTACGTTTTGGAGTTGCACAAACAATTGGGTTTTTAAAACTCATGTTTGGTGAGCGTTTTAATTTAATGTGTTTTTTTTTTTGGAAAATCGTTTTCGTAATCCATGTATTTATTATAAGTCTTCACAAATTAAACTAGTTTTTTTTTTGTATCTTAAAAATTTGTTTAACACCATCTCTGCACCAAAAAGCAATCAACGACGAACCAACCAACCGGTAGATTTAATTTATTGTAATGTTAATAAATCTTTTGAATAACAAAAATAAAACTAAATACCAACAACTTTTGTGCATGAAAACAAAAGTAAACAAATTAAAAAATAAATATATTTAAATTTTAGCAATATTTCTTCAATAAAGAGTCGATAAAATGTTTATTAGTGACTTTTTTTTAATGAGTCGGGTAAAAGTAAAAAGGGGTCGACATTTCAGATTGTATTTTATTGGTTAAATAAATAGTCAAGGTCAATTAAAATTATATTAAATTTTATATGTTTATAAAAAATATTAACAAATACACTCTTTAATATGAAACGTCCATACTCCTCCTTTTTAGTTCTCTAAACCAAACCAGCAAGTTGCGATAAAGTTGCTATAGCAGCCTAGAATTATTTTAAAAAAAATATGCAGTTGTTTTGGTTTTTTTTTTTCTTTAAATATTACAATTAATTTATTAGCATGAATGTTTTGAAAGCAATTGCTGTCAATAACAAAGAATTTGTTGTACATAAATAATTTTTATAAACATATATACATTTTATATTCTCCATAAACTAAAAAAATTAACATAAAATATATAGGAAGCAAGATCAATCTATATATATAGCAAGTTGAGGTGCTATATTCGGCTGTGCCGAATCTTTGATACCCTCCACCGACAGGAGTGGGCTCAATATGATAAATATATTATATACGAAGCTTCACAAAAACGAACGTCAGCATAACAATTGGTTGCGGTTTAGACCTGAATTAAATTATTGACCGACAATAAGAAAATTTTATGCGTTTCTTGTCAGAACTTTGAACTGGGTTGAGTAAAATATAATGATTCGTAACAGTTTTAGCCGAACTTAAATGATTTTTAGGAGGGTAATTTGTATTGGACCTTAGGTAAATTATGGACCAATCACCCCAAAATTCTGAAGACTGATTTCTGCTATTACAAAAAATAAATTAGAATAAATTTCAATACAGCAGTGTAATTAGTTTTAGCGTTAACAGTGAATTTCACAGAATTGCATGATATTTTTTCCGGCCATATGAATCTGAGTTGGAAGAAATTTTACCGCAATATCTATATCTGTTATGGTTTTAAGCGAATTTAATTATTTTCCCAAAGTGGGCTTTATTTGGTTTTAGGCGTACTAAACGGTTTTCCGGGAGTAGGGTTTATATGAGGCCTAGTGTAAAATATGGACCGATCTTCAAAAAATTTTAATGAATGATTTCTGATCCTATTAAACTGTGACGTACCAAATTTTAGTATGTTAGCGTTATTTGTTGCGGTTTTAGGCGTACTAAACTGTTTTCCGCGAGTAGGGTTTATATGGGGCCTATGGTCAATTATGGACCGATCTTCACGAAATTTAACGGTATGATTTGCAGTCGTATAAAGCGAATTCGTGCAAAATGTTATATCATTCCGTGCATTATTCCATCATTTATGTTAGTTTTTGTATCAAAATTATCAATTTTTTTAGGGTGGTGGTTCCACATTTTGATTAATAGTTCTGATCCTACTGAACCGATGTTGCTGGATTACAATCCCAAACTGCTTAGGATAACTACAAGCAATTTGAGACCAAGTTTGTTCTTTTCTTTTGCGTTTTTCGAAAGTGAGCGTGTTTTCAACAGACGGACAGACAGACGGACATGGCTAAATCGACTTAGGATTACTCAATGAGCCAGAATATATATACTTTATGGGGTCTTAGATGTATAATAAAAAAGTCGCACACGGAATGACAAACTTAGTATACCCTCATTCACCACTTGTGGTGGTGGAGGGTATAAAAATGAAATATGTTTGTCTGTTTGTTGACTTATAGACTCCTAAACGACTGTGCCGAAGTGGTCGCAGGGGCAGTGGTACCCCCCCATAGGATACCAATATTAAGTATCGGATATATTCAGAGCCGTTACAACCATTTTCTTGAATTTTTTGTAGTAGGATATCTGAGCACCGAAATTGAAGTAAGATAGCTTCAGGGGAAGTGCTACGCCCCCATAGGACGCCAATGTTTAATATCGCATATCTTAAGAACTGTTATAGTGATAATGTTCAAACTTGGTAGGAGTCACTCTTATGGAAATCTTATCCTTTAAAAATATAAATAAAGGGGGTAGGCGCAAGGGGAGTAATACCCCCCAGAGGAAGCATATATTTAATTTCGCGTAACTGCAGAACTATTACAGCGAGAATCTTTAAATGTGGCTACAGCCACTATAATGGTAAACTATAAATTCCAAAATAAAAATGGGCGGGGTAGACGAAGGAGCAATACCCTCTATAGGACGAAAATATTAAATACTTTATATCTGAAATAAAAAGTCTTCAAGTTTTGTAGGACCCACTCTTATGGGAAACTACACCTTTCAAAAGAAAATTATAATTATCGAAATTGTGTTTGGGAATAAAATTATTTTCTTAAAGATTTTGTTTGTTGTGCTTAATTCCCTATTTTCATAATTGATAAAAATACTGAAATTTATTGTTGGAGGATAAGCTGTTCCTATGTGCATTTATCTGGTTGCTTAGGCCTGTGATCAGGAAACATTCTCCTAAATAAGTTTAGAAAAGCCAAAGCTATCAGCAAGCAAGACTACAGAGGGAATGAGAATTCCATACACTCAAAACGTCTTATTTGCAACGATATCAGAGCTTAAACAAAATACCAACAATAAAACAGTGAGTTTATCTTTTCTTACATTCTCTACTACAATTAGTTGGAATTCTCCCAACATTACAATTAATGTTGTAAGTGGGTAAAGAAAAAACAAATTAAAAACAAAAATAATAAAAATATTTTTATCAATTATAAAAATAAGGAATTATGCACAACAAACAAAAGCTTTTAATAAAAATATAATTTAGAAATTAAAATGCGTATTGTTTGTTCTCTACAGACCGAGTACAGACCGAAAGTTTTACAGTAAAACCTTATATCTGGAGGACGGTTACAGTAAGAGTTTTCCAATATGAAACAAATAACTTCCAATATGAAACAAATAACCAATAAACGACACCTGCAAAAAAGTCTACTGGATTAGACAAGCGGGCGTGGCACCTCTCATACAATGGCAATAAAGATTTCTACGTATTTGGAGTACTGTAATAGTGATAGTATTCCAATTTTGTAAAAATATCTTAGATAATAGACCACAACATATTTCAAAAGGACGGTTCAATGGGAAAAGTAGGCATGTCAGGTCCCATACGAAGACACTTGAAACTTCTGTATATCAGAAAACATGGCTGAGCCAATAAAATTTTGGAAGATTCTCGTCCAAGCCAAAAATTTCTTATTCTAAATGTGTGTGTGGCTTGTTTTAAACAAAAAGTTATAACTCATGCTAGGAACACAACTGGGTCGACGATTTTTTGGTCGCGAATATTCTTCGCCAAAAATAAAACATATTGGTGTATATGAAAATACACACAATAATAGCGTCCGGCGAAATTCGTCATACGCGGCGTCTTTGCAATAGATTTATTTCTATTTCATACGCCGACGAACAAATCAGTACTAGGTGACCATATTTGGTTTTAGTTTAGAAGTATTTTAGTAAATAAAGTAACTTTTTACTTTATTAATTGTTTTTTTTTTTATTATTGTATAACATTTAAAATAAATATTTAACGTATTTTGATATAAATATTGTTATTAGTTGTGTTTTTGATTATGTTTTAATTTTTAAGCAATATTTTTTTTAATATGGTCACACTATTTCTCTCTCTTTGCACAAACAGCAATCAACTTTCTCAATTATAAACGCTGCTTGTTATTCGTCGTTATTGTCTTCTTACGACGAATTTACTCAGCGAATTTTTACTGAAAAATCGTCGTGTTGGGCGAAATTCGTCGTTCGTCCCAGTTGTGTTCCTAGCATCAAAGCAAACCAAAAGCAGTGTTGCCAATAGTAGGAAATTTTTCCCTTTTTGAGATTTTTTCGGAAAATTTAAAGCGTAGGGGAAAAACACAGATTTCTTATTTTAAGGGAATTTTCAAAATATTATCTCTTTTTCAATTTATTGTGTACAAATACGTAAATATTCGTATTATTTTCATTTAAAAATTTAAATTTTTCATAAACAATAGCATTTAAATACAAATGTAGTATTTTTCAACAGAAACCCTACACTATGAGCCCTAACAGCTTGGCAATCTTCAACAAGTGCCAAAGCCATGTACGTATTGTTTTGAAGCGCCGAATAATCGAGTTCACATTATTTTGCTTTTTGCATTCGCTAAAATGTATGCGAGTATTAAAAGAGAATATTTCTGTGGTTTTCAAGGGTAACCGCGTATGTCTATTTTTTTCGATTTTGAAATGTTGTGCCGTAGTGCTTAATTTTAAACGCTCTTAACCTGGTTCTTAAAATTTCTGAAAAAATATGGACCAATTCCAATTTATTTGCGTAATGACCAATTTCAATAAGTTCAATACCTCGCCCATAATTCGATCTAGAATGTTTTTTCCGCTCTCCTGAAAAATTTGATTTTAAGACATACGCGGTTCAAGGAAAATAACCTCATTCCAAAGAAAATCGTTACCCCTTTATGTGAGGAATTTAATTCAGCAAAGAAATAGTGCTCGCCGAAAGTGGCAACGTCTTAGGAACTTGGAAGATTTTTACGATGTTAAGATACTTAACGAAATTATTAGAGAAACAATAGATAAAGTTAGAAACAAATCGTGGGATCACCTTCTTTCTACTCTCGATATTGGTTCTCCACCATTCTGGAACCTCACAAAAATTTTAAGCAAGAAGAGAAGAAATATTCCGATTCTGAAACAAGATAATTCTTGTTACACAACAAATCTGGAAAAATGTGAAGTACTTGCTCAAACGTTTGCTTCTAACTACACAATCTCAAATAATCTTGGGGATCCTGAAACGATATCCCTAGTTAACAATACCCTGCAATCTTTTCAGTCATCAGCTGTAAACTTGTCAAATCATACCTCCACAAATACTTCACACATTTCGTGCATTATACGAAAGTTAACACCAAAAAAGTCACCAGGTCGGACAGATGTTTAAAAGCATTGCCCAAAAAAGGAATAAAATATCTTACTATTATAATTAATTCCTGTTTAAAACTTTGTTATTTTTCACGTGAGTTTAAAGAGTCCAAGGTTATTCCAATTAAGTAACCAAACAAACCAACTGATTGTCCTATCTCATGCCGACCTTTAAGCCTTTTGTCATGCATTAGCAAAATTCTTGAAAAAGTTATTTAGGATAAATTAACCAACTTCATTGAAACCAACAATATTATTCCTCCTTACCAATTTGGCTTTCGTAGTCAACACAATACGGTACAACCACTAGTGAGAATAAGAAATTTGGTCAATTCTAATTTTGCTAACCAAAAATCAACTGGAATGGTATTGCTGGATGTCAAAGCTGCATTCGATTCAGTGTGGCACAATGGATTAATCTATAAGTTGATTCGTTTAAACTTTCCCACAAATATTGTTAAAATTATCCACAGTCTTCTCTCTCCCCGTAGTTTTAAAGTGCACGTTGGTTCAGATTGTTCTGGAAATTATAGTGTCCCAGCCGGTTGTCCACAGGGCTCATGTCTTTCTCCGATACTTTATAATTTATATACATATGATCTTCCCCATCTTGATTATTGTACAATGGCAATTTTTGCAGATGATATTGCAATTATTTGCTCGGATATGTTTGCTGTTGATGTTGCAACAAATTTGCAAAGAGCTTTAAACAGTGAAAAAACACAGCCAATATTTTTTACAAGAAAAAGGAAACCTTGTTACGTCCCCCAAGTATCTATCAATATTAATAACCATTTAATTCCATGGGAACAAAAAGTTAGATATTTAGGTGTCATACTAGATCCTAAAATGAAATTTAAGGATCACATATCATATGTTTTAAATAAGATAAATATTCTAATTCGCATACTGTATCCTTTTATAACTCGAAATTCAAGATTAAATAAAGCAAACAAACAAATAATTCTCAAGGCAATATTTCATGCAGTTATGTTCTACGCAGCTCCTGTTTGGGCAAATAGTGCCAAATGTCACATTAAAAAGCAGATTTCTCAAAACAAATTACTGAAGATGATATATAATCTTCCTTGGCATTTCTCTACAAATAGACTCCATGAACTCGCAAATATAGAACTAGTAGAGGAAAAATTAAATAGACTCTCAGATAACTTTTATCTGCGGTGTAGTAACTCTGAATATGCGCATATTAATGGTTTATTACCACCTTAGTAGATGTAAGCTTGTAAAATAAGTTTTATCTAAAATCATTTAAAAATGTTTTAAATAGGTTTTTTCGCACTCAATCTACAAGAGGGTATTAACTCGAAATTTTTATTTTTTCACTTTTTTTAATAAATCGACAAGTTATATTCATATCTAACCACTGTAAGAATATCGTGCTATTTAGTCTACTTTTTGGTAATGAAACGGTTGGTTTTAAAATAGTTTTTCATATGCATTCAATGTTAAATTAAAAATTGTTTTTCTTCTACTGAAAATTTTTAAATTTTGAGTTAATACCCTCTTGTTGATTAAGTGCGATATGTATATAATTTTATAAATTAAGTTTAATTATTAAGAAGAAAAAGAAACAATCTTAAACTCTTTGTATATATATAACATATAAGAAATAATGGTAATAATATTTGACAAATAAATGAATTGAGAAAAAAGACATACGCGGTTACCCATGAAAACCACAGATTTAATGAATGAAATTTCTACAGAGCCGAGAAAAAACAGTCACACCTTCTAATCTAAGAGATATAGTAAAGGTTAATGTCTATAAAAATGTGGACTTAAATTCGCTTTTATTTTTACTTCTTATAATATGTTATTTTTGAAAGCGGTATAAGTCCATTTGGGGCTAAAAAAAATCTTTTATTATTCTAGGTAACTATAATAATAAATTTTTTATAATAAAATCTAAAGGGGGTACATTGTATATAACATCATTTTAGTAGTTGAACGTTCGCCAATAACTTTAAATTAACTCAAACGCAAACCCTAAAATAACTCGATACATAAAAAATGGACTTATACCACTTTCCAAAAAATAACAGCTCAATTGTTAATTTTATGGGTGCATTAAAAATCGGAAGATTGATTTTATGAATTCAGTTTTTTAAAGCTCTGGTGGATAACAAGACCCGGGTGGCACTTTTTCTTTCAAAGTTTGCAGCACCGATTGGGAATAAAGAATGAATTTTACAAGTTGTTTTTAACAAATTTTGTTTCAAATGTCAACGATTAAGTCCGTTGTTGTGTCATTTAAAAAAAGAAAGACAGATTAATTCATATTTTAAAATGATGATAAAAACACATTGTGATACAAAACTAACCAATTTTCATATACAGGGTTACCCAAATTATACCTACCAATATTAAACACGTATAACTTTTTAATTTTGTAATATAGTTCTTTTGTTTTCCTTTTTGCAGGGTATAACTACACAGAAAAAATTATTAAATTTCTCCAAACACCAAATTTATACCAAATTCATAATATCAAGCTAACAATTTATTGATTTTGCGCCTATTACCAAAATGATTATATTGATTACTAACAATTGTAAAATTTTGAATGTTTTTTTTTCAATAAATTACATTTTTAATTTTAATTAAAAAAATGATCAAAAAACTTTTCCATTTCAAACAATGTGTTAATTTATTTAAATAAATATTGACAATTGACAACAACAATTCTACATGTTTAAATTATTTTATTTTAAACCAAAAAAAAAGTCAATTAGGATTTTTTGTTATTTAATTAAAATTTTAATTGAAAAATTATATCAAAACAACTAAAATGTTAATTAAATCAAAATTAAATTTTAAATTTTCTTTCAACTAAAAAAATACCATTTTTTTAATTGATAAAACGCTTTTTTCTGTGTACATTCCTGGAAATTCATAAAAAATACATGCAGAACACAACAACGCGTTAAAATGATCGATTTTTTTTTTATTAAAATTATCGAAATTGTATCGTCAATATTTTCATGCAAGATCGACTCTCATAGCTTCTATGATCAGGAATTCAGTGGACCGTTTTGAGGAACGGGGTCACTGATCGACCGTCTTAGAAGAGAAGCTCATCGAAATATTCGCACGGAAGGTATCGTGGAAGTTGTGCGGCAAAGTGTTGAAAATTATCCAATTGGTCATTTCCAGTTAAACTTTGCATACATGTTTGAAGTTGGATCTTAAGATGCGGTACTACAAAACTAAAGTGCAAGCATTGCTACCACAAGACCACTAACAGCGACATTGATTGTTTTTAATTGAAACACCCTGTATCATTTATCGTTACGATTGCATGTTTCAGTGTAAAATGAATCACATTGTTATTAATTCAAAAGTGCTGTGAACAAAAAACATGTAAATATTTGTAACGCCAACGGAAATTGATGATTTTTACTAAAAAGATAAACTTTATACGTTATATTAAAATTGGGGCCAGATAGCACGAAAACGTAAGGAAAATAATGTAATAAAATATTATAAGGGAATTTAAACGGTATGCTATCAAGTCATATTGTCAGAATGTCCTAATATATTACAATAGTTTAAAAAATGGTTGTTGTGTTTAAAGCAAAAATGGTCCTAAAATAATAATAAAAATATTCATAAAAAATATTTTTGATTAATAAAAGTTTTATTGAACAAACTTTCATAGAAAATTCGTTTCGTAAACCTGCTATAAACCTAAAATATTTTTTTTTAATATGGGGGACTATGACTTTTATGCTGTGCTTATTGTTTTGTCCTAACGACACAGTAGAAATCTTAATTATAAGAGGATCAGTCTTTTTTCGTGTTATGATTTTAAGACATACGACTTTATAGGTACTTATAGGTTAAATTCCACAAATATTAAAAAAAATACTAAATGCAAAACCCCACTTTAAAAAAAAAATTTTAGATTAAATTTAAGTTTTGAAAACAAAACTTTTTAAAATTTACTTCAATTTACTTTCTTATAATCATCATTTGCATCAGTATTATTAAATGCATACTGAATTGTCCATCTCTGTTTTTGTTCTTTTTAGTGATTCAATAGCTACAAAATGACTTAATTAACATTGAAAATTTGCTTAATAACAGGAATTAAATATAAAATTATACCTAAATGACAGTCAATAAGAAGATTAATGCAAATAAATTATAACGCACATGAAACTTTTCAATTACAGACATTTTCTTTCTAGTTCAATGGTCAAGAGAGCTATAATTCAATAAACTAAGTGAGTTGATAAGCCTAACAATGGATAAGTAAAATATGTATGTATCTCAAAACCACAACTAAAATTATACTAAGGATTCTTCAAAATATATGCAATGTTTTAGAAGAAATGCTCTCCGATACAAATTGTAGAAATAGAACATGTTCCTTAAAAAGTTGATATTACTTAAGGCCGGCGTTCACTATGCTGAACAATCGTACGATTCATTCACACGAAAATCTGACGGAATTCTATCCTACATAACAACATGTCTGTAAAATCTGCTGTCAATGGCTAACTATCTCACAAAAAAGATGCAAACTCAAATGATTCAGCTACTTTACAAGAAAATGCAAGTAGAATCTATAATTTTATGAAATTGTTCATAAACATTTGCAAATCGGACAGACTTGTCAAAAATTTTTTACACTCAATTCAATGTTAAGCCACTGTCATACATTATGAGACACACGATATTTTTGACAAATCGTACGACTCAATAGGATAGTGTATCGCCGGCTTTAATGAAGAGTCGTACCAAAAACAAGAAGATCTTGCAGAATCGTTGAGAGTAATACTACGATATATCTATTTTAATTGAAAAATTATAAGACGATAAACAAAATCATACATATCGCACTGGTTCCTCTAAATTGAGTCAACTCAAAATTAATTAATTTTTACTTTATGCAAGAGTTCGATCTACAGTGGTCATATCTACCCACTGTAAGAATCTTACATCATTTTCCCTAGTATTTTGTCAAAAAAAATGCTATTGTATCCCCCTTTGTGATATAAGAGTACATATAAAAAGAAAACAGTTTTTTGTCACAAGAATGTTTTGGTGTTCGCTACGCCTTTTCAGGTAATTTGTGCTATACTTTTTGATTTCATCCTTTACATATGGAACTTCGAGATCAGTGTGAATTGTAGTTTTTCTAACGAACCAAGGAGCGCCTATTATAAGCTGTAGAGTTTTGGACTGATATTGTTTAATGATATCAATGTTGGAGTAAGAAGCGGTTCCCCATAATTGAATACCATAGGTCCATATAGGTTTTAATACTGTTTTATACACAAATAATTTTTTATTAATACTTAATTTAGGTATTGGCCCAAGAAGCCAGTAAGTACATCCTACTAGTTTTAGTTTTTGTTGTTTTCTCTTTATTTTTAAATGTGTTTTCCAAGTTAAACACCGATCAATCGTAAGACCTAAATATTTTAGTTCATTTGACTTGGGTATTACGACTTCGTTTAAGTTGACAGAGGGACAATCACCATTTCTCAGAGTGAATGTAACATTTTTTTTTTTTTTTTTTTTGTTTTATTATTATTCCTACACTAAATCACGCGAAGCTTTTTGCTTGTCTGCAGGAGACCAGAGTCTCTGGCGGGAATCGAACCCACAACCCCGGTACTGATAGACTAGCTCACTACCAGCTAGCCTACCGGGGCACATGGGTAGATTTGTCTGCATTGACTTTAATGTTCCATCTTTTTAACCAACTGTTAACTGAGTCAAGCTGCGTTTGAATAATGTTAGATGCTATTGTTGCAGATTCGTTGACTGCTAGCATACCAGTATCATCAGTGTTAGTTGCAATAACTACCTTATTATTTGTAGGCATATCTGACGTAAATAAAGTGTAAAGAATTGCACCCAATACGCTTCCCTGTGGTACATCAGCCTTTATATCGCCGATTTCCGAATTTTCATCATTGGTGTTGACATAGAAACTGCAGTCACTGAGAAAGGACTTAAGCAGGAGGTAAAATGGAGGTATGATTATGGAAAATAAAAAACTAGCAACTTCTGGTATACCCCTACAAAACACAAATATAGTTGCTCTTTTTGGACCTATTTATCACATTTTTTCTTAAACCTTATTTTATTACAAATAAATTATTATGTTCCGACTAAGTACTGCTCATAAATATGGCACATTGGTCTTGCATCGATATTATGTTTTATTTTTTATACGAATTACGAATGCTTTTCGACGGAAAGAAACCTGAAAACAAAATTTTGTATTGTCGTGAACAACAGACTCAACTAAATTCTGGGTTTTTAAAAAGCATCCCGTTAATTTCAATTGTACAAATTATATGGATTTAGTCGACTTAGATAATAACAACATATTATCTGAGCCTCCATTTACTGCAAGTATCCCACACGAGCACCTGTTGGAGTATATTAAATCTGATGATGCACCACTGCCACCACTTCCGTCGCACATCCAGGGAACCGAGCGATGTGTGCAGTTTCTAACGCATGTCTCACGACTCCAAAAAATCGTGACGGTGTTATGGAAGTGACTTTACAAAGTCAAGCCCAAACACATCGAATGGATTGTAAAAAAGACTTAGGTTCTGTTGTTTGAATTGCAAAATCATATATATTATTTCTAAAGCACTTTTTTTTTTGTCGGTTGCAAATATCTCCCATACCACCGCATCAAATTTATTTCTAACACTAATAACGAAAAATAATTAGAAATTGAAAAATTAATATTTTCATTGATAAAAATTATATTTTATATAGAACTGCATGATAATACTGTTGTCATTATGATTATATGTTTTTGTTCAAGTGTGGTAATACAGGGTCGCTTAATAGTAATGCAGTTCTACATAATATAGAATGTATTAAAATCCATTCTGGCAATACCGCTATTTACTATAATGCCGTTTATTACTAAGTCAGTTATATATAATTACGTACGTTTAAAGATATTTTTGTTTGTATTAAGGATTCGTACGGGCAAAAAGTTAACGATGATCATGTCATTACCTCTAACATTGTATTCAAAGAAGTATTATAAAAGCATTTAAACACATGTATGTATGTATGTAAATATGTATGATATATATTATGATTTCTAATATTTTTATACTTTTAACAAAATGTATTGAAGTTACTAAAATTTCTATTAATTATTTTCATTTTATGTTACAAAAATGACAACTAACGGTGCGAAATATTCGCACGGGTCATCTAGTAAAACATTTATTGTTCATTATTAGTACAAACTAAAGTCTTTTGGTAAATTTTCTAAATAAAGGTGTCTTAAATAAAGGCTTGAAAAGATGAAGCAGAATAAGGTCCAGCATTATTGAAAAATTTGTTATTTTTTGCATAAAACAGTTTTTTTGCTCTCTTAACCTATTATTTGAAACATAATTGAAATCTACATCTTAATTACTTTTTGAGATAGCAGCATTAATATCAAAACACTGTTGTCAAATTTAAACGATTTTCCCAAATTTCCAAGATGAGGGAACGAGTCTTAAAAGTGGTAGAAGAGAAGAAGATGAATTTGGAAGAAGATGTTTAAAATTGATAGAACAGCTATTATATGGCTCTCGGCGGGAGCTAGGTTTTCTTAGAATTTGTTGTAGATTACGTTTTTGCTATACGCCTATTTACAAAAAAAAATTGACCCACCCTAATATACACTCATAAAATTATTACAGTAACTGATTGTAGGTTATTAAACTAGTTTTCTATACTGGTAAATTTAATGAAAATATAGTTATTTTACGAATCAATTTATTTTTTAACATTTATGTTTGTTATTAATAAAGAGCTGCACAAGCACAAGAAAAATTGCTTACAAGCAATTTCATTAAATGTAGATAGTATGTGTATATTACTCTCTCATTACAAAACTCATACTTCCAAAAACAATTGTTTTGCTTTACGATCAAAATATAGAAGAATAGAACAAAACTGCACAAGAACAATGCTGAACTAAAATAAAGCTGAATTAGAACAAAGATGAAGTAGAACATTAAAACAGAAATAGAACATTCCAAGCATGTTTGAATGTTTTGATTGTAAACATAAACCAAAGAGAAAATTGCATAGGGAGAAACTTTTGATTTAATTGCGTTTGAGTGGTTTTCAATGGGTTCGGTTGTAGGTTCCTTTAAAATATTATTAAAAATTTAGGAAATTATTTAACAATAACTGACAAATTAAAAAATTTTTTAATTAGAAATATTGGTTAAATAAACGTTTAAAGTTTTATATAAAAATAAAAAAAGGCATCAAGCTTGATAATTTAGTTATACCTAATATAATAATAAAGGTCGACTAAAATAAAATATACTTTTAGTAAATAATTCAAAAAAATCAATTTTGCTTACATTTAATGCTTCCATTTCTGTTATAAGCTAAGATCACTTTAAATTTTTTAAATTCCTAATTACGTGCACTCGATGCTTTTACTATAATTTACCGTTTCTTTATTTCATTGTCTGTTTTTGTGTTGATATTCTGTTTGTTTTGATAATACAAGCACTAACAAAGCAGAAGAGAAAAACTTTTCAAGTTATGCTTGTTTTGTTTTGGTGAGAGTAATGTGTTGTTATGTTTGTTTTGCTATGTATGTTTACAGTGAAATAATATGATTGATAGTTGTGTGAAGTAGAACACAGAACATTAAGAATATTTTGCGCAGCCCTTTAGTTATTAAAAAAAAACAAACAACAAAACACACTGTTTCTCCGTACTAATATTGTTACGTAGTTGATTTTTTGTCAGTCAAATTATATTTTTTTAAAGCAATAACTGTTAAATTTTACGGAAAATACTGTTAAATAAAAAAAATTCAACAATTTATGTAAAATTTATTTAGTTTAAATGAAATGCAAATGATTCGTTTTTTAAATAAATTTTTAGTTATTTAAAATGAATTTTGTGTGGAATTTACCTACATAATATTTTGAGTGTACCAAAAATTTCCCGGGAACTTCGAAAAAACTTTTGGTTTCTTGAATAGAAACTCTAAATATAATAAAAAAAAACTTTTAGCAAACATGAATATCTTTTTATCTTTGGCATGCTTTTAAATTTTAGCATGTAAGAATCAAAAGCTTTAAATTATTAAGCTTTCTATTAACTTCAAATATGTATATTTAAGTTTAGATTTTAAAACGTTGAAAATCATTTTTGATTTTATATTCTAGACAACAACATTATAACAATGAAATTCATAGTTTTTTTTAAATTATGTTTTATTCTAAATACTGTATTGGCTGAAGATTCCGAAATAACCAAAGCGATGAAAAAGTATGAAGTTATACCGGATCTGTTAGATGAAGGACCTGAGGAACTACTAAAAGTACGAATAACTCATATACTTATATTATAAAAACAAAAAATAGATTAAAATCACCTTCTACACAGAAAAAATTCTCGCCAATTCTCCTCAAATCAGTTTCATTTAAAAATTTAATCAAGTGAATTAAGCGTTTACCTATATAAAAGAACATTACTGCAGAAAATGCTGTAAATATCAAAAAACATTTAATTGATACTATTAATTGGTTTACTGGTGCAAATTTAATTAATTTTTTTCATTAATTTAAAAAAAATTTTAATTGAAATCAATTTTTATTTGTTTCTGTGCAGGTTTCTTTTGATAGCGGTGTTTCTGCATTTATGGGTGAAGAATTAACACCCACTCAAGTACAAAATCCTCCCACAGTTGAATGGATTGCGGAAAAAGACAATATTTATACTCTTTTATTTACCGAAGTGGATGCTCCTTCACGAATGGATACATCTTTAAAGGAATGGCGTCATTGGCTTATTGTTAATATACCAGAAAATGATATTGCTAAAGGGGATTTGCTATTTGATTACCAAGGTTCCGGACCCGGTAAAGATTCGGGCTTACATCGTTATGTTTATTTACTCTTTAAGCAGCCGAAGAAATTAACTTTTGAAGAAAAGTATACTCCAGCCAATAGTATTGAGGGCAGACCCAACTTTTCTACTAAAAATTTCTCAGCAAAATATGGCTTGGGAAATCCAGAAGCAGGAAATTTTTATCAAGCACAATATGATGAGTTTTCTGATGTATTATTGGCTAGATTGGGTTTGTAGTTTTTAGAGCTAGAATTTGTATGGAATAACTATTAGAATTAAAGTGGTTTGGTAACTATTTTTTAATATAATAGCGTAAAATATAAATTTTTAATATCTGGTTATCAGATAAATTTATGTGGTTTTTTTGTAACTGTAAAGAAATGGAGTATTGAGGACGATATAATTTCAATTGAATAATTTTTTGATAGCCGTCTTGGGCAAAACTAAAATAAGCGTTTAAAACCGGTCGAATGATAACCATCCGATCGCCCTAATTTACACAGAAAGAAAAAACTTGTACGAAATTTAAATTATTTTCCACATACTTTTACTACGAGTCGTACTTAAGCATATTACTTAAGGTACGTTCAGACAAATGAATAATATAATATAATGAAAAATTGCAAACTTGGAAACAAACCCTAAAATATATTTGAAATTGCTAAATCGGTTAAAAAACAAAATGTTGGGGAAAAACAAAAAAAAAATTTGCAAAAATAGCGAAAATTCGCGAACCATTTTAATATTTCAAACACGCCATACAATTTAGTAAATGTGCCTAAAATTATAACGAATGGCAAAAATTCTATAAAAATTTCTAAATTAGCGGTAATTTGCAAAAATTTGCTAATACCGGCACTATAGCAAAGTCTAATAATTACAAAAAATCTATAAAATTGTAAGGAATCCGAAAACTTACAGGAAAAATTGCTTCTATCAGGAACATGGCTAAAATTATTTGTCGTTGTTTGCTCTTACAATTTTTTTGTAATATCAAATAAATGTTTGCTCAAAAATTACTAAAATATTTGATTTTTTGTGTTCACACTATGTTCACATTGGACAAATATTTGTTTGCCGGCAAATACTTTTATTTGCTCAAAATCAGCTGTTATTTTATTTGATACTCAAAAATATTTTGTGTTCAGACTACGTTAATGAAATATTTGATGTTTGCTTTGAAATATTTCAACGTACCTTTAGTACGAATAATACCAAATAGTACTTTAAATAATTAAAAATGGAATTACTTTCGAAAACTATTGCATTGTATATGCGTGCATACGAGGGTGTTTATAAAAGTTAATTGTAGAAACAATAACACTACAAAATAAGGTGAACAACTAATTGCTAGTTATGTGTAGATGCAACAACAGTACAAGAAGATAAACAAACAATATTTTCATATATAAATAGTAAAATAAGAAGCAAAAATTCCATGTCATATTGTCAAAATGTCCTAATATTTCACAATGGTTTAAAAATATTGTTGTACGGCTCAGCCGCTCAGCGCTGGACTTTTCTGATTAATTACGACAGCACAATAAACACAGCAAGCAACGTTCTATTTATTTAAGACACTTTTTGTTAACAAACCAACAACAATATTTTTAAACCATTGTGAAATATTAGGACATTTTGACAATATGACATGTTAGGATACCTTGTGAATTGACTATATATGTTATAATTATTAAGTTAAATACATAAAACTTTCAAAGTAGAATAATAACCAAAAACCATATCAAACATGCTGCTTGTGTCTTATAATTGTGAGTTCTTTTGTAAACCAAAAAGTCTATACATAAGTGGTGTAGCGTATCTTTATCGTTTCTATTGACTTTTCACTAATATCTTGATGCTGCTAATTTTTAATGTATTTAACTATTTGATTTAATTCTAAATCGATAAGGCGATAATGTTTTAAAAGAAATTGGAATTAAATTTAATAAAAAAAAAGAAAAAACTAAATAAGTAAAATGAATAGTTATGGAGCTCCCCTATTATATCATATCAAAACAGCGTGACAATCGACTACACTTGATGGCAGGCTTAGTTTTTTGCGTGCTATAACTTTAACCAATTATACGAATATTTAAAAATTTGGATCGTAAAGCGGCCTATACACATGCCATATACTTAATTGTTCAATATTTCGTAATGTACAATTGTATGTGATATTCGAAGGAGCCCAGGCAAAACTTTTGGAATTTTGGTAATAGGTAGTAGTTATTTTACACGTTACCTGGTAAGTAGGTATCATTACAATTGTCATTATTCTGAAACCCTCAATAATAACTTACTAGTAATGACTTCAGTAAATACTTTTTACTTCTATTATTTCACTACTGAATATTTGCTTACTAATAATCAGCTCAATAACTACTTATTAGGTATATAAACAGTTTTAATATGTATTATATACAAATTCTTGTTTTTGTTTATAATTTCGTTTTACTAACTAACTAAATAAAAACTAGTTATATTTGGGCTTCTAGTAAATATATTGTAAGTACTTACAATTCAACTTACTGGTAGTTAAATAAAAACAAGATATTTTTTGACTACTAGTTAGTGTATTGTAAGTACTGAATTCTGTGGACAACTCGAACAAAAATAAGTAGTTATTAGGCCGAAAAATAAGTAGTGTTTATATGTCTCCAACATTACTTGCTAACTTACCGGGTAAGTAAAGTTTTTGCTGGCTGGTGCAATATATTTTCAACAATCTGAAGAGTTTTGATTTTTATTGCACAACGAAAATAAGTGCAATATACTGTGAAATGAAGTGGCAACATTGTAGAATGTTCTAATATTACAAATGGGGGTAAAACTGCATTTTTTAGGCAAAATACTAGAGAAATAGATCTAAGATTTTTACAGTGGGTAGATATGGCCACTGTTTATCGTTTTCTTGCAAAAAGTGAAAATTGAACCATTTTGAGTTGCCGCTGTTTAGAGGAACAAGTGTGTTATACAATAATATTGTAGAAGGAATGAGGCGCTTAAGAGAACTTTAAAAAAACTAGCCAAGTTTCAACTGTAATAGCGGACGTAACGATACGCCTTTTTGCCATTATGATACCGATACTCATAAAGAAATTTCGCCGATACCGATACCGATACCGATACGAAAACTGAATTTAAATTCGAGGTAAAATTAACAAAACTCAAGTAGAGTTATTTCTTGATTATACAAAATTACAGTGTAAGAGATTGTTACTATTTAAAATTGATTTTAATAAAATTTTAAAAACAACGAAATGAATTTAAATTCATGGTTAAATTAATTTATTTTTTAAATAAAAAACAGTGCAAGAGATTATAAATATTCAAAATTAATATTAATAAGATTTTTGCTTAATAGACAAAGTTTTCTCAATTTTCGCAACTTCGTTTGAAGCAGACCTACAGTAAATAATCGTCACTCAGATGTGACTGAACTCATTTGACAACTTAAGTACTTCAGCGCCATGGTCTTAAATTGGAAGTATAGCATTTAATAGCGCCAGTAAGCAAACGGATCTACGTTTCTGGAAAAATTAGAAGATCTAAGGTATAACTAAACTTCTTGTTTAGCTGAACCACAGCTAAGGATGGACAGAGGATCATTCTTCTTCAAATTTTCTTTTAAGATTTTCACAAACTCTCCAAAGGTCAGTTCTTGTAGACTTATCAGAACTTTTACTATGTAGGTGTTGGGTTGACCGTGTCTTCAACACTTTCGGAATGCAGAGTCATGTTGAGTAGCATAATAAGACGTTTTTTCGATCTATTGCCTTTGAAATTTTCTAGTTTTGTATCGAAGGTAGAGAATTGAAGATAAAAACAATAGATCACAGAAAAAAGTCTTTTATCAATTAAAAAAATGGTTTAAAAAGCCTTTAAATTTAATAAATGTGATAATTGAATGAATTATTTTTTTAGTTGAAAGAAAATTTAAAATTTAATTTTGATTTAATTAACATTTGAGTTGTTTTCAAATAAATTTTCAATTAAAATTTTATTTAAATAACAAAACATCTTAATTGAATTTTTTCGTTTAAAATAAAATAATTTAAGCATGTGGAATTGTTGTTGGAAATTGTCAATATTTAATTAAATAAATTAACACTTTGTTTGAAATTGCAAATTTTTTTTGATAATTTTTTTAATTAAAATTAAAAATATCATTTATTGAAAAAAAAAACTATTCACAATTTTACCATTTTTAATAATCAATATAATCATTTTGGTAATAGGTGCAAAATCAAAAAATTGTTTGCTTGATATTATGAATTTGGTATAAATTTGATGATTGGAGAAAATTAATAATTTTTTCTGTGATTTCATTATTCTCTAAACACTTACATCTTTCATTCAGAACTAATACTACGTAAATCGCCAATTTTTGGGAACCTGAACTATTCAGCACCTCAGTTTATTCAGTTATCGTATTTTTGATAATGGTCGAATGTTATCTAGCGAAATAGCGTCGGAAAATGAAGCAGTGGCTTTGCTTGTGGATTTTGTGGTCTCTTTAAAGTAACCCAAAATTTGAAGCGAAGTGATATTTATTTTCACAAAAATCATTAAAACTAAGCAGAAAATTCTTAAAACGTGGGAGAACGTTATAACATTATGGTGCCAAGCAAAACGGCTGATGCTGCAGGTCCACATCAAGCGTTCAATGCGTTTATGCATCAGTCCAAAAAGTCGTTGTCTAAAATTGTATTGACAAGTTAAACCGCAAACGCGTAAAATGCATATACGTATAGTAAGCATGAAGTAGGATTACTTTCTACTTTACCATGCGTCTCGAAAAAAGGAAAAACGCGTGATGTGGACAGACCTCCAGCTTAAGAATTTAATTTATTATTCTGTTAAATTGTTTGCCTTTAGTTGTTATGCAAAAAAAAAGCATTGAAAATTTAATTGTTTGTTCAAAAAAACTATAAATAAAGTATCGGCGTATCGACAGTAAAATATCGCCGATACCGATATATCGTCAAAAGTGAAATGTCGCTGATATATCGGTAGCGGTATTCGTTACTCCCTAATTTTTATTCTCTTTACAATTAAGTTTTTGAATGAATTATAAAAAAAATCAAGCCTTTCCGTTTTATTTTCATTTCACTTTTTTCAAAGAGTGATTTCCAATTAACATCTTTAAGAGATTACAAAAAAGGCTTTTTGGCTTTCAGTGCCTACAGCATTCACAAATACTTGCCTAAAGAGTCATGGTTTTTTTAATAAACAAAAAAATAAAGCGTTAACTTTTCAACTTAACATGTCATAATTTAATTGCGGTTGCAAAACCGCAAGCAGACTGAGCTATTAATAGTAATAATTTTGTGGTAAACACTAACAATTGTGGGTGGAATTTTAATTAACATATTGAGTTTGTCAGTCATTGATTTTCAACTCGCATATATGAATTATTATTTAGCTAATTTTTGAGTTAATTGAAATTTAACTTAAGGCAATTAAGATGCCATTTCATCTCTAAAAATTTTTTAAGACTGGGGTTTTATACTCTCTATCACTAAATCATAAAGTATCTACATTTTGGGTCCTAGAGTAATACAAGTCGATTTAACAATGTCCGTCTGTCTGCCCATCGTTGAAATCATGCTCACTTTCGAATGACTCCATCCCAAGCAGTTTGGGGTGGAAATCCAGTAGGATAAGAGTAATAATTCAAAATATGGAACAACCACCCTAAAAAATTATAACTCTTTTACAAAAACTTAAGTATATTGGTTCGTTTTATATGACTAGAAATCATACAACAAAATTTTGTGAAGATCGGATCATAACATAGCATCCATATAAAACCCACTCTCAGATAACACATTAAAACGTCTTCTGCAACTTATTTAACTTAAATATATGTATATGTATATGTATATGGTTCCACGATTAAAACTTAACCTTATAACCTTTCATGAAATTTAGTTCCGCAACTAAACTATAATCCAACTATGTATGTAATGTATGAACTGTTTGTAATTTGTCTTTTTAAGGATTTTCTATGAAAAAGAAACATTTAATTAAATAAATTTTGTTTTCAGTTCAAAAATTATAACAATTATGTAATTGGTTTAGTGGCTGTTTAAAAATAGTCGAGTTTTTAAAAATATATTATTTAAACATTTTGTAAATATTTATTATACCCTCACCACAATAGTGGAAAGGGTATTATACATTTGTGCTGATGTGTGTAACACCTTAAAATATTGTTCCTAGACCCACCTTAAAGTATATCGATCGACTCAGAATCACTTGCCGAGTCAATCTAACGATGTCCGTCCGGCTGTAAGGTCGTAATTTTGAAGATAATTCGATGAAATTTTGTGCATAGGTTCTAATTGGTACAAGGGCCAAGCCTATCAAAAATGTGACGAATCGGTTCACAATTTCATATAGCCCCCTAACAATCGGCTTTCCGGAACCATCAATCCACATCAAGCCAATTTTAATGAAAATTAAAACATAGATAGATTCATATTTATATGGACACATAAGCTATTCAGTTCTTAAAAAATAGGACTACGAAGTGATATAGGTAACAATTTCTCCATCTCGGAAACTATAAAACCGATTTTATTGGAATTTAAAACATAGATAGATCCCTATTCATATAGCCACATCAGGTATGCATTTTTCAAAACTAGGTCTCAAATAGGTACACTTGCAAAAATTTGTTCTTATATAAAGTGGTGTAGGGTATCGATCATATGGTCGGGCTTGATCGACTATACTTTCTTTCTTGCTCAAATTGAAACAAAAACTTTCAAACTTAGAAATCATTTGTCGAAATTTGTTTGAGCTTTATCTCATATAACAATAACTTGTGAACAAAAGTTGTTTCCTTTAAAATTACTATAATTCATGTTAATTTAACACTCAGGCAACATGACATTGATATTGAAATAACAATACGATTCAAGTTGAAACGACATGAATTTGAATTTGATTCGACTTAAAATAAAATTGGATTAAGTGTGAAATAACAGTGAGAAGAACCAACAGAGACAACATATGAATTTATTTAAGAAAAATTACAAACACTTACCCGCGGAACCAGAGAGAAAGAAAGAGAGAATTGTATTATTTATTTTTCTGTAACACTTGCTTCACTCTTTTTCTATTCCCCTTTGTTTACAGAAGTACTCACAATTAAAAGACACCAGAAGAATGGCCCATTATGGTTTTCGACATCATTCTACTTTGAATATTTTTATAATAATTTGAACAAAAAGAATACGGAAATTTTTCTTCTTTTTATAAATAATTTTAAGCTTGAAAATAAAAAAAAATTATGTTTTTCTTCTTGAAGTGTTGTTGTTGTTTCTATACAAAACAAGTAAAACAGGCTTTAATGGATTCAATATTGAACAATGTTATTTTAACAGCTTTCATTTAAAATTAATATGAAACAATGATAATTTAAAATTTTCTGCTTTTGCAGAAATTTACCATGATTTTAATTTACATTGCGCAATGTTTATTTAACACTGACATTTTTTTCTTCGAAATTGTAGAAGTCTTGCATAAATCTTCTTTTTCGATGAATTGTATTGGAATGAGCTTTCATCAGTCAAAAGAACTTTTCTCCAAAACTTTACTGGCTTTTGGACATGTGCATTAGCAAAAGCTAAACGCTAGAGTTGTTTTGTTTTGTTATTTATGGAATATCTCTTGCTATGTAAGTCTTAAACCGGCGCTTCTCTTAACCGGCGCCGAATCGTTCGCTCACTAATTGAAGTACTGGATAACTTATTCCATTCATCTGAGGCATATTTAGGTTTTAACTGAAAGTCTGTTTTAATGTTCCGCAAGATGATTCGGTCTTCACTTACAGTTGTTTTGGGTTTCGCGCCGGATCGCGGTAAATTTTGTACATCGTTTTGGTTTTTAAATTTGTTTATTTGATAATAAACAGTTTTAAGCTATTACCTTGAAGCCTCATTGAACTTTGCTACTACTGAGGCTCTAACAATATTAGTTAACTCAGCCGTTTTCCCCATATTTTCAAAGCACTGATGAATCAAAATTAAAAGTAAATACACAAAAATGAATTAGAACAATTTTAGTTGACCTTCAATTGCAAAGAACACGCAAGAAAACTGATATGAAGTGCAGTCAAAATACTTATCCCGAAGCGAAAGTCACTGCCAACTAAGATTATTTTCAGCCGGTTGAAAGTGCACAAAACAATGGACAAAATATTTTACATGACTTTTGTTGTTGATACTCACTTTGTGTTGAGCAAAGCAGAGGTAACGGTATCTTACCCACTTGCACGAACGCCAATAGACAAGACAACAATTTGTCAAACCAATTGTGCAGACGAATGTAGGATAGAGAAATGCAAATGAGAAAGAATGCGTACTAAACCTTCTTTGTCATTATCCTGCACCGCCATAATAGGATCTGCTGCTTTCAAGAAACTTTCTGATATTCCTATTATTGCCTTTGATTGCTTTTTAAATATTTTACATGGTTTCTGTTTTAACAAAATTCCGTGGTATTAAGCCATTGTTTAATTTATAAAATTTTTTTTTCTTCATTTAGATCCCGGACAATTTTTTGCATACGTCCAGGAAATTAGAAACTCACATTGGTATTAAAACACTTCCACTACAAAAAAAAGTAAGACGAAACTAATATTTTATATTTAAATCTTTACATTGAGCCATTTGATCGATCTATATATAGAGATAAGACCGCTGAATTGACATGACTTTTAAACCCTAGAATGTATAAACGGTTACCCGTGAGTCGATTAGCGACTTAAGCGTTTGTCGCTGCAAAACCAATGCTAATAGAGTATTGAAACTTCGGATGTTGAAAATTAAAATTATTTTGTGTCGTTTTATTATTAATTTATTATATTCGGTTTAGTAGTGCCATAAATAGAAGCTCCAAATATTATTCTTACTTAAACACATAACTGGAGTACCCGTGTGCATTTTATATTAAAAAAAATGAGCGAATAAGAGACTGTTTAAAGATTCTTATTTAATAAATCTATTAAATTAAGAAATTAATTTTATTATATTTATATTTAATGGGGTTTAAGTTAAATATTTGTTTTCTCTAAAGCTGAAAATGTTTTAAAATTACAATGAGGTAGACGGTTACCCTTGTTAACGTGACTTTTTTCTGTTCTAGGGTTAACAAAAGCAATTCTGGAAGAAAGTTTAACTACTTAACGCGCTGTCAAAATCAAATTTTCGAATTGCAAAGCACCGCGCAATTTGGGTTTTCTTTATACATTTTGTATGACCATTAAAATTGTTGGTAGATGGAAGCCGTTTGGCGCGCAGGCTTAGTATATATATGATGATATTTATATCAAAGTCTATTTTGCCACAATTATGGAGTGTGGCCAACCATTTCGACTGAGAGACTTAAAAAAAGATTGTCAAAAAATTAAAAAACAACATTGTTTGGCTTGCAATAAAAGTTTTAAAAAATAAGTAGCAATTTTATGTTTGTGCAAAATTGAAGTGCAAACATCTTAAAATAAAATTTGCTTTTTAAAAATTGTTTTATTTGTTGTTTATTTGATCGCTCTCAAAAGGTGTGGAGTTCTTACCGCACTAGGTGTGGTTAGAAATGCAGCGCCCCCGTATGTGAATAAAGAGAACATTTTCTGTTGTTGTAAAGAAGTGCCAACTTTCCCTTCTTGTATATTCTTTAGCTTATAAGTAAGATTTTCTATGAAAATGTATTTAATAAACTAATTATAAATCTGGAATAGTTTTTATGAACAAGGGAATTTATAGCACTCTCTCTCTCTCTAATTTTCTCTTAATACTAAATTAAAAAGAAACTGGTTTCGACTTATTTGTTGTTGCTGTTGTTTGTAAAGAAAAAAAACCAAACTTGGTTTTATTCAATCAAGATTGGTTACCACAAAAATGAAAATTTTATTAACAAGCCAGATGGCAAAACAGATAGCAGTGTTTCTCTCTGTATTGGCCTATTTTCAATCCGCCCAAATAATTCCGGATGTGTTAGAACAAGCTCCCAAAAAATTTTTAAAGGTAATTATAACATAAAAATAATTAATTGCACTATTTTATGGCATTTGCAAAATGTCATTAATTTATTAAATGCATTAAACCATAGTGTGTGTATAACAAGTTAGCCGAGTCTGTTAAAAAAACACCCAAGCAACTTGTCAAAAGTACCTTTGTAACTAACTCTATTTCACCATACACATATTTGCACAAAATGGTTAAGAAAGTAGGAAAAAATTTCTAAATTCTAAATAAATTTATAATTTTTTTTTAGAGTATCAAAATTTTAATATCAATTAAATTAATATATGATAGTAATATAAATTATATGCAAAGGATTTCAATTATTCTTTCCATAAAACGCTTTTCAGCTCGTTGGAATTCTACAACAGAAAATGAAAAAATGTTGGTTTTAAATTTAAAAATTTTATAAATGAAATGAAGTTAAATGTGTTGAAAAAAATATTAATTTTGTTTTGTTTTTCCAAAAAAAAAAAATTCTATAAAAAATGTTTTTGCATCTCAACTTGTGCAATAAGATTTGGCATTTAAAATAGCCCAAATTGTTTTATTTAATTAAGCATTTGGCTTATAATCATATCCCGCATTCATGCATCTCAGTATAATTAAATTTCAGAAAAATTGCTGGAGTCAGTTCATTTACTTAATTTTGCTTAAGCTTCCAATAGTAAACATTTTATTAAAAATAAAAAAAATCATGAAAGATAAAAGAACTTTTTCCCTCTCAAATTTAGATACGAATTTGGGCACTTTTTGTGTTTTTAAATTTATAAACGCCTTTTCGCTTACGTTGTTGAAAAAAGAGTGTAATTTGAATACATACAAATAAAAAGTTATATGAAAAAGAGTGAATGAGCTTTGTCGATGCACTTTAGATTTTAATTAAATAGATTTTTTATTGATAATTCTGATCAAATAACGAGAATTTTCTGAAAACATTATTTGTGCATATAAGCGAGTTTTTCATTGCATTCTACTTTAACCCTGGAAGGCTATTCTTCATTTGAGTACATTAAGGTTACTCTTCGTCAAACTATTTAAAAAAAAAATTTAGCTTAACGATTTAAAAGTAAAAAAAAAACAAAACTTTTATTAGTTAAGCATTTTTTTTAAATAAAATTAAGGAAAACATAAAAAAAAGTTATTTTTTCCTCTCAAGTTTCGATACGCATTTGGGCACTTTTTTGTGTTTTAAAATTTTAACCGCCTTTTTGCTTACGTTGTTAAAAAAAGAGCGTAAATTGAATACATAATAATATAAAGTTATATGATAAAGAGTAAATGAACTTCGTTGATTCGTCCAACAGTAACCATAGAGGGTTAATCAATATGCCATTTACATGCAATTTGTGATATTCTATCTAATAAATTAAAAATAATTAGTTTTATATTTTAATTTCACAAAAATTTACAGGTATCTTATGGCAATGTGAAGGTTGACAGAGGCAATGAACTGACACCAACACAGGTAAAGGCACAACCCCTAGTAGAATGGGAGGCAAAAGATGATAAATACTATACCATAATAATGATCGATGCTGATGTTCCCAGTCGAAATGATCCCCAGTTAAGAGAAGTTAAACATTGGCTGGTAGCCAATATACCAGGCAATAACATTGATCAGGGTGAGGTAGTTGCTGCCTATGTGGGCTCCGGTCCCTCAAAAGGCACTGGTCTACATCGTTACATCTTTTTGTTGTATAAACAACCAGGAAAACTAAACATCGAAGAACCCCATGTCGCTAATAATACACTTCGGGATAGACTTAATTTTAAGGCAGCAAAATATGCCGAAAAATACCATTTGGGTCGTCCACTTGCTGGTAATTTCTATCAAGCTCAATATGATGATTATGTACCTATAGTACATCAACAATTAAACATACCTAATTAAATTTAAAACATTAACATTTAAGTTAGATATACAGAAATTTATTTAAAAATAAAAATTCAGCTAAAAGCTTAATGCCAATTTGTTACTCACTATCACTTTTACAAAATTTTTTGAAGACCAAGCAATACTGGCAATAAAAATTAAAGATGGAGCAGATTGACAGTACTGAAATGTCAAAATACATATCTAAGGAAAAGTTTGAAATGAATCCTTGCAAGGAATTCTTTTTTCTAAAGATTACTTAAAATCAGGGACCGTAACAGTTATTCCTTTTTTCATAAAAGTCTGATGATAACAGTTATTTTTTGATTTTTATTTTTTTGAACAAAAATAACAGTTATTTTTTTATTTTAATTTTTTCGATCAAAAATAACAGTTATTTTATGATTTTTATTTTTTTGAACAAAAATAACAATTATTTTTTGATTTTTATTTTTTCGAGCAAAAATTAATATTATTTCTTTAAAAAAATGTACGTGTTATAATTATTGAGTTGTCTTTAAATATTTATTTAAATGTGTGATCATCATTGAAATTTCTTATGCGTATTAAAATAAATATTAAAAGTCAACTAAATAATTATAACACGTACATTTCTTTGAAGAATAATTTTTATTTTTGCTCGAAAAAATAAAAATCCGAAAATAACTGTTATTATTGTTCAAAAAAATAAAAATCATAAAATAACTGTTATTTGTGTTCAAAAAAAATAAAAATAAAAAAATAACTGTTATTTTTGTTAATAAAAATCAAAAAATAACTGTTATCATCAGACTTTTATGAAAAAAGGAATAACTGTTACGGTCCCTGATTTTAAGTAATCTTTAGAAAAAAGAATTCCTTGCAAGGATTCATTTTCCAGGAGACATCGAAATTTGGTTTTATTAAAGTTCACTTGGCTACAAATTCTTTCCACATTTGCGGAAGAATGTGGAAGGACCATAATTTGTTGTACAAACTTTGACAACACTAGAAATGAATCCCCACGTTTTAAGTCTGAAATTTTTTGACAAAAAGTTTGCAAATTTACTTCAATTCCTTCTAAATCGTCTTAAAAGTTTAACAATTTTATCTCTCTCAATTCAGAGTGTAAAATTTGTTTTTCTTTTTCAGAAATAAAGTTGGAGAACTCTTTCCGAATTTCCATAAAAGAAATTTTTTTATTTTTCATAATTTTGTTAGGGTTATCATATTTAAAGATTTATAAGATTTTTGTCCAAAATCAAAACGTTTTAATTAAATCGTTTATAAAAAATTGTATGCGCATAATTTACTTTTTTATATGTTGTGTAAAGCGCAACTAGCTCTACATTAAGTTACAAAAGTGATAACTTTTAAACAACATGGTCCTAAAATACAAGATTATTTGCTTTCTGGCATTACATTACAAAAAGTAGACTTTTCGCTGGAAATTCCCACATGTACCTACAACGAGCAAAGACTTTTAAATTGATGACTTGGAAAATAAATCTTTATAAGCCAAAAGCTTATTAAAATAGGTTTTATACAAAAAGTCTGACTCAATTCGCAAACTTATGCAGTTTTATAATGCAAGTAAAAATCGACTTCTGTTTTTTGTAACGTCAAGCCAGCGCATATTTTTTTTCTGAATATAGTGCTGCTTTATTACTTTGTAATAAAAAAAAAACTTTTTACAAATTTGACTTCTTCATTTAATTGTTTTACGTTTTGTCGTACAAATATCACATAAAAAGTACGTGAAACAACAAGCTGTTGACAGCAAAGACCTGTTTAAAAAGAAGATCCCTTCTTTGTTTGTATGACAAAATATTTTCTAAACGCATATCTTTTGCATAGGAGACGAAACAAATAAATAAAAACACAAAAAAATATTTTGTAATCAAGGCGAATTCATTCCAGGTAATCTAGGTAGTACAACAAGTACAACTCGTACAAAAACCACAAGCAATTTGTTTTTGTAAAATAATTCTACAATGTCAAAAACCGAAACAAATCAAAACAGAAACAAAGATAATAAACAAAATTTTGACATCCAACAATTATAAAGCTAAAGAAAAAAAGTTATCAGCAGGGCTTTTAGGATCACCTGTAATGAATTCGCCTTGGTTATAATACTACAAAATATTAAAAATTTTGTTACGTCGGTTAATCGACTAAAATTAACCGGCTTAATCGTTAATCGAAAATAGCCAATTTTAAATTAACCGATCAGTTAATTGGGTAGAAATTAATCGGTTAACCGAATGAATACCCTAATGGGAGCCCCTTAATGAATGGAGATAGCGCTATGTTAGAATATTGATTGGGATGAAAAGCAAAAAACCGCAAAAATACCCATTTTTTATAATTGTTTCCCCATTTTTGCTCAATAATTGGATTCCAAATCCACAAATATGATGTTTTTCAGTCAATTGGTTTGACTATTTTGTGTTTTGTTTACTCATTAACTTGATATGATGGTTGAAAATTTATATCAGCGTTACCGCTTTGGTTTTATTTTTCTGGATCATTTTTTATACGTTTGTGGTCATATTGTTCCAAAAGTACCCAAACAGGATCGAAAAAACTTGTTTACTGAGGGAAAAAAATTGAAAACAAAAGTATACATTCCCGCTGTTACTGCGACCCTTCCAGTACAACTCGCTGCTGTTAGCGATCCACCTAAGCCCCCGAGTATGGATGCTGTATCCCTGTAAGCCGAAACCGTTTTCACCATTCCGATATTGAAAATAATGCACCACAACCGCTAACATAAATCGAAATGGATTACATTGTGGCTAAGATGGGACTATCAAAAAAAATCAAAATTTTTGACATCATGTTTGAAGCGTAAAAAACTCACAGAGCAAAATGTCAGCGCAACATCACACCGAAAACGCCAAGCTGAATTTCAGAAATTTTATTCCGGTATGAATGTAATAAAAAAAATAATCCCTATGAACTTTATTTCATGTCGGTATCCAAAGCGAATTCATACAAGGTGGTCTTATTTTGAAAACGGATACAACACTGTAAATTAATTTAACATTGTGTCAAAATAATACAACATTTTAGTAAGCAAATTAGTGGAGTGTCAAAAATATTTTATTTTGTTTTTAATATTAAATTGTGTGTTTTGATATGAAATAATTTAAAAACGTTTTAAATTTCATAATTTTAAGTGAAATATTTATAATTTATGAAAGATTCCCTAGAACCACCAGAATGGTATACCATTTTGACATACATATGGTTAGTTATCAGCAGTTGCCAAAAGCAAGCTTAGGCCATATGGTGTGAATTCGCCTTACCAAATAACCAAGGCGAATTCATTACAGGTAGCCTTAAAAACTCTGCTGATATCTTTTTTTAGCTTTATATGTAATTGTTGGATGTCAAAATTTTGTTTATTGTCTTTGTTTCTGTTTTTGACATTATACAATGATTTTACAAAAACGAATTGCTTGTCGTTTTTGTATTAGTTGTACTTATTGTAGTACGAAGAATACCTGTAATGAATTAGCCTTGCAAATAACACATTCTTTTTATATTTTCTAATAAATGCAAAACAAGAAATTATTCAAATTATTCAAACAAATTTATTAAATTTTATTGAGCATATTTCTCTCTATCCCTTTGCCGACAACTGCCTATGCACCGTGGGCACATAATCATCCCACTGAGCCTGATAAAAATTTCCCGCCAGTGGCTCGCCCAATTTATATTTATTGGCAAATTTCATTACACTAAATTTTCCACGATTTGAACCACTATTTTTAGATATATGAACTTCATTAAACTTTATTTTTCCTGGTTGTCTGAAAAGCAAAAACACGTACCGATGTAAGCCAGTACCTTGTGGAGGACCCGAGCCGACATATGCCGTTAAGACTTCACCTTTTGCGATATTATTGCCTGGTATATTAACAACAATCCAATGTTGATATTCACGAAATTGAGGATTTTTACGACTGGGTGCATCTGGATCGATAAAAGTGAGTGTATGAAATTTATCACTTTCGGCAGACCATTCAACGCTGGGAGGTAATTTGACTTGAGTGGGGGTTAGCTCATTTCCTTTATCGACTACAATGCCATTGGGATAAGTTACCTTAATTGTAAAATTTGTGCTTTCTTAATAAGCATTTAAAATTTTTCTTATTGGATAAAAATTACCTTTAGCAGTTCTGTTGGTGCAACTGCTGTAACATCCGGTATTATTTTATGGATTTTGAAAAGGTTGCTTAATTCTTGTGGGTCACTCATTACCAAAAATGTTTTACCAATTTTAATTTAACTAAAATTTTTGGTTCTTGAGTTTAAAAAAAAATTATTTTAAAACAAAAGACAACAATTCCTACAGATGTATTTAATTTTTAATGAAATTTGATTTATTTAAAAAAATATTTCGTTACCTTAATATAGAAGGGCCCTAACTAAAGTTTTCCTTACTTTACAGGAGAAAAAAAAACTTACTGCCGATTTCGGCGGTATGATAAAACCCCCCAAGAGTTAAGTCCCAAAAATAAAATTGAAATAACCCCCTAAAGCGTGGGGCCTTATTTCATATGATATATAAGACCCCAATTTCTGAAATTAAATCAGACCCGAATATGCGTAATAAAATTAATTGTATAGGTTTGGATTTAGGAATCACGCGATATGTAGCATGGCTTGGACTTCGGCTGGGCGCAAGAATTTTCTCCTCTATGGTATAAAAAATACCGGTTTCGATAACTAAAGCTTCTCTGCATAGCCGGCCATCGGTCGGGAATAAGGACGATTTTAGCAGCTTCAATTAGCGATGCCGATGTTTGATATACCATAGAGGACAAAACCCTTGCACCCGGCCGAAGGCCGCCTATGCAGAGAAGCTTTAGTTGGCGAAGCCGGTATTTGTTATACCATAGAGGAGAAAATCCTTGAACCCGGCCGATGGCCGATTACGCAGGAAAGCTTAATTTAGCGAAGGCAGAGTAGAAAATCCAGCTTCCAAAAAATATTTCGTTATAAATTTAAAAATTAAATAATCCCCCAAAAAATATATTGGGGCTTTATTTCATAATGATTTTTTGGGGGGCAATTTCATATGAAATAATCCGCCAATTAAAAAAATGACACCCCAAACAAAATGAAATAACCCCCCATAAATCGATGTTGTTGCTTTTTGTACAAATTAATGGGCTGTTATTTCATTTATTTTTTTTTTGAGTTAATTCTTGGGGGGTTATTTCATGCCGCCGCCAATTTCATGATGTTAAAAGAACGCTTTTCTTCGTACAAATACATTTGAAACAAAAAAGAATTGGTTTTTATTTTACATGTAGTTGTGTGAAAGTGAGATTTAGTTAAGTAGGAAGTTAATTAAAATTATAGTTTTGTAGTCGTGAACTTTTTAACTCTTGTAATACCCAAAGTTCCCTATGATATTTTTTTCAAAATCTCTTTCACTGTTGTATCTTATCTACACTGCCTTACCTTGTTAAACTTTAAACGCATTTCGGAATGCTGGTTTTGGTTGTTGTCTCTACTAATAAATTTATACTTAGATATGTTAGCTCTGATTATGTGGCAACTTTCTTTTTAACAAACTTTAAAGTAACTTTTACTGTCCGACCGAAGATGTTTTTAGGTCTAATCCGAAGAAGAATTTCGATATATGTTGCAACGTACGGCCGAACCCGAACCGAACCCCAACTTTTTGTCATTAAATCTAAACAATAAGATAATACTTTTTATATTTTTTTATTTCAAACAAAATAAAATTTCAGGATTTTATATGCAAAATGAAAAGATAAATTGCTTGATAAATAAAACTTGAAAAGTACAATGGTACACCATTGGCTAATTTAGAACAATTAAGGAATTTTCCCAGGTTAAGTAATTTTATATGGCAACTCATAATTTCAGTCATATTTGGGAAGTTTTTAAGGCCCAACCATAATATGCATAGCCTTGCTTAACCTACTGTCAAAAATTAACAAAAAGTCTCTCAAATGTATTTAAAAAAAACATAATAAACATCTAATGATTCCGTACGGAACGTGCGATCAGTTTCGCACTTTGCTGAAGCAAATGACAATTTCATAAAACTTTACAAAATGTTTCCTTAAGTTCAATATGGTTTGCCTCATATGATTTATATGTATTCACACATTTGCTGAAGCCAACTTAAGCACATTATGGTTGGGCCTTAAGAACAAAAGTCCACTTTGAAAATTAATCTTTAAAGTGGTTTTGTAAATTTTGTCCAGAAAATGTAATCAACGGAAAAACTAATAGTACAGTACGACTATAATTAAAAATGTTTCCAAATGATACCAACATTTTGAAGCATTAATACGCAATTTAGAGATCTTGCTGAGATTAAAATATTAAATTCTAACAACTGAATATTATGAATTCCCCATTAATCTGCAGATGTGGAAAGAATATTTTCTAACCAAAATATTATCAAAACAAAAGAGAGAAAAAGACTAAAAACCGTAATTCTTTGCAGCTTAATACAAACGTAGAACTAATTCGACTTACAAAACTGCGATTTTTTGCATAGTTAATTATGCTGTAATTATACCAAATAATTTTTTATCAAATTGTACTTCTGTTATCGAAATCTAATTAAAAACCAGTACTCACACACATTCATTATGTTAATAAATCATACTAATATTATATAAGTATTTGTATGTGACAGTTTGTATGTTTGGATATTTGAATGTTTGCTAGTTTGTGGCTCAATTACGCGAAAACTGCTTAATATATTTGGATGAAGTTTGGTAGACGGACAGTATATGTCCCATATTCGAATATAGGGTACGTTTTAAGAGATAAATCGGGAAAATTGTTATTTTTACTACAATATTTTTGTCCTGTTCTTCTCGGAGTTCTACATGTGGTGCTTTCGTGTAATTATAATCATAAAAAAGTCGAACATCGAACGAACTTTAGCCGAACATCATTTTTTGCCAAACTCCGTAACCTTACCCGAACTTTCGCCGGACACTAGAAACTTTAATAATTTCTATCACTGACCCCATAAAGTTTATATCGTTGGCCTCATGTAGAATGGCCCTTACTTGATATTTTTGAAATTGAGTTTTTTGTGATTCCAATACATTCCACACGAAAAATTAATGCAATACTTAGTATTAACAATGTTGATTTCACAACCATTTGTACAAGCAATTTTACATTTTGATACATACAGTGTCTATAATGTTTTGACCTTCTTCAGTTTTTGAATAATTTGGATTTATTCCTGAAATATTTCGGTGATTCACAAGGTAGTCATAAAGTTTTAAAGTCATATGTCTTACAATAATTACAAGAAATATTGTAGTGTACCTCATAAGTCGCCACCGCATACCCTTAAACAACACTTAAACTAATATAGAGTAGGGTATTTTAAATATCAAATAACGGTATAAACAAATGACGACAATTGGAATGTAAGTGAATGACATTTCATTGAGTGAGAATTGAGTGCATTCCAACTTGCAACATTCTGATTGGCGAGAGAGTTTGTTATTGTTACGATTTATTGATATCTCCATATGACTGACAAAGACAAACATAAAGATGTAAATAATTAAACTAAGTTAGAACGGTTAAGTTAAAATCTCATGTATAGTATATAAGCACCAGTAAATTGAAAATAAATTAGACTTAAAATTAATAACTTAATTCGGCAATAACTTGCCTGGTTTTAATTTAAAGACTCATCCAAATTCGGCAGTTCCTTTGAACGCCTTACAAATCAGCTGGTACCCTAACAGCTATTTAAACAAAATAAGGGCTATAGGGACCAATACACATTAGAAAAACACGCTCACACCACAACACAAAACCCTACATGGCGATCCTGCCACCCCTCACTCACTACATGGCGATCCTGCCACCCCTCTTACACTACAATATATGTATATGACTACTGTGGGCAACCGCTTACAATTTAGATTTCTACTGTAGAGTTATGACGAATTAATGAACACAGCATTGACATTAATATTTTTGGCGGAATTCCAGTAAAATTTTAAACATTTTGCGATTTTTGCTTTATTTATGAGTTTTTAAGTGCGTTTAAGACCCTAATCATGTAAAAAGTGAATTTCTGGAGAAAGCAACAACAAATTACAACATATTTATGCCATTGTTTGTGCTTTCAATGTAATTCTTTTGCGTTGCATTTTACATAATTAGGGCCTAAGCATCTCGAACACGATTAAACTCTAATCACTTCAAAATCGAGATGATGAACCATAAATTTTAGTGTGATTTGTTAATCACTTCAAATTGACATGTTGTAATTTAAATCATTTCAACAATCACATAGAATCTTCTGAACATATGTACCTCAAACTGAGTATGATATAGCATCGACCACAATAACCGTACCTCGCATCTGTAAATTTTTATCAATTTCTAATACTTTAAAGAAATATAAATTTTTTTGTTGTGTTTTAGTTGTTAATCAACTGCCATCTTAATCATCTTAAATTTAATGTAAACGGCTTGGATTAACTTAATCAACACTTTACTTAAGGCGTTTAAACCCCCAAGTGTGAACATAGCATAAACTTTTACATTTAGGGGGATTTTTGTCAAAATACGTTAAATTTAGGGGGTTTTAGAATGTTGAAAAAAGGGAAGAAAAAAATTACCTGTCAACACTGCCGTCTATCAAATTTCATCCGAATCTAGGGGAGCCAGACGTACTGTTTTTAGCAGTACATGTACTGATATTTTTTTAATTGTACTGTTTTATGCACAATACCCAAAATATTACGCAAATGTACCGTTTTTACACTTTGTACCTTATTTTTTTTTTGGTTCAGTCTACAAAAAAAAAAGAGAAATATTTAAGAAAACCCCTTCAGATTGTATGCTATCAAGATATTGTCGTAATATCATAATATTTTACAATGCAATACCTACATGAAGTGCATAGTAAATTATAGCTAAACTTAGTAAAATTGCACTTTATAAAGTAAAAATGGTTTGAAATTACTTTAAATAACAATATGTTTAAAGAAAATCCTACAAGCACAATCAATGAATTAATTTTTTAAGCAAAGTTAGTGTTGTGAAGTTATTATGCTTGTGTAAATTTACATACATTGTACCTTTTACACCAAAGTATACTAACTTGTCTACTCACCCTGTTATTATTATATAGTTTAGGTTAAGCACATTATTGTAAAATTGTAATGAATAAAGACACTTCTTAATTACATGTTAAATAGACAAGACTCCTTTTTTTATAAAATAGAACAGTTAGGTTTTCTCTCTTTGGGGTCTCTCAATGTTATTCATTCTTATATGGCTTACAGCATTGTTGAATCAAAAGTTTAAAATATTTAATTATTTAAATAAATAGTTACATACGTTTTCTTCAAAAAAAAAAATACTGTTTTTTTCTTGATTGTACTGTTTTTTGTTTTCATTTTACTGTTTTCCCCAATTTTAAATCTGGCTACCCTAGTCCCAATCATCATTGGAATCGAAATCCAGGACAAACGGTTCAGTAGAAAAAAAAAAAGAGTTATAAACCCAAATGTGAAACAACCACCCTTAAAAACTGATATTTCTGTTACCAATACTAGATATCATATCTAAAGTGTTGGCGGGATGTACCTATTGTCATAAACTTTTACACAAATTAGTTTTATACGACTAGGAATCATACTACTAAATTTCGTGAAGTTTGGTCGATATTTTAACATATGCCCTATATAAATCCCACGCTCAAAAAACGCTTTAGTAAGCCTATTGTAGTAAAAAATTTGGTGTGTTAGTTCTCAAAGACTAGAAAACATTTCGTAAAAATCTGTCCTTACTTTGATCTATGCTCTATATAAAGCGGCTTCCAAAAATTACTTTAGAAGACAGATGTTTAAAAAAATTATTGCTGTTTTAAAATTTGGTCCAAATTAGTTTTTTTAATACTAAAAATCACTCTAACGAATATTGTGATGATTGGCCCATAATTTACCACAGGGGTAATATTAACTCTCCAGAAAAACACTTTAAAACTCTTAAAACCGAAATGGATCATGATATTTTATTTAAATTAGGCCCAATTAATTTTTATGTGTGTCGAAAAAAATCTTAAACTTGATCGTCCCATAATATTCTATATCTCTATTGTAAAATGTATTTTTGATATAGACTTTATTATATACGCCATAAACCGCAACATTGGTTCATAATTTATTGATCACATATAGAGCCCACTGCTAAAATATTTTTTTCTCGTTGTAGGGTATTAAAGATTTGGCACAGCTGAATATATGTATGTAGCTCTTTTACTTGATACTCAATTTAAAAACTGGCTTTGATTTTTGTTGTTGCTTCGAATCGTATTTAAAAAAATCAAACTTCGTTAAATAAACTCTACAACAAAATTAAAATGTTATTAACAATCCAGATGGCAAAACAATTGGTAGTGCTCGCTTGTGCTTTGGCATATTTTCAATTGACCCAAAATGCAGTAGCCGACAATGAGGTGGAACATGTGTTTAAGGACAATGAAATAGTTCCTGATGTTTTAAAAGAAGCTCCAAAAAATTGGTTAAAGGTAATTCATACAAAAAAACTGCTTTGTAATGCATACGCATATACTTATGTAAATAGGTGCATACATACATACTCATATATACATAAGTATGTACATATGTATATTATAATTGGTAATGAGGAGCTTTTTATTGGTACATATTATAATTAAATAAATAAATACAAAGATAATAGGTACATTGCACTATTTAATGGTATTAAAAAATTTCATTTAACCGTTTTATGCAAATACAATAAACATTTAAAATTAATTTTATATAAGAAAACATTTAATTGCATTCCACTTTAATTAGTTTCTAATTTACATGCAATTTGATGTATATTATCTAACAAACTGAAAATATTTAAGTTTTAATTCTACAATAATTTTCAGGTGTCGTATGGCAATTATTTGAAGGTTGAAAAAGGCAATGAACTGACACCAACACAGGTAAAGGCGCAACCCCTAGTAGAATGGGAAGCAAAGGATAATGAATACTATACCTTAATAATGACCGATCCTGATGCTCCCAGTCGAAATGAACCCACACTAAGAGAATTTAAACATTGGCTTGTAGCTAATATACCATGCAATTACATCGATCAGGGTGAGGTGGTAGCTGCTTATGTGGGTTCTGGTCCCCCAAAAGGCACTGGTCTTCATCGTTACATTTTTTTGCTATATAAGCAACCAGGAAAACTAAACATTGAAGAGACTCGTGTTGCTAATAATTCACGTCGTGATAGACCCAACTTTAAAGCAGCCAAATTTGCCGAAAAATACAATTTGGGTTGTCCAGTTGCTGGTAATTTCTATCAGGCACAATATGATGATTATGTACCAATTATTCATCAACAATTATCCGAGGATAATTAAATTCAAAACATTAAAATTTTAATTATATAAAAATTTATTCATAATTTTACACAGAAGCAAAAGAAAAAAAATTAAATAAAAATTCAGTTTTCTGCACATTAATAATATCCATAAAAATAGTGTTTTAAAAATTCTCTTTCTCTTACTTTCCAGCTGCTGTAGCCAGGGGATTTCTTAATACCAATATAACAGAATCTCCCCGTAAAAACATTTTAGAAATAAATCTATCCTTGTTAACGGGTTTAACTTTCTTTTTGCCCTTTCCCGTACGTGGTATTTCGGTCCACATTTCTTTAACATTTTCCAAAACCATATTACAGTGGCGATCGAAGGCTTTCACTCTGCCCAAGAGTTTCTTGTTATTTCGACAATTAATTAAAACTTGAGTGTTGTTCTTAACAGATTGTGTGAGTACTGATAAAGGACCTGTATTAAATTCCTCCTCTTCCTGGCGGGCCAATTCTTCGGGAGTCAATTCGGATTTAGGTTTGACAAGAGCCCTTAAAAATTTTTTACATCAAAAAGTTGCCGCAAAAAAGCAAGAAGTAAGGTTAGTTTTTTTATTTTTTAATAAATTTTTTTATTTATTTGCTTGTGTTTATACTTACATGTTGTTATTAAGTATACAAATTAGTCTTTCCAAATATATTTAAAATTAATATTAGGATATTTTTTAGATATTGTTTAAACGTTTATAAAAATTGTACTTTTCTCACAATGTTTGTGATTTTTGCAGTTTCCCTTTTAAATGATTTTCGCCGCTATGACAGTTGGTTGTGTTTTTTTAACTGAGGCTGCCAGACTGTAATTATATTAGCACATTGTCAAATACACAGACACAAAAAGTTCTACAAATTTTTAAAACTGTGGTATTGGGAAGCATTTACACAAAACGTTTTCAGACATGTCTATTTTCTTCATTCTCTTTTGGTAATGCTACCAAAAACCTCTTGTGTTTTCACGATGTTTTCTCAAACATGGTTGTTTACATGTATAATTGTCTTAAATACATCCAGCACTTAATTAACAAGAGGGTATCAACTCAAAATTTTTGTTTTTTCACTTTTTCGACAAAATCAACACGTTATATTCACAAATACCCGCTTACAAATATCGTGCTATTTTGACTACGTTTTGGTAATTCAACGGTTAGTTTTAAAAATGTTTTTCATATGCCTTCAATGTTAAATTTAAAATGTTTTGTTTCTACTGAAAATTTTTAAATTTAAGTCAAAACCCTCTTGTTTATTAAGTGTGATATCCATACATCAGCTAAGCCAATTCAGCGCTTTTCGCGCTAAATCTAGCACATTTTAACTAGGCTCTTTTTTCGTCCTAGCGCCTATTATAAAAACGCGCAGAATTGGCGCGTTTTAAGCTAAGTCAATAAAAATGGTTAAATTCAACATTTTCTTACTTATGTTCTTCAATACCAAAATTTGCCTTAAGTACTAAACAAATATAGGTAAAACTGTATTATTTTGGATTGCGGTCCACAGTTTTGAAAATTATGTTATGGAAATTAAGAGATTATTCAGTGTAATAATTTATTTTAAGGCAAAAATAAGAAATAAAATGTAACTCATTAGATAAAAAAAAAACCCGCATTAGATAAACAAAACTGTTGTTGTAAAAATTAAGGTATAACATAAGCCTGATATTATAATATATACATATTTTTTTATTGACGACGATCAATCTAAACCAAGGACAGGAAAACGTTTTTTTATGTTTTTTAAAAAATATTTATCATTGGTATTCAAAGAATATTTTAAACTGTACAAAAGAAAAAAAATATATATACACATATCTTGTTTGTTTATTTTTTTAATTTCAAAATAATAAATTTTTCATATTTCAAGTTAACATTTTTTTCAAAACAAAAAATTCTTATATCAAGCAACTAAAATTCGTAAACTAGTGAAGAACCCCAACCGTTTTTAGCCCCGTCAAAGAGAGGGATGTTGCAAGTTTATAATGTTCGTCTGTTTTATTTGTGTGTATCTGTGTGTCTGTCAGTTCCATCGTAGTCAAAACGGCTGGAATATTTTGATTTTATTTTGTTTGTTTGAAAGGTGGCGATCGAGAGTGTTTGTAGCTTTATTTGAAGCAACTCGGTACAACCGATTAGCAGTTATCTCCTCCTTTCTAGCTGTATCCTCCTGAATATGTGTGCCCGTGTCACCGTTGCTCCCAAACGCTTATATAGATTTTCATTTAGTTTTTGCTGTTTCAATGATGGCTTTATCTTAAATCTTCTTGTACCCATTAATTCAAAACGCCGGACGAACATTCTATTAATTTATCGCTTACTATAGGTTAAAGTTAAGTGGTAAAAATGGAACACTTTTAATATGGCCAATAAAATCACATCTTTATCTATCAGTAAGTGGTAAAACGGGCTTAAATGTGCATAATAACACTCTATTATTTTCCTGTTATCCTTTTTCTTACAACACATTTTTATTTTATTAAAGTTTTATCATCCGATGAAAAAGTTCGAAATATATTATTTGTAATTTTTTTTTTTTCAAATAAAAAAAACCCAGATTGATATACGTATAAAATTTTTTAATCACAAGTTTTTTTTATTTTTATATAAATAAAAACAAAAAAGATGGTTTTAAAAGTATTAAAATACGATTTTTAAGCAATATTAATATCAAAAACAAACATTTAAAACTTTTGTAGAAAAAGTTTTTTTTCGAAACACAAATAAGTTAAAAAAAATATGGCAACGCTGATCATATCACACTTGTTTTGTTTTAGTTGCAGACTTAACGTTTTGGTACTGCTGCTGTTTTCTGTTAAATATTCTTACTACAAATTAAGTAAAATTAATTAAAATAAGTGCAATAATAAGTGTGCGTAACCTCCACTCATAAATGTCTGACGAAGAGCAGCCGGCAAAGAAATCTAAAATGACAATAAAAACCGCAGCCCCTCAGCAAGAAGACACTAAAGCGGGTATCAAAACATGTGCCCACTGGGTTAAGCGTAAAAAACGCTTTTGTAAGATGTCTGTTGCCAAGGGCAAAGAATATTGTGGAGAACATGAACCAGCCTTAAAAACAGATTTGAATGAGGAAGCCCCCCAAGATTCAGATCGTATTCCTTGTCCTTTGGATAGCAAACATACTGTTTACAAAAAGAACTTAAAAAAACATTTAAAAATTTGTAATGCCCGGCCCCCTGCTGAGCAGCCTGAATACATAGAAAAGGGAATAAATTTGGGTGATGACGAGGGAGAGCAAATGCAGGAGGATTTAAAAAATATAAAACTAAACGACTTGGAAGATGAGGAATTTTATAGAGTTATAAACAAGGTTAAGAAACTCTTTAAAAAATATGTCGAAAATAAAATAGAAAAGCTTGACTGCCGTCATAAATGTATGGATGAAGAGCTGGCTAAAGAAGATTATGGAAAAGAGTCACGTAAACATTTACTACAAGCTGCCGCCTTATTGGGTATATTGGACCACGAACAAAAAATAGAAAACTCGACAAGTTTTGTAGAATTTGGAGCGGGTAAAGGTCAGCTAGCGTATTATTTAGCAAAGTTATTGGAGACAAAACAAAATTCTCAAGTCATTTTGGTAGATCGCATGTCCTTGCGCCATAAAAAAGACAATAAAATAGAAAATCGATCCTTAGTGCAACGTATAAGAGCGGATATAGCAGATTTTTGTATAGACAAATTAAACACCTTAAAAAACTCGCAACATTGTGTAGCAGTTTCCAAGCATTTATGTGGAGGAGCTACAGATTTAACATTGCGTTGTATCGCACAGGCGAAAGAAACGTTAACGGACTTCGTAATGATCGCTTTATGCTGTCATCATCGTTGCGATTGGCGTACATTTGTGGGCAAAGATTTCCTCAAGGAACATCAAATTTCTCAGCGTGAGTTTTTTATTATTACAAAAATGGTTAGTTGGGCCATCTGCGGTACTGGCATGAGCAGAGAACGAAGAAAAGCTTTAGAAGAGAGCGAGTTAACATCGCAGGAGATTGCGGAAATTAATGCTAATCAACGTTTATCCTTGGCTGAACGGGAAAGTATAGGTTTTATGTGTAAACGAGTTTTGGATTATGCTCGTTTGTGTTATTTAAGAAAACATTGTTATGAGGCTGAATTGCATAATTATGTTCCTAAAGAGATTACATTAGAAAATGTGGTTTTGTTGGCGCGAAGGAAAGTAATACCATGAAACATGATCTTCGGCCTTATAATGGGTGTCATTGTCGTAGTCGAAGCCGAGTTGTTTTTTAAATTGGTATAATTGTAGACGATATTAATACGACAAACTTAACATGTATGTATGTATGTGTCTAAAATTTTGCAAAGTTTAAATGAAATCGAAAAAAAATTTAAAACGACTACGACTTCGATCACATCATGGCCCAATTAGTAGGACGGCGTAAAACTACAGCAATGTAACATTAGAAATAATTTACAAATTTTCTTTGTGTTAAAGATGTCAAAAGCAAATGCATTTGTTTATGTAAAAAATGGACAAGATGTCAAAAACATTACATATTTACGTATGTATACACACACTCACATACTCATTCCTTCAATATTCCTGGAAAACAATGAGGGAATAAGACTATTAAAGTATGTAAACCTTATAAATTGTAATTTGACTTAAAATACACATTCGATTTAATATGAAAATTTATAATAAAAATGCTACCCGACATCAGAACAAAATTCCCAGATTCTATTTTGTTAAATATTTTTTAGACTATTCGATTATCGATTTTTATCATATAAGCAAATCCTGCGTGACTAGCCTTACATTCGTACGCCTTTTTTTGGTTAAAATATAAAAATGTTTTTTTAAATGCTAGTTAACACTATAACAGAGTTCGCTAATATTTAACCATGTATTTTTTCATGAATGAGGAATTTAAAACGTGTAATTTTTTCTCACAGCCATGAATAAATTGTGAATTTTACGCCAGTTCATTTATGAGGGTGAGGAAAAATAATTTTTTGCCTTTCTTCAGTCATGAAGAATGAGGAAACAAAAAATTTTCGAAAGGTTCCTCACTAGTAATGTTGTTGTTGCTCGGCAGTATGCATGACCACAGCACGAAATGCCTGTGTGTGCATTTTGTTTTTGTAAAATATTTTTGGTAAAGGCAGCCAGCCAAGGTGTGAGTTGGATTTTTTTTGTAGGCAAATATTATTTAAAAAAAAAACTAAAAGAACTGCACATATTGTCATCTTAAATGCAGAATAATACAACATCACAGTTTACATGAAAATGTAAATGTTAATTAATTTAGATATAAAAGCAATTTTAAATATTTAGGATAAAAATGCGATAACTGATTTATTTTTGAGAACGTAGGAATATTTTATTATTATAAATCTTATGACACATGTATAATTTTTTATTGATTTAAATTTCTAATTAGAAGTGGATTAGACTAAAAGATTTACTTCATTAAATTTAACTATAAATTGATTTTAAAAAGCTAACTTTTCCATTATAAATAAAGTGTATTTTGATCTCCTAATAATGCATTTTCTCAATTGAATTTTCTTTTACAATTAACAAATTTTGTAAATAAAAGTTTGACTCCATATAAGGAATTATTTCAAAAAAAGTTCTGTAGCCCATAATTGCAAGTAAATTTTAATTAGGTGATTTCTGAAAAATTAAAATAAGAAGGAAAGTCCAATTAAGAGTAGTTTTGATAGCAGCCCCATTATTCAAAAAACAAAAATGTTGAAGAAAGTAGTATTGCTCTTAAAAAAAAATATTAGTATGTAATAAAACTGAAAAGAGGGATAAACACAAAATAAACAAAATATAGCTAAACATTTTTTATTCCAGCGCTTTATAAAAATTTTAAAAAGGCAGTTATTCTAAAAATTTAGAATTAATGTCGTTTTGAGGATATTGATTAAGGCCCCCTTGGAAGGATGTGATCCTAACAAAAATACCATATTATTTTAAATAATAGTGGGAAAAATATGTCTTTTGTATTATAAATATTCTATATATTGAAGAAATTTTCTGATCCCATACAGATTGATGATAGGGAAGTTTGATGGTATTGCAATTTATTAAAAAGGATATATAGTACTTTTCGAATATCGTCACATCCATTGCAGGCAAATCGTGGAATATATCGCCAATGTGACTATAAGCCTAATCCCCATGTATGTCCCTATGAGTTCGAATATAATCAATTTATAAAGAAAATAAAAAATTCATATTTATAACGCGACAGCAGGCTTATTGTTCTGTATAAAAAAATAATATTTCATCCATAAAAACTATTTTTTAGAGTGGAGGGCTGATCACAAAAATTAAACAATTTGAGTATTAGGTCCTTTATATGGTTTGTGGCTTGTTTAGAAGTATTTACTGTTTTATTGATTTATTATATTATTTTTGAATCAAATGGTAAAAATGTTGTAAAAAATTTTTATTTATTCCATTTATATTATGTGAGATGAATCGTAAACTAAAAAGATATGACTAGAAGACGGTTGAAAAATTCTTTTGCTCATGTTTCTGCTTGAAACATTTTGTGTGCAGATGAACATGGCATTTCTCGCATTTATAAATTGTGGAACTTTCCATTGACAACGACGATGTTTTCCCTCGGGATTTCCGATTATAACATATTTTCCCTTAATTTTTGGAAGATTTGGTGGTTTATATTCCTTATCGTCAACATCATCATCGTCGGTAGTTTCTTCCCTTTCAGCCAATGAAGGGCTTCTGTCACAGAAATTTTGAGTTCTTTTTGACTCATAGGTCTCTCAGCTTTGTATTTTGCAATGAAACAAAGGCCAATACAATTTCTTTCCACGTTTGTATATTGATTTGGTAGATCTGGATTGCCCTTGTTATAATTATGTAACATGTCTGGCTGACCATACCTGACGTAGTTCCGGGGTTTTTTTTGATGTGGTAGTTGTAGGTACGACGCCCTACACCATGCATATTTATACTTTCTTACTTGATTTTATATATCTACTGCTTACATATAAAATATAAATGCTTTTAAAATTAATTTTTGCCAATTTATAAGGGTTGTCGGCGTTATTGAGTGTAGATTTTGAGCTTTATAATTGAAGAAAATTGAGTGATCAAAAATATGGCTTTCAATCGGACCATCTATATTAATACTTAGAAATTTTATGAACCCCTAATATAATGTTAATTTTTTGTATAACATTAAAAGATCTGAGGTAGAGTAGGATTTGAAAATAATTTTTGTAATAATGATCATCGAAATATATTTTTTTTTTGTATTTATGAAATTATGCAAACATCCAGTTCAATAATCCATTGAAAAAATTAAGTTGAATTAATTTCAATAATTTTTGGTTGGTGGACTTGTTCTAGGATTTGTCCATATCGCACCGGTTCTTCTAAAGAGGGTCAACAAAACATTTACAAGTTTTCACTTTTATCAAGAAAACAATTGAATACTATTCAATTCCCATTGCATTAGAATAAAATTTACTAAACCATTCTTTGACGTTAGTCAAAAAGGTGTTAAGTGGGTAACAGAAAAGTCGCTGGAGTACAACGTTGCGAATAGTTGAGAAAAGTTAAAAATTGCAGTTTCAAAGTGGTTGCAACACAATACGTAGTTGTAGTAGTCGTTGCAGTTGAACTTGAAGCGCAAAGTTCGAAATTTTGAACTTTGTTGCGCTACACTTTCAGGCCTTAAGTAAAATATGCGTTTTGAGTTTTGGATTAAGTTAACCTCAATTTTTTTACTCTTTCGTTTGGTATCAATAACTTAAATCTAGCACATCTGCTTCTTATCGTAATCATTTGCTCTTTAGGAAATAAATCAATTAAATAAGACAATTAAATAATTTTCAATTTAACATTAGGAGAAACTAACTTCTAACTTAAAACTTTTTTGCCTAATATCAAAGAATTATTGTCATATTTTAACTGGTTTTCGCTGCTGTTCTTAAATCGTTCTTTTTTCTATAATAATAAAACAAAACCCTCCAGTTGTAATTACATTCGCATTAACCAAATAGACATTCATTAATAAAAATCATAAAAAACTTGTTTTAAATGAAGTAGTAAACTAAATAGTATTTATATATGTACATACAGAGTGTCAGTTGAATATGACAGCTAATACTTCATAATTGACATATGTAAACAAATATATAAAACGAATGAGTAAATATTTGAAATAAATCAATTTAAATTAAAACAACAAAAATAATAATAATACACTAAAAAGGAAATTAGTTCAGGTCTGAGTATTTTAAATTAGCAAACTGTCAAACTTGTGTTTATTATTTTTTTTTTAGCATAAAACAATTGATTTAATTGGTTTAATAAGCCATTCACTTTGGAATACAATTTCGCAATAGTTGCACTAATTGAACAAAAATCTATTTTGCATTTAATTTTTTAAATGAAACATTTGTGAGGAAATTGTAACAGGGGAGATGATTAATTTTAATTGTTGCCTTAAGACATTGCATGTAGTACAACATACTTGATACTGAGATAAATTGTAGGTGTATTGGCAGACGTCACACCTACTCATTGATCTTGGTCAATATTGCTGTTAATATTCACAGATCCAATAAATTAGTTTTAATTAACATTTATTAACACAAATACTTGCAAAAAAAAAAGTTTTTTTCTGGGTTACCTTTATTGGTAAAAGGTAATATTGTAAAAAAATATAAAATTCTAAAAAAATAAACAAAAAAAAAAAAAACAAAACTGGAGTTGACTCGAAGTTCATGGCTTGGGAATCGGATATCGCTCATTGCAGCTTATTTTTATATCCGATAATTTTAAATGAAAAAATTTAAATATTAAGGCATCAGGGTCTCCATTTGCGAACAACATTTTCAGGGGTACTTTTTTTAAAAAACTTGGTTAAAAAATTTTCGAATTCGTGTAAAGAAGGAACGTTTACAACCAGGAAAGACAATTATCCCCCTGTCACACTTAATAATGTTACACTACCCCAGTCTGATTTGGTTATATTCCTTAGTATACACAGGAATATTTGACTTAATTGGCATCGACATATAGAGACCAAGAAAATTCACTTGCAGTTAATAGCCTCTAGACTTCAGTCGATAATTAGTGAAATATCTAAACTTTGCCTTGACTATATATCTTTGGCGTTAGGCAAAAAGGTCTTAAGTAGGAAACTTAAGAAACTGTATTAGTTATTTAGTGTATTTCATAGACTTTTTTCCTAAAGAGCACATGATTTCGATTAGAAGCAGTTGTATTAAACTCTAGTTATTGAAACAAAACGGAAAAAAACTTAATTAAATCCAATCAAAAGCTCCAAATGCGTTTTTTTGACTTAACACCTTTTTGCCTAATAATCGAAACCGATTTGAACATATGGTATCCAATTATGGGGAACGGCTAGCAATTCCAGTATTGAGTTTATAAGAAGATCATAGGGATTTAGAGATTCAAATAGTAAAAAATGAATTAGGCAAAGTCCATGGAAAGTATATTATAAAACTAGACAATCATCCAAAAATAAATATTAAAGTATGTATGTATATAAAAAAAATAATTAACCTTATTCGAGGTCTTAGCATGTTATAAATGATTGAATGAAGTTGAGAAAATGTTTTATTATGAGAAAAATCTAAAACTATTAATGCTAGGAATTTTTTAAAACACGCTTCAATTACCCACAATGCCGTCGTAAACGTATTTTGTTTTCTCTTGAAAAAAATATTAAAAATTTTAAAATTTATTGAAATTATTGTTTATTTTTCTATCCTTTTATTTTGTTATCAAATATTCAATTCTAAAACACAAAAATAATTTCATTTAATATTTTTAATTTTCCTTTTCTATGACAATACGGTCGTAACCGGCGTATGATAAAGAATTAGATCTATGTATGTCGACGTACGACGTAGATACGCTTTTACGTTTGCGCCTTTGTGTGCCTTTACATAAAATATTAAAAATATTAATATTATACGAGTAAATATTACAAAAAAATCCAGCCAATTGTAGGGGAATGTAAGAAAGAAAAATTCACTGTTTATTGTTGTGGCTTTGTTGAAGCTTTGATATTGTTTGAAATGTGTTTTAAATTCTTATTCACTTTATGGTCTTATTTGTATATTTTAAGCTTTTCTAAAGTCTTTGGATTTCCTGACGAGCTGGCCTAAGCAACCAGCGAAATGCGCATAGAAACCAGCTTTCCCACAACAATAAATTTCAATGTTCTAATTATAAATAAAAATTGGGAGTTTAGCACATCATTAATAAATGAATTAATTAATAATAAATTTTGTATTCCCGAAAATAACTATTGATTATTATACGTTTTAATTTGAAAACGTATCTACAGCGTACGCTACTACGTTCATAGTGCAATTGTGTTCCTATGGTAAGTTTAATTTTTTTAACCTTTTAAATATTAACTTATTAATTTTTAACAAATTTTTTTTAAAACAAAATTTCAATTAAAAAAAAAAAGTGTTAAAAATTAAAGAAAAAAAAATCCCTAAAGAAGCTTTCCATTGAGATAGCAAAATATCGGATAACTTATAAATATTTTTTATTAAACTGATCTTGAGCTTGGAGAATTTATTAAGAGGAACGATTTTAGGATATTTAAATGTAAATATTTCTAAAGTCTTTGGACAAAGGTTTACTGACGATTTGGCCTAAGCAACCAGTGAAATGCGCATAGAAACTAGCTTTCCTTCAACAATAAATTTCAGTGTATTTAACAAAAGTAAAAATTGGGAATTTAGCACGTCATAGAGAAATCTTATTAATAATGAATTTTGTATTCCCAAAAATAACTTTTGCAATTGTGTCTTAATACTAGCAGTTTTCACCCTTTGTATTAATAGTACAACTCTGTTATATATAATACGATTTTATACTTCAAAACGTGTTTTATTCTGGTAAATTCAACTGTTTTATTCTGGTAAATTCACACACTTTGTTAACTACTGCTTTTTGTGGGATTTTTCAACCACAGCGTAGTATATTTTAGTCTAATACATTTTGTTGTTGCAGTGTTGTAAATGTTAGTATTTTTACTAAAATTATAAGATTAACAAGGTCTACAAGGGACTTTACTATCAAGGGTGAATTCCGCTACTGATATATTTAAAAAAAATCTAAACCAGATTCCAAACAAGTGCTTGAATGTTATCCAATAGCAGAAATTTAGAATTTTTTAATTCAAAGTCAAGAGTTTCAAAACAGAAAAAAATGAGCGACTTAGTTTTAATATCTATAACAGATCCCAATATATTCCCTTTACCGGGAATAGAAAATTTTGAGAAATAGGAACCTTACAAAGAAAAACTGTTTTAAAAGAAATTCTATGATAAATTGTCTTTCGTTAATTTTTGCGTAAATTAAAGAACACAATAATTTACGAACGACGAAATTCAGCAATCAATTTTAAATGTGTTATTATATTGATAAAAAAGATTAAGAAACTTACCTTAATTTGTTAAAGCAGGCTATATGAAATTTATTACTAACACTCTTTTAAAACAATTATTATAATCAATTATTATTTATTTATTAAATTATTATGTTCTTATTGGCTATATGCATCGTTTCTGTTACAAGAATATCTGTTCGATTCTAAGAAGAGTAATGACTGTTTTCGTTACCGCCAGCTGTATCCGTTTAAACCGTTCACGTAATCCATTAGTGCGCTATCGTTATGTTGCATTCGCGATGTTACCGTTAACCGCTCCCGTAATCCATTGCATGTCGTTATTTCGCTTTCGTGGCGTTACCGTTAACCGCTCCCGTAATCCACTGTGTATCGTTATTTCGCTTTCGTGTCGATACCGTCAAACATTTACCAAACCCGTAATCCATTGCATTTTTCTTTCGTGACGCTACCGTTAACAGTACTTGCATTGCTTACGTTACGTTTCGTTATGATTCATAAAACCGCCATTAAAATTATCATTTAAATTATCATCAAAATTTCTAAAAATTTTGTTTTTGTTTTAAATGTAGTTGTACGAACGAAAGAATTCTTTCGTACATCGGAAAAAGGCAGTAAAACTATTTGTTATATTATATAAAATTAAAAATGTTATCCATGGCAATTTTACATTTTGATTTCAATTTTTAGTACATACTAGCGGTTTTCACCCTTTGTACTAAGCATACAACTCTGTTTTATTTTTTTGTATGAACTGTAAATTAATGAATCTGCTGAGTGAGATAAAGTTTCGTCAACTGTTTTGTTCTGGTAAATTGAACACACTTGTTTACTACAGCCTTTTGTCGGATTTTTCAACCACAGTGTAGTAAATTTTAATCTTATACATTTAATTGTTGCAGTGCTGTTAAAGTTATTACTTTAAATAAATTAATCAGATTAACAAAGTCTACAAAGGGCTTTACTATCAAGGATCAAACCGGTACTATTTAATGAGATTTACACAGAAATTTTAGTCTTATACATTTAATTGTTGCAGTGTTGTTAAAGTTATTACTATAAATAAGTTTATCAGATAAAAAAAGTCTACACAGGGCTTTACTATCAATGGTGAAAACCGCTACTATTTAAAGTGATTTACACAGAAATGTTAATACTAGTATTATTTATAAAATAAAAAAATTTCATTTAAATTATGAAGAAACATCTAAAAAATTAAATAATTTTTAATTCAGAAAGGAGTTTAACAAGATGAATTAAATTTAACTTTTTTGACGATTTTCATTATTAACTGAATCAGGGCTCAAACTCGTGTCGAATTACAGAAAATTTCGATCTACCAAGAAAATACCATAAGTTAAAAGATTGATATTTGACTATAGACTGCCAGCCGTCGCAGTAGCGGAAAGAGTTAAACTGCATAGAATTCTGACGATGAGAATGGGGTCGTTCCCGAATGATGTAAGTTCGACCTGAGTTCGAGCCTTGATTCCGTTAAGAATGAAAATTGTCAATAAATTTTAATTCATTTCATGTTGTAAAGTCCCTTCCTTAATTAAAAATATTTTAATGAAATTAAAATTTGATGAATTGGATTAAAAAACCATGAACTATCAATAAAAAACCACAAACTTATTGTTATGAATTAACTTATTAAATTTGTCTGTAAAAATTTTGGAAATTTTAAAACAAGATTTTTGACTTTTTGACGAATTAATTGAAATATTATTGACCCTTTGTTACATAAGCATAAAAATATCGGTTAACAGCAACCAGTTGAAAAAAGGCACTTTGCAGTTTCTAGGTCTTAGGTTTTTAAACTACACTTTAACGTTCAGCTCTTTTAATGATACATATGTACATATATGTAAATTAAATTGAATAAATTTTTTAGAAAGTCTAATGGCGATTTCTTTTCTGAGAAAAATGTTGCATAAATGGTACATGCTCTACACAAAAGAGATAGAGCATGTACCATTTATGCAACATATTTCTCAGAAAAGAAATCGCCATAAGAAAGTAAAAACTAAACAAATTTTAAACTGTTTTGGTTTCAATGTAAGAAATAAATATCTCTAATTTATGGCAACAATAAAAAATAGTTTAATTTATATGTCATATGTTCAAATTGACTCACTTATCAAACTTGTGGAGATGGATCCAACAATTTTATATAGTCTAAAATTTCGACTATACCTCTGTCACAATCATGCAAAGATTTATTTGGTTGAACTACCTATTAGTTTAAGAAAAAAGCAGACTAATTTTTAACTTTCAGAAAATAATCACGTTTCCTAAGTTTTAGTTATCACGTAAATTCGACGCTTAAATGCCGCCGTCACGAATATAAAACCGATTTTGATTGAATATCTGTTCATATATATATTGTTCTTTTTTTTACCGTTTCCGTAGCCAATTTTGCTTCTTTCTAATATTTATTTATTATTTAATTTATTTTTTAATTTTGTGGTAATAAGCTCGCCTAAAATATAAAAGGATCTAGTAAAATTTACTATTTTTTTTTTAAATAAGAACCACTTATTCTTTTATTTGCCTGCAAGAACAAACCCTTTTGGGTTATCAACATTTTTAATTTTCTTTTACTTAAACACATACTCACAAACAACACTCACACTTTATATTACAAATAATCGACCACGACTATTATTAAAAACGACGAACGTGCTCCTACGATACGATGCGAGCCGACGAAACAATTAATGACCGATTATAAAAATTTGCAAAATTCCTTTTCAATAATGCACTTTATAATGGCTATTTTTATAATTAACTATTTAATTAATTATTTAGCAAACATACATACTAAGTATGTTTGTATAATTTAATTATATATTTTAAACACTTTTAAACAAAATGAATTAAAATAAATTATGGCGTAATCGATCAACACGCGACTGTTATTGACAATAAATGTAGACTAAAGGGAGGATAGAAAAAGCGTGACATTAATAGAAGATCTCTCTTAGATGTTGTTCTAATGACATACCTATGTACATATTGATGATAAATTGCATAACACAGTACAACATTTTTCAGTTAATTGATTGCCAACTCAATTCTGTGAACTGTATGTGAAATTAGACCCAAAAGGAAGAATTTCTGCATCATTCGTTTTGTCTTCTTACCTGCGATTTGAAGTTAGTATCGATTTGAAGTTAGTACTATCGTATAGGGGAATTTATCACGTTTTAGGCCCTGTTGTTTGACATAGCTCGACAACCACTAATTAAAAATTAAGAATTACAATTCCCTTAATCTGTTCATATATTGTTTTCCTATACAAGTAACACTTTCGAAGTTAAAAATTAATGTATGAAGGGAAAAAATTATTTTTTGCCTAAAAATTTAAATTTTTTTTTTTAAAAATACATAAAAAATGCAAAATGGAAAAAAGTTTCAAGTCTAGTTATTTTTTCGCAAAGTCACATAACCTATGAGCAAAATGAGACAAAGATCATAAAAATCGATGCACGCGTTTCGCTTTTATTCGCAATTGAGTAAATGTATGAATTTCAAAAATTTGCTCGAGATATGCACAACATTATTTGGAGAAAACATTGACACCTTTTTCATGATTCTGAGAATTAAAAAAAAAGGAATAAACAAAAGGTTATTTGATTTTTATGATTGCGGTAATAAATGTACGTGGACAATTAAACGGAAAGTGGACCTTTTTATTATTTGGGTTTTTCCGGTGGCTACCTATATGATTTTTTTACAGAAATTGCACCCACATTTAAGGGTGGTCATTATTTGGAAAGTTTTGCACAGTTTGAAACGTACAAGTGCTGAATCAGGTATATAGCCAGCCGCCCTTAAAATATGCGCCCATTTATAAGTACCTGGCAGTAAAATATTCAAAAATACGTAGTATTTATAGGTGTGCATTGATCGATTTTTGGCATTCAGCCAGTGCCGACGAACGCGAACAGTAAAAGTGATTTTTCTCCAGTTTTTTAAAAGTGAATAACAACAAAACATAAAATATATCAATATGGAAAACAACAAGTGCCCATATTTGGATGAATATTGTTACGTTTGTGGTCATATCGTCCGAAAAATACAGAAAAAAGATCGAAAAAATTTGTTTACTGAGCAATTCAAAACCGCGTATTGTAATTATTTCGATGAAGCAGATTTAAGTGGTGCAAATTTTACGCCGAACACAGTGTGCAACAGTTGTTATACTACCCTTCTAAAATGGATTCACGGAAAAAGTAGAAAGTTATCTTTTATGAAGCCAGTAATTTGGGTGGAAGACACAACTGGACATGATGAATCCAGGTGCTATGCATGCATAAATTTTCGTCCTGGATTAAACAGACAACAATTGAAAACAAAAGTATACACTGCTGCATTTACTGCCACACTTCCAGTGCAACGCCCTGCTGATACCGATGCACCTAAACCTCCGAGTGCGGATACTGTGTCCCTGCTAGCCGAAACCGTTTTCACCAATCCGACCGATTTGGATGATGCTGATTGGATACCCGATATTGAAAATAGTGCACCACAACCGCTACCACAAATCGAAATGGATTACATTGTGGCCAAGCTGGGACTATCACAACACGACTCCGAATGGCTGACATCATTTTTGAAGAGAAGAAAACTCACACAGCAAAATGTCAGCGCAACATCATACCGACAACGCCAAGCTGATTTTCAGAAATTTTATTCCGTTGACGAAGCAAATACGTTCACGTACTGCCATGATATCCCAGGTTTAGTGAAAAAATTGGGAATGGATTATATCGCTGGCGACTGGCGTTTATTTATCGATGGTTCAGTAACTAGTTTGAAGGCTGTGCTGCTGCACAAAAAAAATAAAAAACCATGCATTCCATTGGGATTCAGCACAACTATGAAGGAAACGTATGAAGCATTGGGCGAAATTTTGAAGAAAATCAAATACGATGAACACAAATGGAACATTTGTTGCGATCTGAAGGTGGTCAACATAATACAAGGGATTATAGAAAAGGGCGGATATCCAAAATACTTCTGCTTCCTTTGTAATTGGGATTCACGATACAAAGGAAATCAATATCAATGTAAAGATTGGAAAGGAAGAACTCCCGAGCTCAACAAACAATTAAAATTACGCAATGAACCTATGATAAAGGACTTGGATGATATTTTGTTGCCACCGCTCCACATGAAACTGGGAATAGCTGGGAAATTCGTTGAAGTGGTGGTCAAAAAAGTTAACGGCGCCTTTGACTGTTTGAAATCCATCTTTCCGAAACTCAGTGATGAGAAAATTAAAAACGGTACGTATCGTACTCTGTATTTCAATATTGTCATATCTAAATTTGTTAATTTCTATACATTCGCATTACCAATAATTTTTTCGTTTTTCTTATGTATTTAAAACAGGTATTCTCAATGGACCTGATATTCGGAAATTGATCAAAAGTGATTCTTTCACACATTTGCTTTCAGAGCATCACGACCACCAACATGCATGGAACGCATTGAAAGAAGTAATAGAAGGCGTTCTAGGAAAGAACCGTGTCCAGCGAGAAGAGATACAGCAACGAGTGGACAGGTTGCTGTTTTATTTCGAAAAAATCGGTGCATCCATGACGCTGAAATTGCATTTCTTGCACCACCACCTCGATACTTTTTTGGCACAATCACCTCAGGAATCAGACGAACAAGGAGAGAGGTTCCACCATGCCATTTGAAAAGCGGTTCAAAAGCAAAAAATTGGATGCAATGCTTGCGGAGGTTTGTTGGTGGAGTTCCACAATTATGCAGTTTGAAGAAAGCACCGAAGATGAAGACATTGAAATTGGTGGACACAGTGAAAGAAACACGCCCTTGAATAGTATGTGTATCTAGGATGACGATACAGACTCAGACCATGAATATGAACAACCTACGAAGAAAACAAGATCATCAGAACCACAAGCGTCAACTTCTACAAGGATGGATATTGCCAATAATTGAAAAAATGTTCTAAATTTTGTTTTTATGCATATTATAATTGCGTATTAATTGCATATTATTTTATTTTCATTAAGTTTTTATAAATAAAGTTTTTTTTTGCATGATAATTTTTTAATTTATATTTTTGTTTTTATTTTAAGGGTGGTGGCTATAACTGATTTTTGAAATTCATACCTTTACTCAATTGCGAATAAAAGCGAAACGCGTGCATCGATTTTTATGATCTTTGTCTCATTTTGCTCATAGGTTATGTGACTTTGCGAAAAAATAACTAGACTTGAAACTTTTTTCCATTTTGGATTTTTTATGTATTTTTAAAAAAAAAATTTAAATTTTTAGGCAGAAAATAATTTTTTCCCTTCATACATTCATTTTTAACTTCGAAAGTGTTACTTGTATAGGAAAACAATATATGAACAGATTAAGGGAATTGTAATTCTTAATTTTTTAAAATTTATTTCAACTAAATTGGGCTAGGGGTTGTCGAGCTATGTCAAACAACAGGGCCTAAAACGTGATAAATTCCCCTATACGATAGTACTAACTTCAAATCGATACTAACTTCAAATCGCAGGTAAGAAGACAAAACGAATGATGCAGAAATTCTTCTTTTTGGGTCTAATTTCACATACAGTTCACAGAATTGAGTTGGCAAATCATGTGTTGTACTGTGTAATTAAAAGAGATACAAAAAAGAGAATAGGTTTGCTTTATTTAAGATGGAGTCAAAAAAGGAATTTAATTAATTACACTGTGCTAGTTGAAAAAACAGACCAGGCGGGCACCTAGCGTTTTAACCTAATTCGGGCACGCTGAATCCACTTGTGCTTACCGTTTTTTTGGGTTAGCTCTTGTTTTCAAGATATACCGTTATTTCGAAAATGCAGGAGTCGGCACTACATAAACATACATATGCATTCGCGTAACTCAAAAACGGTTTCGTTAATGGAAATGACTAAAAAAACCAAAATTCCGCAATAAAATTATCTTTAAGCAATGGTTAACTTTATTGATGTAGATGAAAAATAAAGTGTGGTTGGTCATATATTTGACCCATCTAGGAATATCCTACGCGCTGCAGGGGGGTAAAATTTAAGAATTTTATTACACTGCCATATTTGTGTGAAATTCTTAAATTTGGCCCTGCAGCGCGTAGGCTGCTCCTAGATGGGTCAATTGTATGGCCAACCACACTTTATTTTAAAAGTGGATGAAGTCCGTAATTTGTGATGGCTTTATGACAATTTCGATTCTAAAATATTCTAAAAACAAAACAAAAACAATTTTGATAAAAATATGTGATTAAAATCGAATTTATCGAATCGAATTTGTATGAAAAGTTAATCAATTTTTCTTCGTAGAAATACAATTAATATTCCACAAGTATAACATTTAATGTTTTATATATATATATATATATTTGGTTCACAAAATTGCAATTTTATTATTACAAATAATAAAACAGGTTTGTAAAAGTTTATGAAATGGATTTTCAATGAAAATTTGCCTAATAAACCGTTTATGGACTTGTTTAACTTTTTTTTATAACTAAGGCGGTTTATATTACTATTTTAAATTACTTTCAGGAAAATAGATAATGTATTTCTAAAGTTTTCGATAAACTTTTGAAAACGGTTCAAAAAAAATTGGCCATTTTTATTTTGCTAGTCCTGGATTAAACGATTCCCATTAATAGGAGTTTTTATAAAAGTTTTCTATTCTTAAGAAATTTAAAAAACTTATGATTTTTACAAATAATTTTGAAGAATATATAAAAAATTTACTATTTATAGGAAATTTGGAGGAATTTACATTTAAAAGATATTTAAAAAAATTATTACAAAAAAGATATTTTATAAAAATTTACTATTTAGGGAAAATTTTGTAACTTTGTTATAGAAATTTTTAAAAAAATTTATTTGAATAAAAATTTATAGAAATTTTACAAAAACTAGAAAATTTTAGAAAAATTTAATAGACATAATTTACTTTTTGGCATAAATTTAAAAAACGAATTTCCGGGAATACAAAATTTATTATTAATAAGATTTCTTAATGACTGATAGAAATTAGCTTTCCCTCAACAATACATTTCAGTGTTTTTATCAAAAATAAAAATTGGGAATTAAAAACGAACTATTTATGAATTTTCAAAAATTTTCTTTGAAAAAATATGGTACTATTTAAAAGAACTTTTGTAATAAACAACTATTTAGAAACAAAATATACACAGAAAAATTCAAAATTGTCTATAATCACCAAATTCATTCCAAATTCATAATATCAAGTTGTTGATTTTGCACCTATTACCAAAATGATTATATTGATTACAAAAAATTGTACAATTGTGAATATTTTTTTCAATAAATGATATTTTCAATTATAATTGAAAATATTATCAAAAAAACTGTGCCATTTCAAACAATGTGTTAATTTGTTTAATTAAATATTGAAAATTCCCAACAACAATTCTACAAGTTTAAATTATTTTAGATATTGGGAATTATTTCTTTTTCATAAGCAACTTTATTGTATTCAACATTTTTTATTTTTTCGAATTTATTCTATGAGTTAAATTTCAGTTATGTATTTAATAAAGCTTTTTGTAATAGCTCTATTCCTTAAATTTTTTAGAAATGACTTTATACACTACCAGACTATACATAAAATACATAAAATACATAACTGAAATTTAACTCATAGAATAAATTCGAAAAAATAAAAAATGTTAAATTATTTTATTTTAAACGAAAATATCAATTAATATTTTTTGATATTTAATTAATATTTTTATTAAAAATTTATTTTAAAACAACTTAAATGTAAATTAAATCAAAATTATATTTTTAATTTTCTTTCAACTAAATACTTTTTAATCCATTTTTTTAATTGATAAAAAACTTTTTGCCGTGTACATATTGGGTCCTGAAAACTTAAAAGTTTAAAAGTCTTACGAGGCTAATTAAAAATATGCGTAAGTAAAAATTATTTGAATTTTACTTTTTCCCAACCATAAAATATTCTACCGCCAGTAAAATTCATAAACTCGAATTAAAAGTATTATTTAAAAATGCATCGAAAACAGCTAAAATTGCACATAGGGTTTTAAAAAAGTTCAATAATAATTTGAAATTCTTAAAACAAATTTAAAAAGGTATTAATTAAAATTTTGTTTTTACCTCTCCCTGCCAAAAGAGAAATTTTTGAAAAATAACAGTGTTAAACTTTTTCTTAGCGGGTTGGTATTTAAAATATGGCAACACTTTTACACATCAATTAAACAATAAAATTTTCTACGACAGATTCATAAAATCGATTTGAATATGTTTTAAAAGGAGTCGCAAGGTTGAAATAAAATCGTCAAAGGATTTTTCCAATTTTCACTGAATTTATGCAACCATGAAGTGAAATTAAAATCCAAAAGTCTTTGGATTTAGACATAAACGGAAAGACTTAACTACTAAAACCTATGGTTATTATTATTTTATATAAAAGTAACTTTTTAGCACAAGTAAGAACAAAATTTCATACATATCTATTTTGTTTTTTATTAAAATTCTAAAAAGGCCGGATTCACAATATAAGCAGAATTTTCACTGGGTAAAGGCAACACTTTTGGTTACAAACGCGATCATTTTCAAAAGGAAGAAGTATTTGCAATTAATGCTGCGATCAGTATTATGTATGTATAAATTATTATTTTCAAAACATTTGGCTTGAAATCAATTATTTTAAAAAATCTTTTATATCTGTTCATTTTACCTCATGGAATTTTTAATTGTATTATCTAAAGTTTGTATTCAACGAAGACATAAATATGTCATAAGAGCAAATGTAACGGCTAATATTCTTGTTAGTATGTATGTATTGTAAATTATTTATTACCGTAAACGCCTAACAAGTTAACATTTCAACAATGTGTTAAACAATCAGGTACAAACGAAGTTTTTTGTTAAGAAAAAAGAAAATAAAGACTAACTTTATAACTTCTAGCAGAAATGGTCAACGGTGAGCAACTGAATGAACTCACATCTTTAAGTCTAACCCTAAAATTATATTACTGGTGCAACAAAGTAAAACCTTCCATTCCAAAAACCAGCGACATTACCATCAAACTACGGCCTATCTTCTCTAACTACTTATTTAGGTGCAACCTCAAGTGTCTACACACAGTCCACTATTCATCATTTAAGACTTAATAAACTAAACTCTGAATAAGCCCTGGCTTACCTTATTCTACGTTGTTAAGATACATATGGTTAACATTTTCATTCAAAATTAAAAAAAATGTCTTTAACTTCATTTAAATAAAGTGAAATTAGACTAAATTTTTAAACAAAACTTCACCTACATTTTTGTATTTAAAATGGGAATAAAATTATAACATTGCGAATTAGGATTAAATGTTCAAAAATAATTCAATAAATCATTTTAATATAAAAATCTTTTAAAAACGGAAAAATTGTATAGAATTAAATTGACACTTGATTAAAAGAATGATGAAAGCAAATTCTTAATAAGATTTAAAATTTAATAACAAAAAAAATTTACTATGTATTTTTTCAAGAATTTAATAACCTTTTTAAATTTAAAAAAAAGCTTTAACTTTAAAATTATATTCTATAACAATTACAAATTAAATGATCTATTTTAAGAAGCTTCAATTCCTCAAATTTCCTGAGGCCTTAAATTAGCAACTAACATGTTAATAAAAGGGCTGTTTTTATAAATTAAATAGCAAACAACCAAAAGTTCAATGGCCTAAGTTATAAAACATAAAGCACGTCAATAAAGGGCTTATGAAACGGATTTTCATACAAAATCCGTTTCATTAACCCTTTTGTATGAAAATCCGTTTCATAAGCCCTTTATTAACTTGCTTTATTTTTTACAACTTATGCCGCAAATCTTTAAATAGAAATCTATTAAACCACAACTAAATATTTGTTTATTAAATTCCCAAACCTATCCAATCTTTAATCCATTATTCATGTTATCTACGATTATTCATTTTGTGTGGAAATACTAAAACAAAACTGCAAACACGAATATCGACTATAATTTGCCATCTCTAATTTCGTTTAACAATCACACACGATTGCAAAAACAAATTTCCATATAGATACACACCTTAAAATCATGTCACAGGAATTTTGCAAATTTTTATTTCCCATATTTAACACATTAAAAAACAATTTCTTTAACAATTAAACACTTCTTATCACTTATTAAATATAAAATTATATTCTTTTCTACTTTTTAACACAATTTAATTATATTTAATAAACTTTTTTCTGCATTTACGACTGCGTGCTAAACTTCCACGTCCGATCACGGCGACTGTTTCCTATTAGACTGAATAAGAGAGGAAAAGGAATTGGCAACTGCAAGGCGAATTGCAATGAAGTATAGAGCTGCCACTACGTTTGGAATTAATATAGTTTAGATGATGTGTTAAAATTATAGAGGATGTTATATATAAAATAGAATGATAAAAATTAATGTTAAATAAAGTCTTAATTTTTTTGAAATTTATACAGACACCAGGATTTTGAAGTGAATAAAGATATTTATAGGAGTTTTTTCGAAGAGGTATTTAAAAAAACAATAAGCAGAATTTTTGTACTTTAGGGCAAATTTTTTTTGTGTTTTATGCTGGGTACACACTATGAATGCATTTACTCAATCTAGCAAATTTTATCAATTTTCATTCATTATAGATTTCATCAACATCAATACGTTTTTATATTTTCAGATAACATTGATGTAGATTGCACTGTCTGTACCGAGCATTAGGTACTTTAAAGCGGGGTACACACTATTGGACTCGAGTGACAGTCAAAAAATCTCTCAGTCAACAATCAAACACAAATTAGTTTGTGAAAATAAGCGGTCACACTATCGAGCAAGCGAAAATTTGAGGAAATGTTGTCCTTAATGTTCGATAGTGTGTACCCCGCTTAAAAAGAGCTCAGTTGGCATCACTGGTTTGATAAATAATTTTTTGAGCAACAATAAAATGGTTGTGGCTTCATTCTGGAGGGCTGATTAATCCATAATATGGTTGTCTATGACAATAATATGGTTAAAGTAATATGTTTTGGATCATAATAAAATTCATTTAATTCAAAAACTATAAGTAATGCAATAAAATGTTGAATATTTTTCGTAACGTTTATTATCCTGATGAACAAGTTTTCTTTTAATGGCTTTTTTTATATAAGAACCGACAATTTTATACATTTTGTAAACTTAAAGGCCTTAACATAAATCAATTTCTGTTTTTACAAGAAATAGAACTTAACTCCTTTTTAATTCATAAACTATAGATTATATCGCTCATTTGCTGCACCATCGTCATAACTCATAACTATTAGTTTTACATAAAAACAACTTTGAAGTCTTAAATTTACAATATCTGTATAATAAATATTAACAATATTTATTCTTCATAAGAATGATCTACTACACGCAAAGAAAAAACATGATTAAGGAATGTTCACTACGACCATTTTTATTCATATTTACCTAATATGTTTACCGTAATAAATTTATTATAGTCATAATATAACCTTGAAAATTGTTATTTGTCCCTAACATTTTTAAATTCGCTATAATAATATTATATGGTCTTTTACACATAAAAAGTTACTCTGATCTAGCTAACATTTTAAATTATTTAATATGTTTGTTACTATAATATATATATTTTCAACTATACAATTTAAATCATAATATTGCTGCACACAAAAGGTATTTTTAATATCATAATTTTTGTTTGCTTTAAAGTACATTCTCTTAATGAGCAAACATTTATTGTCGAAACAACAGTCGAAACCAACCATCCGCGAGCGTTAGTTATGCCATGCTGCCTTGCAAAATTAACGATATAAATTATTATGCATTTATTGAAACCGGTAAGTTATTTATATATAATTATAAAAATATATAAATAAGCAATTACTTTGTCTTTATTGCAGCCAAAGAACCTACAACACTGAAACCAGCATAGAAATTTTGGAACAAGATGTTGTCATTAGCGCCGTTTTTTTTTCAATAACTGTTCAACAGCATATTTATATAGTATATTTCATAAAAGAAATAAAAGGTAAGTTTAATTTGACTTTATCTTAACAAATCTCAAGTGCGCGGATACAAAAAATGAAAAGTGTTAATGCATGCCGAAGTAAGGCTAAATAGATCTCCTTTTTTTGGATAAATTTATACCACAAAATATAATTTATAATTTATAAATAGACACACACATATAAATGTATGTATTTAATTTTATTTTTAAATATAAAATATGTATATCTTATTTATTAATATATTCTGTATATTTGTAATAAAACATAAATTTTTGAAATTAATTTTTTTATTGTTTTTATTGCGAGAATGTTGAAATAAACATTTTGTATGGGGTTGGAAAATAAAGAAACATGGTGTGGTGACATTATTCTCAAGTAAAATTATTATAAATTTGTAAAGTATATAAAACACACATGTCACCACACATGGTTTGAAAGATCGTTTGCGTTGTTCTTCTGAACATAATAATATGTTTGAGACAATAATTAGCTAAAAACATTCTGTCTGAACATATATTGTTGCTGAAGTCGTGTTTGACACAATCATAACCACAAACATTAATGATAGTTTGCGATTGTGATTGTATCAATCATGTTTTTTCTTTGCGTGTATGCATTAGTGATATAAAGTAAAAATTTGCGATTTTTGACTTAGTTATTGTTGCAGCGATTGAACAATAGATGTAGCTACGTAGAGCGCCCAGCTGACGAAAAAAATTAAAGAATTATAGATCAAAAGTTATTTTCGGGAATTAAATATTTATTTTTAATTAATTCATTTATTAATGATGTGCTAATAATCCCAATCTTTATTTATGATTAAAACACTTAAATTTATTGTTGTGGGAAAACTGGTTTCTATGCGCATTTAGCTGGTTGCTTATGCCAGCTCGTCAGGAAACTTTGAGTGTTTTAATCATAATAAATTTTTATTTATGTTTATTTATAATACAAATATATATCTACATATAATATCAAAAAAGTCCTAACTTACATTGAAAAAATTTTAAAGAAGAAGCAAAAACTCTACATGGAAAAATTACCTTAATTTTTTAAACAACAGCTGATCTCTTATTAAAACAACAAATGCAAACTAACTGTTGAAAATCAAAAATAAAAATACTTAACTTTCTTATATTGCCTTTGTTATTTATTATTTGTCGAAAGACGCTTGCACTTAAGCCTTTTAGAAATTCGTTAATAAAAACAAAATTATATAATTGCAGAAATATAAAATTTTCAAAAAGCAAAATACATTCAAAATATGGTGCATAATAATCGATCAAAAATTCGATTTTGAATTTTTTCTGTAACTTAGGGCCTTTTTGAAATCATATGACGATATGAACGATATATAGTTTGTATATTCAAAGGATATATCAAATATGCACATATATTACATATATACATACATACACATGTACATTGCCTTAAAATACATAAGTATGTTAAACAATAACACTGTAATAGGTTGCAAAATAAGCTTAACCCGTAAATAAATTAAAATTTAAGGGATAAAAGCCAAAATAATAAAAAAATGCATTTATAATAATTAAATTGAAAAAATTATGTCCTTTAAAAGTTTTTAAAAAATAAAATGCCGTAGAAATACGGCTCCATATTCGATGCATAAGGTATCTAATACTTAGAGTTTAATTGACCAAATTTGTTTTATAAATACAAGTGCGTGGAGAATAGTAAATTAAACTAGCCTTAATTATCTATTTGAAACTTTTATACACGTATTTCGTATAGAAAAAGCTAAATGCATTGTTAAAAAAGCTGAAAAAAGATAATGAACAAAAAACTAGATCAAGCTCGAAACAAAGTATATATGGCAACACTGGTTCCGTGGCCCAATCTCTTTCGCCGTTTTTCAAGCGAATTCAGTATAACTACTAAATTCGCTTCGCGCCTTTTTACTTTTTAGATCAGGGATGGAAAACATAATATAATTAGACTTAATACTTTGTTATACCTTTTACGGACTTTTTCACAATATAAAACTAAACTAATTTTACAAGAAAATTAACAAACTTTCGGTTAGGTTAACAATCACTTTTTAAGCAACGGTTACGATTATCTGTTCCACCATCTTCCGGTTACTGTTTGTTTACGAAAAAGTGTATAATGAGAAACATAAAACTGATATTTAATATATTTTTTTTTTATTTTAAAATTATGAATTAAAAAGTATTTTCTTTCAGTCTACGCAACCTATAAATATAATAGGATGCTGGACCTAATTAACTCTTATATATTTGTACACTTGTGAAAGTGTGTTTTTGTCCAAAGTACCATGTAATGGCGACAAAGGTTTATTTAATAGTATATCAACTTTTTTATTTTTAATGGTGGTAAATTCTTACTGAGTAACAAAAGTGGATTTGTAAAAAGTCATTTATTTCTCATTTTACACATTTTAAATAAAAAAATTATTCAAAATACATTTTTTTCTGCTATTTTTCTATTTTGCCGATATTATTTATTTATTAAAAACTTACCCAGGATTTTTTATTCGGTTATATTTAATAACAACTTCTCCGTTAAATAGTTTCGGGTACGTGTTAATCGTAAATTGTGCAAAGCAAATATTACTAGCTAACGGTTAATGTTTCGATTAAAATTTAATCACATATTGTGAAAAGGGCCGTAAGTTGCATTATCTATTCTGTTGCACACGTCAAGTCTTGAGCTTCAAACGGAGAAGGGAAAAAAGAATGCCACTTCTTTTCCTCTCTCTCTGTTAAAAACTCATGACTTGACGGCTAAAACTTGAAGAGTGTGAACCAATACTTATATTCCAAAACGCTTAAATAAAACAAAACACATAGTTGCATTGTTTCGGCACCTTTTTATGTACATGATTTAAAAAAAGTAGTATTAAACCTGTATACAAACTTTGTACTAGAACGTTTTCGAAGTCAGCCTGTATGTTTTTTTGTAGCAATACCATTGCTTATAAAAAGTTTAATGTATAAAATATTAAATTGACAACGGGTTAAGTGGATATCAAAAACGATAAAGTACACTTCATTTTAACACCTATAAAGAGAGAAGCTTTTACATGCATCATAAATTGCAAATTATGCAAGGAACAAAATAAAAAAATTTCAGAAACATGCTAAAAAATTATAAACATCCCTACCAAAAATATTATTTAAAAGTTGATTTGAGCACGTGTTTTAATCTTAGCCAATACTAAGAAAAATTCAACCATGTAACGGCATAAACGTCAACAAACACAACAATCTAAAAGCATCAGGCAACGGTTTTTGCTATGGTTTTACAGGAAATGGCAAAATTAAAATCCGCCTTTAGTTTTAGTAAAAAGAAATGTCTAAATATGACCAACCAAAAATAACTTTTTGTTATAAAATGTTCAAAGTTAAGAGTGTGATTCAATGTCAAATCACTTGAAATAAAAAAAAATTATTGACAAATGGTTTTTATGTGTAAGGACAACTTTCAGTATATTTTCTTATTATTTAATATTCAATCATGCTCTGAAAATCAAATTTGAGTCAAATAAAAATCGAAAAAATTTTGGAAACCTTGGATAACCTTTGTCCAAAAGATTGTTAATAATTATTGCTTTTTATATATTTCATACTTCAAGAACCACTTATCTTTATTAGAACTACATACTTTCAACATAATGTAAAACTTAAGTCACTAAAAAAATTGAATAAAACTGTTTATCGATTTCATTTCAATAAATTTTAGTTTTCACAACACGACCGATAGAATTGAAAACTATTTAGTTTTCAGAGTTCATTTTAAAATTTAATTAAAAAAATCAATTGTTTTTGGCTCTCCTAAAAAATTCGAATTACGGCCAGATTCACAAGGACAAAAACATTTTCGCTTGGTGTCAACAATGAAGCAACAATATAACGTATTTATTATTATCTTAATACAAATGATTATCATTTTCATTCCAAACTAAATTAAAATTAATGTAATCGTCATTTACAATTTCATACCAATTATTGTTGACGTAGAAGAAGGATCAATTCTTTAACCTTTATGTCAACAGCAGAAAAGTTATACTTACGTCAACAGTATGCATACCCGGGTATGCAAGCGCATTTTATATGGGAATTCACATGTTTTGTTGTTTTTTTGTTTTATTTGTATTTTTTTTTTGTGTTTCTCCCACTTTGATTTGTTTTAGTGCAGGAATGCTAAAAATAGCGGTAGTTTTAGCAGACTTATAAAACCCTATATATTATGAAATAAACTTGCAATATTACTTTATTTTAATTTTTTCATATACATACCCGGGTATGGTAGGGATGAAAAAAAGCCGATGTACATGGTCTGGTTTGTCCAATTTTGTTCAAACCTTAGAATTAGTTAGAAAACACTTCTAGTGGGTATATCATGAAATTTAAAAGCGATATGAAAGCCACTTTCAGAGATACAGCGTTATTAATATTCAAAACATACCCGGGTATGCAGTTGTTGACGTAAGGGATAGGAATTAAAAAATGACCACATCCATGGTCTGCTTAGTCCAATTTTATTCAAACATCAGAATATGTTAGAAAACACTGCAAGTGAGGATATCATGAAATTTCAGAGCGATATAAAAGTCACTTTCAGACATACAGCGTTTTTAAAATTCAAAACATACCCAGGTATGTAGCTGTTGACATAAAGGTTAAAAAACTTTATATAAATTTTTTTCGAAACATGAATGAAAAATATATGAAATACTTTGGGAAAAATAAGATGAAAGAAAAACGAAATTATTGCAATCATTGCGAACAAAACTTAAAAGTCATACGTTCAAGTTCTGTTTTCAAGATTTTTGCATATATAGTGCTTGTCAAAATTTACATTCATAAAAAGTATGAATGTAATAGTTTTTAAGCGTAAGTGTAGGTGTTTTGAAACTTGAAACTTAATTTGAAGCAAAACTTGAGTGTGTGAACCCAAAGTAAGAAGAGAAAATACAGAATATAACATTTTTAACACAATTCGGTGACAGTTGTACCACCACCAGTAGTTGAATTCGTCTTGGATGCTACCAATATGCAATATTTCATTTTTAATCACATTATTACACAAAATTCGTGTAGAAATTAATTCATATCGTATATTTGATTTTTAATGATTTATTGCAAAAAAATCATTATTAAAAAATATTTATAATAAATATGAAAATAGGTAATATTGAGCATTTATTACTAGGTACGTTTTTTTTTAACACAAGTGTACCAATTTCTTATTCTTAAAGTTATAAACGTTTCCCATCTCTGTGTTTTTCTAATACGAAATAGCCAACGGGATCGGTCGTGTTATTTTGTTCAGCATTATAAATAAAATAAAAACCGGGTATAATATTATTAAACAAATGTTGAAGCTGTTGAAAAAAATAATTAAAGGTATTTTTAATTAAATAAAAGTGTGTACTTATCTCATAAAACTGTTTTCGTTTGCTTTAAATGGAAAATAAAAACTTGCAAATTTCGTTTCCGACATGATTATTTTGATGTTTTCTTTAGTCGTCTTTTCTTTTTGTAGTGTTCGTGTGCAGGAATAAATTAGAGAAGGTAAAACAGAAAATATAATTTATGAAGAAGCGATTTATTCTAGAGTGGGTCAAAGGTTGGTGACTTCGACAACGAAATTAGGAGAATGGTTAGAGAAATTGATATGATGGAAATAGAGTCTTGAACAAACTTTTGCAATAAAATTTAAGTAGCAATAAATTCTAAAGCTGGGATCACACGATTGCCGAAAATACACCAATATGACACAATTTTGACGCACATATGACGCACAATAATGAAATTGCCCAAATAAAATATTCTGAAATCACACGATTGCCCTGTTTTATACAAATTTAATTGCCGCTAGTTGGTGCAAAGCGAAATGACTACAATTATTGCCGCAGCACAGTCACACGGTTGTTCTTACTTGTGTCGACTGCGAAAACAGCTGCTGTGGTAGCTTTTTTATTTGTTTGAAAGTTCTAGTTGGTTTGTTCATTAAAAAAAAAATTTTATCATATATTGAAACAAAGTTTTGTTGAATAGTTTTATTTGAAATTTTTCAAGTAAATTATGTATATGAAATTCCAAAAATTAAACAAAGTAAAATTCTATTTTAAATTAATAAAGAAATAGAGAATATTTATATTCAAACATGAATTCGCTTTAAAGAATTTCAACACATTTTGCTCCGTTTTCCTGTATATATTCTTTTATATTGTCTTGAACAGCTATTGCACTAATTTAAAAAAAAATTCGGGAATACAAAATTTATTATTAATTTATTTATTAATGACTTGCTAAATTCCCAATTTTTATTTTTGATAAATTTAATTTTTATTTTTAACTTATTCCTACTAAAAGAAACATACAAAAGTAAATTTATTAAAAAGGCAAATATTGGCGCGTATTGTGTTGTTTAATTGCCGCACAAGAAGCCAATAAATATTGGTACATTTTTGTTATTTTTATTGACTCGCATTTGCATATCAAGTAGTCACACGATTGCATTTTATTGGTAAAAGTAAGCACAATATTGCACAATGGTACATAAGGCATTTGATTGTGCAGTCACACGATTGGGGTATTAAAAAGTGTGAAAATTGCTGCATTGCGGCAATCGTGTGATCCCAGCTTAAGGCGTTTTAAACATTTTTATATGGGCATTTACAGGATCTAGAATACGACACTCGCTCGCCTTTGAAGTGGAGTAAAATCTGTGTGGCCATTTTGGCATTTTTGCAGCTAAATTTAGCGTTAAAAAATTCTATTTAGTTGTACAATTTTCATTTAGCAGTGGCGTTATATTTAGCTTTTTTTGAAAATGTTTTTAGCTTTTTTAGCATTATTTATTTTAAAAATTTGAAGGAATAGTTTTTTTGATTTTACTAAAAAACATTTTTAAATTGTAATAAATTTTGACTAAAAATAGTTGTATACAAAATGAAATTTCGTATGAAAATGAATAATTTTTATGTTAAGAAACATCTTACCTGTCTTGTTAAAAAAAATACAATATTCAGTGAATATTAGAAATGCCCTTATCATGTCGATTGTAAATTTTATTTGCCCTTTGATATTACGATATAAAAGTACAAGGAAATTTCCCTTTGTATTTGGATAGAAATTCAATGGTGTATATGTTTGAAAAAATTGTTTGCTCTTAACGGCTGAAAAAAAAAAATAATTTAGAGCTTCAACTTTTCTTAAACTATAAAAATAAAATGTTCTAAAACATTTTGTATATCATGGAAATAAATCGTTTAAATTTTGCATATATCAGAGATTTGTAGCACTATTAAATTTAAAATTTAATCTGAACTACCTCTGCTACATATTATTATTTACCAAAATCTAGGCACTTGCTTAAATATAACCATTTATATCCATTTCGTTACAAAATTAGTCACGGAAATGTATTTAGTTCCGAATACAATTTAGTTCTGGTAATACATTTTTAACAAAAATCTTTAAAAAAATTTAGCTTTTTTTAAAATAATATTTAGCAATTTTTGTCTAATGCCAGATTTAGCTGTAAAATTTTTTTAGACCTGGCCGCACTGAGTAAAATAAAGAAATCTGAAATTTGTTTTATGTTTCCTATTTCTCTATAGCGCATTAACCATAGAAACCTAGCCTTCGAGCTTACCCCTTTAAACCTAGCCCTTCGTCGTTTCGACGAGCTCTCTCGGACATTCAAATATAATAATTACAATACTTTTTCAAAAATAGACAATGTTTTTAAGATCATAGTGAGACCATGCAGAAATCAACTTTTTGTTCCCATCTAATTGCATTCGGAGTTTATGCGCCTGATTTTTGTTATTACAATGCTCAAAATTAATAATGTTTATCAATTTCTAAAAATTGTTTTTGAGATTTTAATTGCTAAAATTTCTAAAAATAAGCTAAATGTGCTGAAAAAAAAAATTATTCGGTATGGACTCATATGGTACCATAACAAATCCTGTAAAACATTAACAAAAACTTTTTTCAGTCGCTATAACGGAAATACTTTCCATTAAATTTAGTTATAGTGGCAGAAAATAAAGATAAAATGGACTATATAGCTAATGTGACTATAAACGAAAAGTACTGTACATATATTATATCATAAGGTATTCATAATAGAAGTCTGATGGTAGCAATAATCTAAGGACATGCAGATGTTGCCATTTATTCTTGGAAATTCTTAGCGTTTGGAAGTGCAATGGGTTAGGCGGCAAAATTTCTAACAGTCCTATGTGGAGAAGCTGATAGTCATACTTAATTATGATTTTGTAATATTGTTTTTATTTTTACTTATGCAATAATTTTCAGTTTGATCACTTATTCCACGAACACCGTGGTAACAGTTAACCACAAAGTATGAAACTGAAAACCCAGTCTTGACGTTTAAAAAAATTTATGTGTTCTTAAAAGAATATCAGATACATAATGTTGTTTAAGAAAATTATATACTTGATTTTTTAATTATGTCAATAACTTGGCTATTTATTAATAATATGTGTAACGTGATGTATTGAATCGAAATCAATAAAATGTTAATTTCAAATTGATCAATGATACATGGTTTTTGCGTCTTAGCTAACGATATGTATTTTGTTCTTGTAAAAAATTCTTTGGTGCCAGAATGTACTAATAATATATTGTAAATACATTTGGCTTTGGTGCTTTCAAAAGGGTGAGTTTTTTTCTTGAAACTCATTGAAAACAATAACAACAAGAACAGAGAACGTATATTTTGTTCTTGTAAAAAATGTTTGGACTACCAACAAAACGTTGGGTTTTTTGTTGAGCACACGTTTCTTTAACCATTTCGTTTCGAAATACAATTTTTATTTTTCTTTATTGAAAAAAATATTTTTTTAGGATAATTAAGACCCAATGATTCCAAAAACGTCATGAAAAAATTTTCAGATTTTTCGTTTTCCCAGAAAAGCCTGTTCGAAATTTCGAACACCGGCGCTTATTCTATATGCAATTTATGCTTTTTATGCAATTTAAACATTTACTGTTTTATTGATTTACTAGCATTTAACCCGCTACTTCGTTAGCGTCTCCTTTTCTTTTGTGGACATATTTTTACGCCAAAGGTTATGTTTCTAGGTTTCAACCCGCTACTTTGTAATAGGTACGATTTTCACCCCTAAACGTTCGAATTTCGAAAATGTACCAAATTTTTTTTGTATTTTTTAGATACGTTACGAATGTGATATTTTTTTATTCCAAAGTTTATTGGTTTAATAGATAGATTGAGTGGCAAAAAAGTTTTAAAATACAGGTTTAACCCGTTTACTCCCCAAAAGGGTCGAATTTCAAAAAAGTACCAGGCACCTATCCGCTTATTTTTATGATGAACATGAGGTTAGGGAATTTACCCGTTTTTAGCTTTTTTAACCTCTAACCATAAACATTTTCAAAACTCCCATTCTAGAGAATCGATTTAGCGAGAGGCCAACCTCCCGGTCAAATTTCAACATTTTAGCTTCAGGCGTTTAGGACGTGCGTAACGTTACAATTTTATATATATAGATAGGTAGATGAAGAAAAATGTTTTGAAACAAAAATAACAGAATTAGGTATAGATGGCATAGCAAAAAAGTTTTAAAATACAGGTTTTACCCGTTTACTCCCCAAAAAGGCCGAATTTCAAAAAAGTACCAGGCACCTGTCCGCTTATTTTTTTATTGAACAACAATAAAAACTAAATTTTTGAATAAAAAAAAATGTTTTGTAAAGAGTACCAAAAATAGTTACGCTTTTTACCCCTTAAATGTCCGAATTTTGAAAAAGTACCAAATTCGTATTTGGCTTTTTTAGATAACTTTCAAATGTGATATAACAATTATTTCTATGTTAATGGGTTTAAAAGATAGATGGGGTGACAAAAAAGTACCAAAATACAGATTTTACCCGTTTACTCCCTATTTTCCCTTTTTGGTACTGTTTTCTCCCCATTGAAGCATAAAAAATTTCAATATTGTAGTGGGAGCCCATAAGTTAATACGAATGTGTCAATAAATAAAAAAAATGTTTTATAAAAAAAGTACCAAAAATAGTTACGCTTTTTACCCCTTAAACGTCCGAATTTCGATAAAGTACCAAATTCGTATTTGGATTTTTTAGATAAGTTTCAAATGTGATATAACCCTTATTTCTATGTTTATGGGTTTAAAAGATAGATGGGGTGACAAAAAAGTACCAAAATGCAGGTTTTACCCGTTTACTCCGTTAAAGGTCTGAATTTCCAAAAAGTACCAGACACCTGTCCGCTTATTTTTCTAAAGAACAACGATTAGTATTACATTTATTTTGCATCTCTATTATTTTTGGAGATATAAGGTTACCGAATTTTCCCATTTTTACCTTTTTTACCCCCTAAACATTCGAATTTCGAAAAATCCCGTCTTAGTGGATCGATTTGGAGAGTGACCAATCGCTAGTCTAAATTTCAAGTTTCTAGGGTCAGCGGTTTGGGCTGGGTGATGATGAATGAGTCAGTCAGTCAGTCACTCACGCAACTCTTTTATATATATAGATTATATTATTTTTGAATCAAATGGTAAAAATGTTGTAAACAATTTTTATTTATTCCATTTATATTATTTGAGATGAATCGTAAACTAAAAAGATATGACTGCTTGAAACATTTTGTGTGCAGATGAACATGGCATTTCTCGCATTAATAAATTGTGGAACTTTCCATTGACAACGAAGATGTTTTTTTTCCCTCGGGATTACCATTTAAAACATGTTTGTTTTCCCTTAATTTTTGGAAGATTTGGTTGATATTCCTTATTGTCAACATCATCATCATCGGTAGTTTTTTCCCTTTCAGCCAAAAGAAGGGCTTCTGTCACAAAGATTTTGAGTTCTTTTTGACTCATAGGTCTCTCAGCTTTGTATTTTGCAATGCAACAAAGGCCAATACAATTTCTTTCCACGTTTGTATATTGATTTGGTAGATCTGGATTGCATTGTCGTGTAAATCCACACCCCCATGCCCTTGTTATAATTATGTAACATGTCTGGCTGACCATACGTGACGTAGTTCCGGGTTTTTTTTTTGATGTGGTAGTTGTAGGTACGACGCCCTACACCATGCATATTTAAACTTTCTTACTTGATTTTATATATCTACTGCTTACATATACAATATAAATGCTTTTAAAATTAATTTTTGCCAATTTATAAAGGTTGTCGGCGTTATTGAGTGTAGATTTTGAGCTTTATAATTGAAGAAAATTTAGTGATCAAAAATATGGCTTTCAATCGGAACATTAATACTTAGTAATTTTATTAACCGCTTATATAATGTTAATTTTTTGTGTAGAATTAAAAGATCTGAGCTAGAGTAGGATTTGAAAATAATTTTTGTATTAATGATCATCGAAATACATTTTTTTTGTATTTATGAAATTATAAAAACATTTAATTAATTTCAATAAATTTTGGTTGGTTGACTTGTTCTAGGATTTGTCCATATCGCACCGCACCGGTTCTTCTAAAGAGGGTCAACAAAAAATTTACAAGTTTTCACTTTTAGAAAATAAAGAATTGAATACTATTCAATTCGCCTTGCATTTGAATAAAATTTACTTAACCATTCTTTGACGTTAGGCAAAAAGGTGTTAAGTGAGAAACAGAATAGTCGCTGTAGTACAACGTTGCGAATAGCGCTGCAAGTTGCGAAAAGTTAAAAATTTCAGTTTCAAAGTAGTTGCATAGTATTCGTATAGTAGTCGTTGCAGTTGAAGTTGAAGCGCAAAGTTCGAAATTTTGAACTTTGTTGCGCTATACTTTCAGGCCTTAAGTAAAATATGCATTTTGAGTTTTGGATTAAGTTAACCTCAATTTTTTTACTCTTTCGTTTGGTATCAATAACTTAAATCTAGCACATCTGCTTCTTATCGTAATCATTTGCTCTTTAGGAAATAAATCAATTAAATAAGACAATTAAATAATTTTCAATTTAACATTAGGAGAAACTAACTTCTAACTTAAAACTTTTTTGCCTAATATCAAAGAATTATTGTCATATTTTAACTGTTTTTCGTTGCTGTTCTTAAATTGTTCTTTTTTCTATAATAATAAAACAATACCCTCCAGTTGTAATTATATTCGCATTAACCAAATATACATTCATTAATAAAAATCATGAAAACTTGTTTTAAATGAAGTAGTAAACTAAATAGTATTTATATACATACAGAGTGTCAGTTGAATATGACAGCTCATACTTCATAATTGACATATGTAAACAAATATATAAAACGAATGAGTAAATATTTGAAATAAATCAATTTAAATTAAAACAAAAAATAATAATAATACACTAAAAAGGAAATTAGTTCAGGTCTGAGTATTTGAAATTAGCAAACTGTCCAACTGGTGTTTATTAATTTTTAGCATAAAACAATTGATTTAATTGGTTTAATAAGCCATTCACTTTGGAATACAATTTCGCAATAGTTGCACTAATTGAACAAAGACATTGCATGTAGTACAACATACTTGATACTGAGATAAATTGTAGGTGTATTGGCAGACGTCACACCTACTCATTGATCTTGGTCAATATTGCTGTTGATATTCACAGATCCAATAAATTAGTTTTAATTAACATTTATTAAAACAAATACTTGCAAAAAAAAAAGTTTTTTTCTGGGTTACCTTTATTGGTAAAAGGTAATATTGTAAAAAAAATATAAAATTCTAAAAAAATAAACAAAAAAAAAAAAAAAACAAAACTGGAGTTGACTCGAAGTTCATGGCTTGGGAATCGGATATCGCTCATTGCAGCTTATTTTTATGTCCGATAATTTTAAATGAAAAAATTTAAATATTAAGGCATCAGGGTCTCCATTTGCGAACAACATTTTCAGGGGTACTTTTTTTAAAAAACTTGGTTAAAAAATTTTCGAATTCGTGTAAAGAAGAAACGTTTACAACCAGGAAAGACAATTGTCCCCCTGTCACACTTAATAATGTTACACTACCCCAGTCTGATTTGGTTATATTCCTTAGTATACACAGGAATATTTGACTTAATTGGCATCGACATATAGAAATCAAGAGAATTTACTTGCAGTTAATAGCCTCTAGACTTCAGTCGATAATTAGTGAAATATCTAAACTTTGCCTTGACTATATATCTTTGGCGTTAGGCAAAAAGGTCTTAAGTAGGAAACTATAGAAACTGTATTAGTTATTTAGTGTATTTCATAGACTTTTTCCCTAAAGAGCACATGATTTTGATAAGAAGCAGTTGTATTAGACTTAAGTTATTGAAACAAAACGGAAACAAACTTAATTAAATCCAATCAAAAGCTCCAAATGCGTTTTTTTAACTCAAGACCTTTTTGCCTAATGGCAAAGATATCCATCCTGTTTAAAACCGTTTCGAAACCGATTTGAACATATGGTATCCAATTATGGGGAACGGCTAGCAATTCCAGTATTGAGTTTATGAGAAGATCTATAGGGACTTAGAGATTCAAATAGTAACAAATGAATTAGGCAAAGTCCATGGAAAGTCTACTATAAAACTAGACAATCATCCAAACTCGCTCGCAATGCATCAATCTTAACCACAAAAGCGAAAAAGGATTCGAAGAGCCGATCTTCTACCCCGCTAGAGCGAGGATGTCCTGAACATTCACTCCTGGAGCATGACTAATTTTTAATATTAAGTTCTAAGATTTTTATTACTAACTGTTAGCTTACATAAGGCAGATTTAGTAAATAAATATTAAAGTATGTATGTATATAAAAAAAATAATTAACCTTATTCGAGGTCTTAGCATGTTATAAATGCTTGAATGAAGTCCAGAAAAAGTTTTATTATGAGAAAAATCTAAAACTATTAATGCTAGGAATTTTTTAAAACACGCTTCAATTACCCACAATGCCGTCGTAAACGTATTTTGTTTTCTCTTGAAAAAAATATTAAAAATTTTAAAATTTATTGAAATTATTGTTTATTTTTCTATCCTTTTATTTTGTTATCAAATATTCAATTCTAAAACACAAAAATAATTTCATTTAATATTTTTAATTTTCCTTTTCTATGACAATACGGTCGTAACCGGCGTATGATAAAGAATTAGATCTATGTATGTCGACGTACGACGTAGATACGCTTTTACGTTTGCGCCAGATATTGTGTGCCTTTACATAAAATATTAAAAATATTAATATTATACGAGTAAATACCAGCCAATTGTAGGGGAATGTAAGAACGAAAAATTCACTGTTTATTGTTGTGGCTTTGTTGAAGCTTTGATATTGTTTGAAATGTGTTTTAAATTTTTATTCACTTTATGGTCTTATTTGTATAATATTTTTAGCTTTTCTTAAGTCTTTGGAAAAAATTTCCTGACGAGCTGGCCTAAGCAACCAGCGAAATGCGCATAGAAACCAGCTTTCCCACAACAATAAATTTCAATTTTAATTATAAATAAAAATTGGGAGTTTAGCACGTCATTAATAAATGAATTAATTAATAATAAATTTTGTATTCCCGAAAATAACTTTTGATTATTATACGTTTTAATTTGACAACGTATCTACGGCGTACGCTACTACGTTCGTTCATACGGTGCAATTGTGTTCCTATGGTAAGTTTAATTTTTTTTAACCTTTTAAATATTAATTCCTTTATTTTTAACAAATGTTTTTAAAACAAAATTTCAATAAAAAAAACTGTTAAAAATTAAACAAAAAAAATCCGTAAAGAAGCTTTCCATTGAGATAGCAAAATATCGGATAACTAATAAATATTTTTTATTAAACTGATCTTGAGCTTGGTGAATTTATTAAGAGGAATTAAAAATCTTAAACTGTAAAAACGATTTTAGGATATTTAAATGTAAAGATTTTAAAAGTCTTTGGAAAAAGGTTTCTGACGATTTGGCCTATGCAGCCAGTGAAATGCGCATAGAAACTAGCTTTCCTTCAACAATAAATTTCAGTGTATTTATCAAAAGTAAAAATTGGGAATTTAGCACGTCATAAAGAAATCTTATTAATAATGAATTTTGTATTCCCAAAAATAACTTTTGCAATTGTGTCGTAATACTGATATATTTAAAAAAAATCGAAACTAGATTCCAAACAAGTGCTTGAAAATATCAGCTTGAATGTTATCCAAAAGCAGATCTAGAAATTTATAGATTTTTTTTTTAATTCAGGGGGACGTAGCGAAAATATTGACAAAGCCAAGAGTTTCAAAACAGAAAAAAATGAACGACTTAGTCTTAATATCTATAACAGATCTCAATATATTCCCTTTACCGGGAATAGAAAAATTTCGAGAAATAGGAACCTTACAAAGAAAAACTGTTTTAAAAGAAAAACCTTATTTCGACTAATTTAAAATAAATTCTATGATAAATTGTCTTTCGTTAATTTTTGCGTATATTAAAGAACACAATAATTTACGAACGACGAAATTCAGAAATCAATTTTAAATGTGTTATTATATTGGTAAAAAAGATTAAGAAACTTACCTTAATTTGTTAAAGCAGGCTATATGAAATTTATTACTAACACTCTTTTAAAACAATTATTATAATCAATTATTATTTATTTATTAAATTATTATGTTCTTATTGGCTATATGCATCGTTTCTGTTACAAGAATATCTGTTCGATTCTAAGAAGAGTAATGACTGTTTTCGTTACCGCCAGCTGTATCCGTTTAAACTGTTCACGTAATCCATTAGTGCGCTATCGTTATGTTTCATTCGCGATGTTACCGTTAACCGCTCCCGTAATCCATTGCATGTCGTTATTTCGCTTTCGTGGCGTTACCGTTAACCGCTCCCGTAATCCACTGTGTATCGTTATTTCGCTTTCGTGTCGATACCGTCAAACGTTTACCGAACCCGTAATCCATTGCACTTTTCTTTCGTGACGCTACCGTGAACAGTGCTTGCATTGCTTACGTTACGTTTCGTTATTGTTCATAAAACCGCCATTTAAATTATCATTTTTTAAAAGTGGAAATAAATTTGCAATTTTCAGAGAATGAATTCAACTATAACAAAACTTCAAATGATTTAAACAAAATTATAGTTGATTTTAATTTTTAATATGGAAAATAAGAAATTATTTAAAGGTTTCTCATAAAATTAATAGCCTATTTCCGATGTGCGAAAGGATTCTTTCTTTCGAACAACTATTTTTAAAACCAAAAATTTCTAAAAATTTTGTTTTTGTCTTAAATGTAGTTGTACGAACGAAAGAATTTTTTCGCACATCGGAAAAAGGCAGTAAAACTATTTGTTATATTATATAAAATTAAAAATGTTATCCATGGTAATTTTACATTTTGATTTCAATTTTAAGTACATACTAGCGGTTTTCACCCTTTGTACTAAGTATACAACTCTGTTTCATTTTTTTCGTATGTTGAATCTGCTGAGTGAGAGAAAGAGTAAATTGGACACACTTGTTTACTACAGCCTTTTGACTTATTTTTCAACCACCGTGTAGTAAATTTTAGTCTTATAAATTTAATTGTTGCAGTGTTGTTAAAGTTATTACTTTAAATAATTTAATCAGATTAACAAAGTCTACAAAGGGCTTTACTATCAAGGGTGAAACCGGTACTATTTAATGAGATTTACACAGAAATTTTAGTCTTATACATTTTGTTGTTGCAGTGTTGTAAAAGTTATTACTTTAAATAATTTAATCAGATTAACAAAGTCTACAAAGGGCTTTACTATCAAGGGTGAAACCGGTACTATTTAATGAGATTTACACAGAAATTTTAGTCTTATACATTTTGTTGTTGCAGTGTTGTAAAAGTTATTACTTTAAATAAATTAATAAGATTAACAAAGTCTACAAAGAGCTTTAATATCAATGGTGAAAACCGCTACTATTTAATGTGATTTACACAGAAATTTTAAATTTTAATACTACACCATTTTTCATTGAAAATGAGAAAATTCCAGATGAAATTGAGAAAATTCCAAATGAAAATGAGAATTTCAATTTGAAATTGAGAAAATTCCAATTGAAATTGAGAATATCAATTTGAAATTGAGAAAATTCCAATTGAAATTGAGAATATCAATTTAAAATTGAGAAAATTCCAATTGAAATTGAGAATATCAATTTGAAATTGAGAAAATTCCAAATGAAATTGGGAAAATTTAATTTGAAATTGAGAAAATTCCAAATGAAATTGAGAAATTTTAATTTATAAAATTGATTTATATATATTTTTTAATATTCATACAACGAACGTACATAACAAACATAATGATGGAAAAAATTAAAATAAATACAAATCGCAGTATTATTGACTAACAGGCACATCTTTCAGATCCAGAGCAGATTGGTAAAACTTTGTAGTATGTTGTATGGCTCCACTGCAATATCCAGTAGTTGTACATGTCTTAGAAGCATCACCTCTTCTAAAAAGTCAAGTCTCTGCTCTTCTACTAAATTGGGGGAATAACGTTTGGTATCATCTTTGTTTTCACAATACTCTCCAGCTACACTCCTGCGTTTGAGCCCCTATTGACCGATGCTTAACCCCATTGAAATTATTTGGTCAAAAATAAAAAGTATGGCGAAAACAAATATGAATGCACCGAACGTAATTCCCCCCAATGTAGGAGAGCAAAGGCTTGCTTTTTAGAAGAGGTGATTAAGGCTTCTAAGTATACATGTCTTACTGTCTACTGGAGATTGCAGTAGAGCCATACAACATACTACAACGTTTTATCAATCAGCTTTGGATCTGGCAGATGTGGTCAATAATACTGCGATTTGTATTTAATTTCATTTCTTTATCCTGATGTTTGTTGCATGAATATAATAAAAATCATATAATTCAGTTTTATCAATTTAAAATTAAAATTTCTCAATTTCATTTGGATTTTTCTCAATTTCAAATTAAAATTTCTCAATTTCAAGTTGATATTCTCAATTTCAATTGGAATTTTCTCAATTTCAAATTGATATTCTCAATTTCAATTGGAATTTTCTGAATTTCAAATTGATATTCTCAATTTCAATTGGAATTTTCTCAATTTCAAATTGATATTCTCAATTTCAATTGGAATTTTCTCAATTTCAAATTGATATTCTCAATTTCAATTGGAATTTTCTCAATTTCAAATTGAAATTCTCATTTTCATTTGGAATTTTCTCAATTTCAAATTATTATATAAAAAAGTTTCATTTAAATTATGAAGAAACATATAAAAAATTATATAATTTTTAATTAAGGAGCTTAACAAGATGAAATAAATTTAACTTTATTGACGATTTTCATTATTAACTGAAGCAGAGCTCGAACTCGTGTCGAATTACAGCAAATTTCGATCTACCAAGAAAATACTATTAGTTAAAAGATTGATATTTGACTATAGACTGCCAGCCGTCGCAGTAGCGGAAAGGGTTAAACTGCATAGAATTCTGATGATGAGAATGGGGCTGTTCTGGAAAGATGTAAGTTCGACCTGAGTTCGAGCCTTGATTCCGTTAAGAATGAAAATTGTCAATAAATTTTAATTCATTTCATGTTGTAAAATACCTTCCTTAATTAAAAATATTTTAATGAAAATTAAATTTGATGAATTGGATTAAAAAACCATGAACTATCAATAAAAACCACAAGCTTATTGTTATGAAGAAACTTATTAAATTTGTCTGTAAAAATTTTAGAAATTTTAAAACAAGATTTTTGACTTTTTTGACGAATTAATTGAAATAATATTGACCCTTTGTTACATAAGCATAAAAAATATCGGTTAACAGGAACCAGTTGAAAAAAGGCACTTTGCAATTTCTAGGTCTTAGGTTTTTAAATTACACTTTAATTATACATATATGTAAATTAAATTGAATAAATTTTTTAGATAGTGTAAGAAAGTAAATAGCCTATTTCCAATGTGCAAAAGAATTCTTTCGTTCACATAACTACATTGAAAAAAAACAAAGTCTAAAAATTTGTTTTTGTTTTCATTGTTTTCAATGTAGTTATACGAAAGAAAGAATTCTTTCGCACATCGGAAATAGGCTAAAAAACTAAAAAAAATTTAAACTGTTTTGGTTTCAATGTAAGAAATAAATATCTCTAAATTATGGCAACAATAAAAATTAGTTTAATTTATATGTCATATGTCCAAATTGACTCACTTATCAAACTTGTGGATATGGATCCAATAATTTTATATAGTCTAAAATTTTGACTATACCTCTGTCACAATCATGCAAAGATTTATTTTGTTGAACTATAAGTTTAAAAAAAAAGCAGACTAATTTTTAACTTTCAGAAAATAATCACGTTTCCTAAGTTTTATTTATCACGTAAATCCGACGCTTAAATGCCGTCGTTACGAATATAAACCCGATTTTGATTGAATATCTGTTCATAAATATATTGTTCTTTTTTTTACCGTTTCCGTAGCCAATTTTGCTTCTTTCTAATATTAATTTATTATTTAATTTATTTTTTAATTTTGTGGTAATAAGCTCGCCTAAAATATAAAGGGATCTAGTAAAATTTACTATTTTTTTTTTAAATAGGAACCCCGTATTCTTTTATTTGCCTGCAAGAACAAACCCTTGTGGGTTATCAACATTTTTAATTTTCTTTTACTTAAACACATACTCACACACAACACTCACACTTTTTATTAGCAATAATCGACGACGACTATTGACAACGACGAACGCGCTCCTACGATACGACGCGAGCCGACAAAACAATTAATGACCGATTATAAAAATTTGCAAAATTCCTTTTCAATAATGCACTTTACTATTTTTATAATTAACTATTTAATTAATTATTTAGCAAACATACATACTAAGTATGTTTGTATAATTTAATTATATATTTTAAACACTTTTTTAAACAAAATGAATTAAAATAAATTATGGCGTAATCGATCAACACGCGACTGTTATTGACAATAAATGTAGACTAAAGGGAGGATAGAAAAAGCGTGACATTAATAGAAGATCTCTCTTAGTTGTTGTTCTAATGATATGATAATATTTATGATAAATTGCATAATTAAAAGAGATACAAAAAAGAGAATAGGTTTGCTTTATTTAAGATGGAGTCAAAAAAGGAATTTAATTAATTACACTGTGCTAGTTGAAAAAACAGACCAGGCGGGCACCTGGCGTTTTAACCTAATTCGGGCACGCTGAATCCACTTATGCTTACCGTTTTTTTAGGCTAGCTCTTGTTTTCAAGATATACCGTTATTTCGAAAATGCAGGAGTCGGCACTACATATACATACATATGCATTCGCGTAACTCAAAAACGGTTTCGTTAATGGAAATTACTAAAAAAAAAAACAAAATTCCGCAATAAAATTATCTTTAAGCAATGGTTAACTTTATTGATGGAGATGAAAAATAAAGTGTGGTTGGTCATATATTTGACCCATCTAGGAGTATCCTACGCGCTGCAGGGGGGTAAAATTTAAGAATTTTATTACACTGCCATATTTGTGTGAAATTCTTAAATTTGGCCCTGCAGCGCGTAGGCTGCTCGTAGATGGGTCAATTGTATGACCAACCACACTTTATTTTAAAAGTTTCGGCTTTCTACGTAAAGGTAGTGGATGAAGGCCGTAATTTGTGATGGCTTTATGACAATTTCGATTCTAAAATATTCCTTTTCGGAGTCTTTGCCATCGAAGGGGTAACTTCAAATCAAAACAAAAACAATTTTGATAAAAAAATGTGATTAAATCGAATTTATCGAAATTTTTCTTCGTTGAAATACAATTAATATTCCACAAGTATAACATTTAATGTTTTATATATATATATTTTGTTCACAAAATTGCAATTTTATTATTACAAATAATAAAACAGGTTTGTAAAAGTTTATGAAATGGATTTTCAATGAAAATTTGCCTACTAAACGGTTTATAGACTTGTTTAACTTTTTTTATAACTAAGGCGGTTTATATTGAACAAATATTATTTTCATTGGCTATTTTAAATTACTTTCAGGAAAATAGATAATGTATTTCTCAAGTTTTCGATAAACTTTTGAAAACGGTTCAAAAAAAATCGGCCATTTTTATTTTGCTAGTCCTGGATTAAACGATTCCCCATTAATAGGAGTTCTTATAAAAGTTTTCTATTCTTAAGAAATTTAAAAAACTTATGATTTTTACAAATAATTTGGAGATTATGTAAAAAATTTACTATTTATAGGAAATTTGGAGGAATTTACATTTAAAAGATATTAAAAAAAAATTATTACAAAAAAGATATTTTATAAAAATTTACTATTTAGGGAAAATTTTGTAACTTTGTTATAGAAATTTTTAAAAAAATTTATTTGAATAAAAATTTATAGAAATTTTACAAAAACTAGAAAATTTTAGAAAAATTTAATAGACATAATTTACTTTTTGGCATAAATTTAAAAAACGAATTTCCGGGAATACAAAATTTATTATTAATAAGATTTCTTAATGACTGATAGAAATTAGCTTTCCCTCAACAATACATTTCAGTGTTTTTATCAAAAATAAAAATTGGGAATTAAAAACGAACTATTTATGAATTTTCAAAAATTTTCTTTGAAAAAATATGGTACTATTTAAAAGAACTTTTGTAATAAACAACTATTTAGAAACAAAATATACACAAAAAAAATTCAAAATTGTCTCCAATCACCAAATTCATACCAAATTCATAATATCAAGTTGTTGATTTTGCACCTATTACCAAAATGATTATATTGATTACTTAAAATTGTAAAATTGTGAATATTTTTTTCAATAAATAATATTTTTAATTTTAATTAAAAAAATTATCAAAAAAACTGTGCCATTTCAAACAATCTGTTATTTAATTTAATTGAATATTAAAAATTCCCAACAACAATTCTACAAGTTTAAATTATTTTATTTTAAACGAAAATATCAATTAATATTTTTTGATATTTAATTAAAAATTTATTTTAAAAAACTAAAATGTTAATTAAATCAAAATTATATTTTTAATTTTCTTTCAACTAAAAAACTAATTGGGTCAATTATCACATTAATAAAATGTAAATACTTTCTAAACCATTTTTTTAATTGCCGTGTCATATTGGGTCCTGAAAACTGAAAAGTTTAAAAGTTTTACGAGGCTAATTAAAAATATGCGTAAGTAAAAATTATTTGAATTTTACTTGTTCCCAACCATAAAATATTCTACCGCCAGTAAAATTCATAAACTCGAATTAAAAGTATTATTTAAAAATGCATCGAAAACAGCTAAAATTGCACATAGGGTTTTAAAAAAGTTCAATAATAATTTGAAATTCTTAAAACAAATTTAAAAAGGTATTAATTAAAATTTTGTTTTTACCTCTCCCTGCCAAAAGAGAAATTTTTGAAAAATAACAGTGTTAAACTTTTTCTTAGCGGGTTGGTATTTAAAAAATGGCAACACTTTTACACATCAATTAAACAATAAAATTTTCTACGACAGATTCATAAAATCGATTTGAATATGTTTTAAAAGGAGTCGCAAGGTTGAAATAAAATCGTCAAAGGATTTTTCCAATTTTCACTGAATTTATGCAACCATGAAGTGAAATTAAAATCCAAAAGTCTTTGGATTTAGACATAAACGGAAAGACTTAACTACTAAAACCTATGGTTATTATTATTTTATATAAAAGTAACTTTTTAGCACAAGTAAGAACAAAATTTCATACATATCTATTTTGTTTTTTATTAAAATTCTAAAAAGGCCGGATTCACAATATAAGCAGAATTTTCACTGGGTAAAGGCAACACTTTTGGTTACAAACGCGATCATTTTCAAAAGGAAGAAGTATTTGCAATTAATGCTGCGATCAGTATTATGTATGTATAAATTATTATTTTCAAAACATTTGGCTTGAAATCAATTATTTTAAAAAATCTTTTATATCTGTTCATTTTACCTCATGGAATTTTTAATTGTATTATCTAAAGTTTGTATTCAACGAAGACATAAATATGTCATAAGAGCAAATGTAACGGCTAATATTCTTGTTAGTATGTATGTATTGTAAATTATTTATTACCGTTAACGCCTGAAATGGTCAACGGTGAGCAACTGAATAAACTCATATCTTAAATTCTAACCCTAAAATTATTTTACTGTTGCGACAAAGTAAAACCTTACATTCCAAAAACCAGCGACATTACCAACAAACCACGGCCTATCTTCTCTAACTACTTATTTAGGTGCAACCTCAAGTGTCTACACACAGTCCACTATTCTTCATTGAAGAGCTTATAACCTAAACTCTGAATAAGCCCAGGCTAACCTTATTCTACGTTGTTAAGATACATATGTCTAACGTTTTCATTCAAAATTAAATAAATGTCTTTTACGTCATTTAAATAAAGTGAAATTAGGCTTTATTTTTTTACAAAACTTCACCTACAGTTTTGTATTCAAAATGGGAATAAAATTATAACATTGCGAATTAGGATTAAATGTTCAAAAATAATTTAATAAATTATTTTAATATAAAAAAAACTTTGAAAAACGGAAATATTGTATAGAATTAAATTGACACTTGATTAGAAGAATGATGAAAGCAAATTCTTAATAAGATTTAAAATTTAATAACAAAAAAAATGTACTATGTATTGTTTTAAGAATTTAACAGCCTTTTAAAATTTAAAAAGCTTTAACATTAAAATTATATTCTATAACAATTACAAATTAAATGATCTATTTTAAGAAGCTTCAATTCCTCAAATTTCCTGAGGCCTTAAATTAGCAACTAACATGTTAATAAAAGGGCTGTTTTTATAAATTAAATAGCAAACAACCAAAAGTTCAATGGCCTAAGTTATAAAAAATAAAGCACGTCAATAAAGGGTTTATGAAACGGATTTTTATACAAAATCCGTTTTTTAAACCCTTTATTGCCTTTATTGCAAATCTTTAAATAGAAATCTATTAAACCACAACTAAATATTTGCTTATTAAATTCACAAACCTATCCATTATTCATGTTATCTACGATTATTCATTTTGTGTGGAAATACTAAAACAAAACTGCAAACACGAATATCGACAATAATTTGCCATCTCTAATTTCATTTATCAATCACACACGATTGCAAAAACAAATTTTCATATAGATACACACCTTAAAATCATGTCACAGGAATTTTGCAAATTTTTATTTCCCATATTTAACACATTAAAAAACAATTTCTTTAACAATTAAACACTTCTTATCACTTATTGAATATAAAATTATATTCTTTTCTACTTTTTAACACAATTTAATTATATTTAATAAACTTTTTTCTGCATTTACGACTGCGTGCTAAACTTCCACGTCCGATCACGGCGACTGTTTCCTATTAGAATGAATAAGAGAGGAAAAGGAATTGGCAACTGCAAGGCGAATTGCAATGAAGTATAGAGCTGCCACTACGTTTGGAACTAATATAGTTTAGGTGAAGTGTTAAAATAACAGAGGATGTTATATTTAAAAAGAATGATAAAAATTAATAATAAAATCATAATTTTTTTTGTAATTTTTTGGAAATTTATACAGACACCAGGATTTTGAAGTGAATAAAGATATTTATATTAGTTTTTTCGAAGAGGTATTTAAAAAAACAATAATCAGAATTTTTGTACTTTAGGGCAAATTTTTTTTTTTGTGTTTTATGCTGGGTACACACTATGCAATGCATTTACTCAATCTAGCAAATTTTATCAATTTTCATTCTTTCTAGATTTCATCAACATCAAAACGTTTTTATATTTTCTGAAAACATTGATGTAGATTGCATTGTCTGTACCGAGCATTAGGTACTTTACAGTGGGGTACACGCTATCGGACTCGAGTGACAGTCAAAAAACCTCTCAGTCAACAATCAAATACAAATTAGTTTGTGAAAATAAGCGGTCACACTATCGAGCAAGCGAAAATCTGAGGAAATGTTGTCCTTAATGTTCGATAGTGTGTACCCCGCTTAAAAATAACTCAGTTGGCATCACTGGTTTGATAAATAATTTTTTGAGCAACAATAAAACGGTTGTGGCTTTATGTGGAAGGCTGATTAAACTATAATATGGTTGTCTATGACAATAATATGGTAAAAGTAATATGTTTTAAATTTTTTTGGAAATTGTTTTGTTACCGTCGGCCATATTGAAAATATAAGTTTTATTTAACGTGAAGTATTGCTGAAATTCATAAAATACATTTAGTTCAAAAACTACAAGTAATGCAATAAAAATTAAATATTTTTCGTAAAGTTTATTCTCTTGATAAATAAATTTTCTTTTAAATGCTTATTTTTTTATATAAGAACCGACAATTTTATAAATTTTTTAAACTTAAAGGCCTACACTTTGGCTTCCACCATAAATCAATTTCTGTTTTTACAAGAAGTAGAATTTTCAAATTAAACTTATGTAAATCCTTTTTAATTCATTTAATTCATAAACTACAGGTCATATCGCTCATATGCTGCACCATCGTCATAACTCATAAATATTAATTTTACGTATAACGACTTTGAAGTCTTAAATTTACAATATCTGTATAATAAATATTAACAATACCTTCATAAGAATGATCTACTTTTCATTAGTGATATTAAGTAACAATTTGCGATTTTTGACTTAGTTATTGTTGCAGCGATTGAACAATATATGTAGCAACGTAGACCGCCCAGCTGACGAAAAAAATTTAAGAAAATTGGCAAAAAAAATTTTAAGAATAATAGATTTGGCCATCTAACTTCAACACGGTGCAGGCACTGTGAACAGCTGGCCTAAAAAGTACACCTCCTTATTCCATTCTGGAATGTTTCGTGTTAAAATAATGTAAACTAAATTATATTAAAAATGAAGCTAAAAATAGCAAAAGACGAAAATAAATATATGCAGGATATATATCGAGTGATTCCTCGTGAGGTTTGATTTATAGTGTAAATTAAAATACATAAGTTTGAAAGGGACCATAATATTTTTATTATTGGTTAATAGAACAACTTATGGCATATGTAATTTCAAACAGTAAATGCCATAAGAGATGGTCCATTATGTAGGCACAATTTTGGGCGACTCGTTCGAGCATAGCGACTGGTATCTCGCGAATACGCGAGTAATGTTGGCTCCCAACAGCTGGTTTATTCCGGAAGATCCCAGACTTTACATATCCCTAGAGAACATAGTCTAAAGGTGTGATATAGCACGATCTAGGTATGGATCTATGTATGGCTCGGATCAGTTTTATATGAGTCACGCGTGATCTCTAAAAAGCATATTGAAAATAAAACCTTGCTGTGAATCACCCTTTATTATACAAAAGTATATTTTTGTTAGGGCAGCGGTGAATATAAGCTTAGCGAATGCGAGTACGAATAATCAAATTAAATTTTTCCGAATGCGAATGCTTACAAAATGTTTAAAATTCATATGCATATAAAATGTTATTTATGTTTATTTATAATACAAATACATATCTACATATAATGTCAAGAAAGGCCTAACTTACATCGAAAAAATTTTATAGAAGAAGCAAAAACTCTACACGGAAAAATGACCTTAATTCTTTAAACAACAGCTGGTCCCTTATTAAAACAACAAATGCAAACTAACTGTTGATGATGAAAAATAAAAATACTTAACTTTCTTATATTGCCTTTGTTATTTATTATTTGTCGAAAGACGCTTGCACTAAAGCCTTTTAGAAATTCGTTAATAAAAACAAAATTATATAATTGCAGAAATATAAAATTTACAAAAAGCAAAATACATTCAAAATATGGTGCATAATAATCGATCAAAAAGTCGATTTTGAATTTTTTCTGTAACTTAGGGCCTTTTTGAAATCATATGACGATATGAACGGTATATAGTTTGTATATTCAAAGGATATATAAAATATGCACATATATTACATATATACACATGTACATTGCCTTAAAATACATAAGTATGTTAAAAAATAACACTGTAATAGGTTGCAAAATAAGCTTAACCCGTAAATAAATTAAAATTTAAGGGATAAAAGCCAACATAATAAAAAAAAATGCGTTTATAATAATTAAATTGAAAAAAATTATGTCCTTTAAAAGTTTTTAAAAAATAAAATGCCGTAGAAATACAGCTCATATTCGATGCAAAAGGTATCTAATACTTAGAGTTTAATTGACCAAATTATGTTTTACAAATACAAGTGCGTGGAGAATAGTAAATTAAACTAGCCTTAATTAGCTATTTGAAACTTTTATACACATATTTCGTATAGACAAAGCTAAATGCATTGTTGAAAAAGCTGAAAAAAGATAAAAGCTAAATGAAGTATTTCAAGCTAAGCATGAACAAAAAACTTGATCAAGCTCGAAACAAAGTTAATATGGCAACACTGGTGCCGTCGCCCAATCTATTTCGCCGTTTTTCAAGCGAATTCAGTATAACTACTGAATTCGCTTCGCGCCTTTTTACCTTTCAGATCAGGGATGGAAAACACACTATAATCAGACTTAATACTTTTTTATACCTTTAACGGCCTTTTTCACAATATAAAACTAAACTAATTTTACAAGAAAATTAACAAACTTTCGGTTAGGTTAACAATCACATCTTCCGGTTACTGTTTGCTTACGAAAAAGTGTGTAATGAAAAACATAAAACTGATATTTCATATATTTTTTTTTATATTGAAATTATAAATTAAAAAGTATTCTCTTTCAGTCTACGTAACCTATAAATATAATAGGATGCTGGACCTTAGTAACTCTTAATTATTTGTACACTTGTGAAAGTGTGTTTTTGTCCAAAGTACCATGTAATGGCGACAAAGGTTTATTTAATAGTATATCAATTTTTTTATTTTTAATGGTGGTAAATTATTACTGAGTAACAAAAGTGGATGTGTAAAAAGTCATTTATTTCTCATTTTACACATTTAAAAAAAAAAACTTATTCAACATACATTTTTTTCTGCTATTTTTTTAATTTTGCCGATATTATTTATTTATTAAAAACTTACCCAGGATTTTTATTCGGTTATATTTAATAACAACTTCTCCGTTAAATAGTTTCGGTTACGTGTTAATCGTAAATTGTGAAAAGCAAATTTTATTAACTTACGGTTAATGTTTCGATTAAAATTTAATCACATATTGTGAAAAGGGCCGTAAGTTGTAGTTGCACACGTCAAGTCTTGAGCTTCAAACGGAGAAGGGAAAATAGAATGCCACTTCTTTTCCTCTCTCTCTCCTAAAAACTCATGACTTGACGGCTAAAACTTGAAGAGTGTGAACCAACACTTATATTCCAAAACTCTTAAATAAAACAAAACACATAGTTGCATTGTTTCGGCACCTTTTTATGTACATGATTTAAATATAGTAGTACTGTATAAAACTTTGTATTAGAACGTTTTCGAAGTCAGCCTGTATGTTTTTTTGTAGCAATACCATTGCTTATAAAAAGTTTAATGTATAAAAGATTAAATTGACAACGGGTTAAGTGGATTTCAAAAACGATAAAGTACACTTCATTTTAACACCTATAAAGAGAGAAGCTTTTACACGCATCATCAATTGCAAATCATGCAAGAAAAAAAATAAAAAAATTTCAGAAACATGCTAAAAAATTATTAACATCCCTACCAAAAATATTATTAAAAAAGTTGTTTAGAGCACGTGTCTTAATTTTAGCCAATACTAAGGAAAATTAAACCATGTAACGGCATAAACGTCAACAAACACAACAATCTAAAAGCATCAGGCAACGGTTTTTTTAAGGTTTTACAGGAAATGGCAAAATTAAAATCCGCCTTTAGTTTTAGTAAAAAGAAATGTCTAAATATGACCAACCAAAAATAACTTTTTGTTAAAAAATGTTATCATTAAAATTTGCAAATATAAACTAAATCTTCTGAGAGAAACAATTAATTCGATATAGACTCAGTACTGTAACAATTACCGTTAACCTTTAACGAAAACTTTTTCAATCGCTACCTTAAACTTTCATATACAGGTGTGTCACAGACACCAAATTCGTACTAAAGTGAAACTTTTACCTTCTCTAGAAAACGTAAAACGCAAAAATTTTTCGTTTCTTATTCGTTTCAAAATAGGGAAGTGTCATTACTAATTTGAGAGCATTAACATAAAAGAAACATTCAAAAATATTTCAAATGATGTTTATTAAGTTGTGTATTGAAAAATATAAAAAACCTGTTAGATAACAAATTTTTTATATGTCTTGCAGTTTACAAACTTAACAAGAAAAAAATGTGAAAATAAACAAAAAAAGCATTGACTTATTTTTTATTCTTTTCTGTTTTCTATCATTGCTGCAATTATTGAAGCACCGGGCATATTGATCAATATCGATATTTTGCAATTTTTCAAGGATACAATTAAGATTTTAACAAGGTTTTTCATTTATTTTCGAAGTATCCGCAATCATTTATATTTTTTATGTTTACAAATAAGCTGTTTAATAATGATATCATATTTAATAACAAAAAAAACAATATTTTGATTTTTTCGGATTTACGAAAGCTTAACAAGTAAACAAAAAAACGGTACGAATTGAAAAATTTGAAAGTTTCTACTTTCGTACAAATTCTGTGCCATACCTGATAATGTCCATACTAACCGTGCTTTCCAATTGGTGTCCAAATCACTTGAAATAAAAAAAAATTATTGACAAATGGTTCTTATGTGTAAGGAAAACTTTCAGTATTTTTGTCCTTATTATTTAATATTCAATCATGCTCTGAAAATCAAATTTGAGTCAAATAAAAAACAAAAAAATTTTAAAAACCTTGGATAACCTTTGTCCAAAAGATTATTAATAATTATTGCCTTTTATATATTTCATACTTCAAGAACCACTTATCTTTATTAGAACTACATACTTTCAACATAAAGTAAAACTTTTTGCATACTATGTAGTGCTTGTCAAAATTTACAAAAATTAGGTAGAAAACTTGAAAGCAGGTTCGCATCAAATTTGAAAAGTATGAACGTACATAATAGTTTTTAAGTGTAAGTGTTAGTGTATTGACACTTGAAACTTAATTTGAAGCAAAACTTGAGTGTGTGAACCCCAAGTAAGAAGAGAAAATACAGAATAAAAATTGTTTACCACAATTCGGTGACAGTTGTACCACCACCAGTAGTTGAATTCGTCTTGGATGCTACCACTATGTAAAATTTCTTTTTTAATCACATTATTACACAAAATTTGTGTAGAAATTAATTCATATCGTATATTTGATTTTTTTAATGATTTATTGCAAAAAAATCATTATGTATTAAAAAATATTTATACTAAATATGAAAATAGGTTATATTGAGCATTTAGTACTAGGTACGTTTTTTTTTAACACAAGTGTACCAATTACTTATGTTTAAAGTTATTAACGATTCCCATCTCTGGGTTTAGCCAACGGGATCGGTCGTGTTATTTTGTTCGGTATAAATAAAATAAAAACCGGGTATAATATTATTAAACAAATGTTGAAGCTGGTGAAAAAAATAACTAAATGTGTTTTTAAAAAAATTAAAGTGTTTACTTATCTCATAAAACAGTTTTCATTTGCTTTAACTGGAAAATAAAAATTTGCAAATTTCGTTTCCGACATGATTATTTTGGTGTTTTCTTTAGTCGTATTTTCGTTGTTTTTATAGTGTTCGAGTGCAGGAATAAATTAGAGAAGGTAAAACAGAAAATAAAATTTATGAAGAAGCGATTTATTCTAGAGAGGGTCAGAGGTTTGTGACTGCGACAACGAAATAAGGAGAATGGTTAGAGAAATTGATATGATGGAAATAGAGTCTTGAATAAACTTTTGCAATAAAATTTAAGTAGCAATAAATTCTAAAACGGATTTCCAGGTTCTAGAATACGACACTCGCTCGCCTTTGATGTGGAGTAAAATCAGTGTGTCATTTTGGCATTTTTTGCAGCTAAATTTAGCATTAAAAAAATTATATTCAGCTGCAAAATTTTCATTTAGCAGTTGGCATTTTATTTACCATTTTTGGAAAATGTTTTTAGCTTTTTTTAGAATTATTTATTTTAAAAATTTGAAGGAATGGTTATATTGATTTTACTACAAAAAATTTTAAATTGTAATAAATTTTAAATTTTAAAATAGTTGTACCCAAAATGAAATTTCGTATGCAAATGTATAATTTTTATGTTAAGACACATCTTACCTGTCTTGCTAAAAAATACAATATTTAGCGAATATTAGAAATGCCCTTATCATGTCTTTTGTAAATATTATTTGCCCTTTAATATTACGATATAAAAGTACAAGGAAATTTCACTTTGTATTTGGATAAAAATTCAATGGTGTATATGTTTGAAAAAATTGTTTGCTCTTAACGGCTGAAAAAAAAAATAATTTAGAGCTTCAACTTTTCTTAAACTATTAAAATAAAATGTTATAAAACATTTTGTATATCATGGAAATAAATCGATTAAATTTTGCATATATCAGAGATTTGCAGCACTCCTAAGTTTTAAATTTAATCTCAACTACCTGTGCTACATATTTATATTTACCAAATATTTATATTAACCAAAATCTAGCCACTTGCTTAAATATAACCATTTATTTCCATTTAGTTACAAAATTAGTCACGGAAATGTATTTAGTTCCGAATAAAATTTAATTCTAGTAATTAATTTTTAGCAAAAATCTTTAAAAAAAAATGTTGCATTTTTTAAAACAATATTCAGCAATTTTTGGCCATATTTAATGCCAGATTTACCTGTTAAAATTTTTAAGACCTGGCCACACTGAGTAAAATAAAAAAACTGAAATTTGTTTTATGTTTCCTATTTTTCTATGGCGCATTAACCATAGAAACCTAGCCTTCGAGCTTACCCCTTTAATCGTAGCCCTTCATCGTTTCGACGAGCTCTCTCGGACATTCAAATATAATAATTACAAAACTTTTTCAAAAATACACAATTTTTTTAAGATCATAGTGAGACCATGCAGAAATCAACTTTTTGTTCCCATCTAATTGCATTCGGAGTTTATGCGCCTGATTTTTGTTATTACAATGCTCAAAATTAATAATGTTTGTCAATTTCTAAAAATTGATCGTGTGGCCTCCAAGTAAGGGGATAAATTGTATGACCAACCTCCATTAGTCTTTCGTCCTAAACATTTTTTCAAAACATACTTTCCCATTATCTCCACTCCTTAGGGGTCTCCCATAAAATATGGCGTAATATGAAATTCTTAAATTTAGTTAACATTTTTAAACTTTTTTGAATTTTTCGTGACAGATTTTAATCATTTATGGATTGTGACCAGGAAGGTGTTCAAAATTTTTTCGATTTTTATTTGGCTCAATTTCGATTTTCAGAGCACGGCGAAATATAAAATAAGAGTTTTTTAAAATGTTTCCTAAAATTTTTGAACTTGAAACTATGTATATATACTTTAATTGCTGAAAACTTTTCTTATACACAAATACTATTTGTCGAAGATTTAATTTTTTCAAGTGATTTGCGATCTGCACACCAAATAGGAACACACGGTTAATATCGAGATTGTCTTAAAATCTCAAAAACAATTTTTAGAAATCGACAAACATTATTAATTTTGAGCATTGTAATAACAAAAATCAGGCGCATAAACTCCGAATGCAATTAGATGGGAACAAAAAGTTGATTTCTGCATGGTCTCACTATGATCTTAAAAAAATTATGTATTTTTGAAAAAGTTTTGTAATTATTATATTTGAATGTCCGAGAGAGCTCGTCGAAACGACGAAGGGCTACGATTAAAGGGGTAAGCTCGAAGGCTAGGTTTCTATGGTTAATGCGCTATAGAGAAAAAGGAAACATAAAACAAATTTCAGATTTCTTTATTTTACTCAGTGTGGTCAGGTCTAAAAAAAAATTAACAGCTAAATCTGGCATTAGACATGGCCAAAAATTGCTAAATATTATTGTAAAAAATGCAACATTTTTTTTAAAGATTTTTGCTAAAAATTAATTACTAGAATTAAATTTTATTCGGAACTAAATACATTTCCGTGACTAATTTTGTAACTAAATGGAAATAAATGGTTATATTTAAGCAAGTGGCTAGATTTTGGTTAATATAAATATTTGGTAAATATAAATATGTAGCACAGGTAGTTGAGATTAAATTTAAAACTTAGGAGTGCTGCAAATATCTGATATTTGCAAAATTTAATCGATTTATTTCCATGATATACAAAATGTTTTAGAACATTTTATTTTAATAGTTTAAGAAAAGTTGAAGCTCTAAATTATTTTTTTTTTCAGCCGTTAAGAGCAAACAATTTTTTCAAACATATACACCATTGAATTTTTATCCAAATACAAAGTGAAATTTCCTTGTACTTTTATATCGTAATATTAAAGGGCAAATAATATTTACAAAAGACATGATAAGGGCATTTCTAATATTCGCTAAATATTGTACATATTTTTTTTAGCAAGATTTTTTTTTTCAGATGTGTCTTAACATAAAAGTTATACATTTGCATACGAAATTTCATTTTGGGTACAACTATTTTAAAATTTAAAATTTATTACAATTTAAAATTTTTTGTAGTAAAATCAATATAACCATTCCTTCAAATTTTTAAAATAAATAATTCTAAAAAAAGCTAAAAACATTTTCCAAAAATGGTAAATAAAATGCCAACTGCTAAATGAAAATTTTGCAGCTGAATATAATTTTTTTAATGCTAAATTTAGCTGCAAAAAATGCCAAAATGACACACTGATTTTACTCCACATCAAAGGCGAGCGAGTGTCGTATTCTAGAACCTGGAAATCCGTTTTAGAATTTATTGCTACTTAAATTTTATTGCAAAAGTTTATTCAAGACTCTATTTCCATCATATCAATTTCTCTAACCATTCTCCTTATTTCGTTGTCGCAGTCACAAACCTCTGACCCTCTCTAGAATAAATCGCTTCTTCATAAATTTTATTTTCTGTTTTACCTTCTCTAATTTATTCCTGCACTCGAACACTATAAAAACAACGAAAATACGACTAAAGAAAACACCAAAATAATCATGTCGGAAACGAAATTTGCAAATTTTTATTTTCCAGTTAAAGCAAATGAAAACTGTTTTATGAGATAAGTAAACACTTTAATTTTTTTAAAAACACATTTAGTTATTTTTTTCACCAGCTTCAACATTTGTTTAATAATATTATACCCGGTTTTTATTTTATTTATACCGAACAAAATAACACGACCGATCCCGTTGGCTAAACCCAGAGATGGGAATCGTTAATAACTTTAAACATAAGTAATTGGTACACTTGTGTTAAAAAAAAACGTACCTAGTACTAAATGCTCAATATAACCTATTTTCATATTTAGTATAAATATTTTTTAATACATAATGATTTTTTTGCAATAAATCATTAAAAAAATCAAATATACGATATGAATTAATTTCTACACAAATTTTGTGTAATAATGTGATTAAAAAAGAAATTTTACATAGTGGTAGCATCCAAGACGAATTCAACTACTGGTGGTGGTACAACTGTCACCGAATTGTGGTAAACAATTTTTATTCTGTATTTTCTCTTCTTACTTGGGGTTCACACACTCAAGTTTTGCTTCAAATTAAGTTTCAAGTGTCAATACACTAACACTTACACTTAAAACTATTATGTACGTTCATACTTTTCAAATTTGATGCGAACCTGCTTTCAAGTTTTCTACCTAATTTTTGTAAATTTTGACAAGCACTACATAGTATGCAAAAAGTTTTACTTTATGTTGAAAGTATGTAGTTCTAATAAAGATAAGTGGTTCTTGAAGTATGAAATATATAAAAGGCAATAATTATTAATAATCTTTTGGACAAAGGTTATCCAAGGTTTTTAAAATTTTTTTGTTTTTTATTTGACTCAAATTTGATTTTCAGAGCATGATTGAATATTAAATAATAAGAACAAAAATACTGAAAGTTTTCCTTACACATAAGAACCATTTGTCAATAATTTTTTTTTATTTCAAGTGATTTGGACACCAATTGGAAAGCACGGTTAGTATGGACATTATCAGGTATGGCACAGAATTTGTACGAAAGTAGAAACTTTCAAATTTTTCAATTCGTACCGTTTTTTTGTTTACTTGTTAAGCTTTCGTAAATCCGAAAAAATCAAAATATTGTTTTTTTTGTTATTAAATATGATATCATTATTAAACAGCTTATTTGTAAACATAAAAAATATAAATGATTGCGGATACTTCGAAAATAAATGAAAAACCTTGTTAAAATCTTAATTGTATCCTTGAAAAATTGCAAAATATCGATATTGATCAATA